>JARQOC010000006.1:220301519-220706519 GCA_033576535.1 Allobates femoralis | reverse complement strand
CAACTAGGTCGCTGGTAGCTGCCATTCACCCCCAACTACCTAGGTGTACCTGGCTGACAAGAAAAAAAAACGGCGTGGGGCTTCGCCACATTTTTCTTTGCCAGCCAGGTACAACTAGGCAGCTGGGAGCTGCCATCCACCCCCAACTACCTAGGTGTACCTGGCTGACAAGAAAAAAAACGTCGTGGGGCTTCGCCGCATTTTTCTTTGCCAGCCAGGTACTAGGCAGCTGAGGACTGGAATCCCCAGCGTAGGGAGGCCCAAGCGTTCTGGGCCACCCCCGCTGAGAATTGCAGCTCGCAGCCGCCCCAGAATATTGCGCATTTATAGAAGCGCAATATTCTGGAGCTGTACCCAGCTCTTCCAGCTGCCCTGTGGCGGTGGCAGACTGGGTAATAAGGGGTTAATGCCACCTTTCTTTTAGCAGCTGGCACTAAGCCCGAGATTTATAATGTCGTGCCAATGTTAGACACGGCCATTATGAATCTCTATTTAGTAGTAAAGAAGACGCAACACCGAGAAATTTTTTTTTATTACAACAAAAACACAAACACGTATTTTGACTCCATCTTTATTACTCCCACATACCCATCCAGGATCCTGGTAGAGGTCCGTCCGTTAGTGAAGATTCCCTAAAAATTATATTTGAAGGCTCGTGCAGTGAAGGGGAGAGTTCATGGTCTGTGTCACCTGAGGTCGGATAAAGCAATGTGTTTCTCTGACCTCATGTGAAACTTCCCACTTCACAGCGTCACCCACATAGAGTGAGTTTTCTGTTACCGATGTGAACAGGGTGACATCAGTGTAGATCACCTGAGGTCAGATAGAGTGACGAGGATTAACTCTGACCTCAGGTGAAGTTTACTGCGTCACCCAGGTCCCAGCGTTACACAAAACTCACAGACCCTCTCACCCTCAGTCTCTCTCTCTACAAAATATATTACATACATATATATACACACACAAGTATATTTATATATATATATATATACACATGCACATATATACATAGATAATGTGTGTATATTGATATGTATGTCTGTATATACAGCTATGTAATATATATATATATATATATATATATATATATATATATATTAACACACACACGAACACACACACACACACACACACACGTGTATAGATGGATCATATATATACTGCATATATACAGTGTATGCATCTATATATATTATATATATATATATAGTGTATATCTATATATAAGATATATACTGTATATATACAGTAGATGCATTGTATATGTCATGCATCTATACACTTGTGTATATATATAGATTCATCATATCTATAGATGCACCATATATATAATGTATATATACAGTATATATATATGGTGCATCTATAGATATAAGTCTCAATATATATATACACAAGTGTATAGATGGATCATATATATACTGCATATATACAGTGGATGCATCTATATATAATATATATATAGTGTATATCTATATATAATATAGATTATGCATCTACTGTATATATACAGTATATATGTGATGCCTCTGTACACTTCTATGTACCGTATATACTCGTGTATAAGCCGACCCGTGTATAAGCCGACCCCCCTACTTTTGCCCCCAAAACCTGGGAAAACCTATTGACTCGTGTATAAGCCGAGGGTGGACCCCAGCACAGGTATACAGCCCCCAGCAGTGTGGTATACAGGCCCCCTCAGTGGTATACAGCAGCCTCCCCAGTGGTAGTATACAGCAGCCTCCCCAGTGGTATATACAGCAGCCCCAGAGGGGTATACAGCAGCCCCAGAGCTGTATACAGCAGCCCCAGAGCTGTATACAGCAGCCCCAGAGGGGTATACAGCAGCCCCAGAGGGGTATACAGCAGCCCCAGAGCGGTATACAGCAGCCCCAGAGCTGTATACAGCAGCCCCAGAGCTGTATACAGCAGCCCCAGAGGGGTATACAGCAGCCCCAGGGGTATACAGCAGCCCCAGAGGGGTATACAGCAGCCCCAGAGGGGTATACAGCAGCCCCAGAGCGGTATACAGCAGCCCCAGAGCTGTTTACAGCAGCCCCAGAGCTGTATACAGCAGCCCCAGAGCTTATACAGCAGCCCCAGAGGGGTATACAGCAGCCCCAGAGGGGTATACAGCAGCCCCAGAGCTGTATACAGCAGCCCAGAGGGGTATACAGCAGCCCCAGAGGGGTATACAGTAGCCCCAGAGGGGTATACAGCAGCCCCAGAGGGGTATACAGCAGCCCCAGAGGGGTATACAGCAGCCCCAGAGGGGTATACAGCAGCCCCAGAGGGGTATACAGCAGCCCCAGAGGGGTATATAGCAGCCCCAGAGGGGTATACAGCAGCCCCAGAGGGGTATACAGCAGCCCCAGAGCTGTATACAGCAGCCCCAGAGGGGTATACAGCAGCCCCAGCCCCAGAGGGGTATATAGCAGCCCCAGAGGGGTATACAGCAGCCCCAGAGGGGTATATAGCAGCCCCAGAGGGGTATACAGCAGCCCCAGAGGGGTAAACAGCAGCCCCAGAGCTGTATACAGCAGCCCAGCCCCAGAGGGGTATACAGCAGCCCAGCCCCAGAGGGGTATATAGCAGCCCCAGAGGGGTATATAGCAGCCCCAGAGGGGTATATAGCAGCCCCAGAGGGGTATATAGCAGCCCCAGAGGGGTATATAGCAGCCCCAGAGGGGTATATAGCAGCCCAGAGGGTATATAGCAGCCCCAGAGGGGTATATAGCAGCCCCAGCCCCAGAGGGTATATAGCAGCCCCAGAGGGGTATACAGCAGCCCCAGAGGGGTATACAGCAGCCCCAGAGGGGTATACAGCAGCCCCAGAGCTGTATACAGCAGCCCCAGAGCTGTATACAGCAGCCCCAGAGCTGTATACAGCAGCCCCAGAGCTGGTATACAGCAGCCCCAGAGGGGTATACAGTAGCCCCAGAGGGGTATATAGCAGCCCCAGAGGGGTATACAGCAGCCCCAGAGGGGTATACAGCAGCCCCAGAGCTGATATACAGCAGCCCCAGAGGGGTATACAGCAGCCCCAGCCCCAGAGGGGTATACAGCAGCCCCAGCCCCAGAGGGGTATACAGCAGCCCCAGAGGGGTATACAGCAGCCCCAGAGGGGTATACAGCAGCCCCAGAGCTGTATACAGCAGCCCCAGAGGGGTATACAGCAGCCAGCCCAGCCCCAGAGGGGTATATAGCAGCCCCAGAGGGGTATATAGCAGCCCCAGAGGGGTATATAGCAGCCCCAGAGGGTATACAGCAGCCCCAGAGGGGTATACAGCAGCCCCAGAGCTGTATACAGCAGCCCCAGAGCTGTATACAGCAGCCCCAGAGCTGTATACAGCAGCCCCAGAGGGGTATACAGCAGCCCCAGAGGGGTATATAGCAGCCCCAGAGGGGTATACAGCAGCCCCAGAGGGGTATACAGCAGCCCCAGAGCTGTATACAGCAGCCCCAGAGGGGTATACAGCAGCCCCAGCCCCAGAGGGGTATATAGCAGCCCCAGAGGGGTATTCAGCAGCCCCAGAGGGGTATATAGCAGCCCCAGAGGGGTATATAGCAGCCCAGAGGGGTATATAGCAGCCCCAGAGGGGTATACAGCAGCCCCAGAGCTGTATACAGCAGCCCCAGAGGGGTATACAGCAGCCCCAGCCCCAGAGGGGTATATAGCAGCCCCAGAGGGGTATACAGCAGCCCCAGAGCTGTATACAGCAGCCCCAGAGGGTATACAGCAGCCCCAGCCCCAGAGGGGTATATAGCAGCCCCAGAGGGGTATATAGCAGCCCCAGAGGGGTATATAGCAGCCCCAGAGGGGTATATAGCAGCCCAAGAGGGGTATATAGCAGCCCCAGAGGGGTATATAGCAGCCCCAGAGGGGTATACAGCAGGCCCAGAGGGGTATTTAGCAGCCCCAGAGGGGTATACAGCAGCCCCAGAGGGGTATACAGCAGCCCCCGCTGTATACAGCGGTACCCGGCTGTATACAGCCCTCCCCCCTGGTATACCGGGCCCCCCCTGTGGCCACCTGTAAAGGAAGCGATGATTATACTTATCGGGTCGCTGTCGCCGACGCCGCCGCTCTGTCACCGTCCGTCACCGCGCTCCTTCCCGTCTTCATGCTTCCTTCATCGGCGCACAGAAAATGACGTCATTTCCTGTGCGACGGTGAAGGAAGCATGAAGACCAGGAGGAGCACGGTGACAGACGGTGACAGAGCGGCGGCGTCGGCGACAGCGACCCGATAAGTATAATCATCGCTTCCTTTACAGGTTGCCACAGGGGGGGCCCGTATACCACGGGGGGGGCTGTATACAGCCGGGTATATATATATATTTTTTTATTATTACCGTATATACTCGTGTATAAGCCGAGGGGGGACTTTTCAGCACATTTTTTGTGCTGAAAAACTCGGCTTATACACGAGTATATACGGTATATATATATATATATATATATATATATATATATATATATATTTTGAGACTTATCATATCTATAGATGCACCATATATATATATATATACTGTGTATATATATATACTGTATATATACAGTAGATGCATCATATATAATATATATATATACACTATATATTATCTGCATCCACTTTATATATACAGTATATATATGACGCATCTAGAGATATGATGCATCTATACACTTATGGTGAATATCTATTATATAATCACGAATCGGAAAAGCGCCCCTTCACGCGCACTTTCCGATGTCGTCATGTGGATACGAATTTAACATTGGGCGCGAAGCGCCCAATGCTGCGCGAGCAATGGTCGCGAGGCCATTGCGAGTCGCTGGCCCAGGGCGAGCAATGGCCGCGAAGCGGCCATTGCGAGTCGCTGGCCCAAAATCGATCCACAGGCCCGGCTACAACCTTTGCCATTTACCGCTCAGGTAGCGCGAGCAATGGCCGCGAGGCCATTGCGAGTCGCTGCCTGAGCCGCAAATCCCTACCCGGGGACCATGGAACGGAGGCGGCACTGCCGCCTCCGCTCCCCGCTCCCCACAATTCGCCCCCCCCCCCATGTCCGCACAGCCCGCCCCCAGCAATGTCCGCACAGCTCGCCCCCAGCAATGTCCGCACAGCCCTATGTCCGCACAGCTCGCCGCCCTATGTCCGCACAGCTCGCCGCCCTATGTCCGCACAGCCCGCCGCCCTATGTCCGCACAGCCCGCCGCCCTATGTCCGCACAGCCCGCCGCCCTATGTCCGCACAGCCCGCCCCCAGCAATGTCCGCACAGCCCGGCGCCCTATGTCCGCACAGCCGCGCCCAGTCCGCACAGCGCGCCTATGTCCGCACAGCCCGGCGCCCTATGTCCGCACAGCCCGGCGCCCTATGTCCGCACAGCCCGGCGCCCTATGTCCGCACAGCCCGGCGCCCTATGTCCGCACAGCCCGGCGCCCTATGTCCGCACAGCCCGGCGCCCTATGTCCGCACAGCCCGCCGCCCTATGTCCGCACAGCCCGCCGCCCTATGTCCGCACAGCCCGCCGCCCTATGTCCGCACAGCCCGCCGCCCTATGTCCGCACAGCCCGGCGCCCTATGTCCGCACAGCCCGGCGCCCTATGTCCGCACAGCCCGGCGCCCTATGTCCGCACACCTAGCCACGCCGCCCTATGTCCGCACAGCCCGCCGCCCTATGTCCGCACAGCCCGCCGCCCTATGTCCGCACAGCCCGGCGCCCTATGTCCGCACAGCCCGGCGCCCTATGTCCGCACAGCCCGGCGCCCTATGTCCGCACAGCCCGGCGCCCTATGTCCGCACAGCCCGCCGCCCTATGTCCGCACAGCCCGGCGCCCTATGTCCGCACAGCCCGGCGCCCTATGTCCGCACAGCCCGGCGCCCTATGTCCGCACAGCCCGGCGCCCTATGTCCGCACAGCCCGGCGCCCTATGTCCGCACAGCCCGCCGCCCTATGTCCGCACAGCCCGCCGCCCTATGTCCGCCCTACGCCCGCCGCCCTATGTCCGCCCTACGCCCTAAGCCCCCGCAGTCCCCTAACCTAACGCCGCTGTCACCTAAGGCCCTACACCCGAAGCCCCCGCCGTCGCCTAACCTAACGTCCCCGTCTTTCACTTACATGCCTTCAAGTCATCTGATCGTCCGTCCGGCCAGGCGTCCTCTTCCTCCTGCCCCGGGGGTCTTCTCTCTTCCTTCCGCCATCTCAAAAAAAAAATCCGCCATTCTACCTCAATGAGATCTGAGGCCCTCTTCTGATTGGTCGCGGTATACTCCCCTCAGCCAATCAGAAGAGCCCCTCAAAACTGAGACGCAGTTCTCATTCAGGTCCGCCTTTTTTTTTTTTTTTTTAATTATTATTTTTATTTAATTATTTATTATTTTTTATTTATTTATTTTATTCTTTTTAATTATTTTTAAATCATTATTTTTATTATTTAATTTATTTATTTTTTTTAAGTCAGACTGAGACACAGTTCTCATTCCGGTCCGCCTTTTTTTTTTTTTTTTTAATTATTATTTTTATTTAATTATTTATTATTTTTTATTTATTTTTTTTATTAATTTTTAATTATTTTTAAATCATTATTTTTATTATTTAATTTATTTATTTTTTTACTTGCGACAGTGAGACACAGTTCTCATTGCGGTCCGCCTTTTTTTCCCATTGACATACATTAGCGGTGTGTCGGCGATTTTATGGCCGTCCACCTGGTTCTATTTCTCGGCCCTAAAATCGCGGACACACCGCTAATGCATCTCTATGGGCAGTCAGCTCGATTTCGGATTGAACGCCGACCAATTAGAATTCGAGCTGTGACTGCCCATAGAGATGCATTAGCGGTGTGTCCGCGATTTTAGGGCCGACACATAGAACCAGGTGGCCGGCCATAAAATCGCCGACACACTGCTAATGTATGTCAATGGGAAAAAAAAGGCGGACCGCAATGAGAACTGTGTCTCACTGTCGCAAGTAAAAAAATAAATAAATTAAATAATAAAAAAATGATTTAAAAATAATTAAAAATTAATAAAAAAAATTAATAAAAAAAAATAAATAATTAAATAAAAATAATAATTTAAAAAAAAAAAAAGGCGGACCGGAATGAGAACCGCGTCTCAGTCTGACTTAAAAAAAATAAATAAATTAAATAATAAAAATAATGATTTAAAAATAATTAAAAATTAATAAAAAAAAATAAAAAATAATAAATAATTAAATAAAAATAATAATTAAAAAAAAAAAAAAAAGGCGGACCAGAATGAGAACTGCGTCTCAGTCTGAGTTAAAAAAAAAAAAAAATTAAATAATAAAAAAAATTATTTAAAAATAATTAAAAAATAATAAACAACAAAAAAAAACCAATAATAAATAATTAAATAAAATTAATAATTAAAAAAAAAAAAAAAAGGCGGACCTGAATGGAGACTCCTTGGAAAGAGTGTCCATTCAACGCCCAATCAGCACTTACGTTACGCCCCCCCCGCCATTTTGTGCTTTCAAACGCCCAATCAGCACTCACTTTACGCCCCCCCCGCCATTTTGTGGTTTCAAATTTCACAGACCAGTTTATAAGGCGCGAAATTTGAAAACACAAATCATTTCGCCTACCCGCTACCTCGAAGACGGACTGCCGGATACCGAGGCCGCAAGAAGACTCGCTTCTGGATTTACCGAAGCAAGCTTCAAGACGACCGCTACTACCCTACAGCTAAGATATCCTTTTAGAGCTAAAACCTTTCTTTTATTTTACCGCTCCCCAGCCCACACACTACCACTACCGCCGCCGCTCCCCAGCCCCCCGCCAATACCTACTCCGGGACCATGGAGCGAGTCGCTGCCTGAGCCGCAACTCGCGCCGCCATGTCCGCACACCCGCCGCCGCCATGTCCGCACACCCGCCGCCGCCGCCATGTCCGCACACCCGCCGCCATGTCCGCACACCCGCCGCCGCCGCCGTCATGTCCGCACACCCGCCGCCGTCATGTCCGCACACCCGCCGCCGTCATGTCCGCACACCCGCCGCCGCCATGTCCGCACACCCGCCGCCGCCATGTCCGCACACCCGCCGCCGCCATGTCCGCACACCCCGCCGTCCGCCATGTCCGCACGCCCGCCGCCATGTCCGCACACCCGCCGCCGTCATGTCCGCACACCCGCCGCCGTCATGTCCGCACACCCCGCCGCTCATGTCCGCACACCCGCCGCCGCCATGTCCGCACACCCGCCGCCGCCATGTCCGCACACCGCCGCCATGTCCGCCCACCCGCCGCCATGTCCGCCCACCCGCCGCCATGTCCGCACACCCGCCGCCATGTCCGCCACCCGCCGCCATGTCCGCACACCCGCCGCCATGTCCGCACACCCGCCGCCATGTCCGCACACCCGCCGCCATGTCCGCACACCCGCCGCCATGTCCGCACACCCGCCGCCGCCGCCATGTCCGCACACCCGCCGCCATGTCCGCACACCCGCCGCCATGTCCGCACACCCGCCGCCATGTCCGCACACCCGCCGCCATGTCCGCACACCCGCCGCCGTCGCCGCCGCCATGTCCGCACACCCGCCGCCATGTCCACACACCCGCCGCCGTCGCCGCCGCCATGTCCCGCACCCATCGACCGCCGCCATGTCCGCACACCCGCCGCCATGTCCGCACACCCGCCGCCATGTCCGCAACGACACCGCCGCCATGTCCGCACACCCGCCGCCATGTCCGCACACCCGCCGCCATGTCCGCACACCCGCCGCCATGTCCGCACACCCGCCGCCATGTCCGCACACCCGCCGCCATGTCCGCACACCCGCCGCCATGTCCGCACACCCGCCCGCCATGTCCGCACACCCGCCGCCATGTCCGCACACCCGCCGCCGTCGCCGCCGCCATGTCCGCACACCCGCCGCCATGTCCGCACACCCGCCGCCGTCGCCCCGCCGCCATGTCCGCACACCCGCCGCCATGTCCGCACACCCCGCCGCCATGTCCGCACACCCACCGCCATGTCCGCACACCCGCCGCCGTCGCCGCCGCCATGTCCGCCGCCATGTCCGCACACCCGTCGCCGCCGCCATGTCCGCACCCCGCCGCCATGTCCGCACACCCGCCGCCGCCATGTCCGCACCCCGCCGCCGCCATGTCCGCACACCCGCCGCCGCCATGTCCGCACACCCGCCGCCGCGCCATGTCCGCACACCCGCCCGCCGCGCCATGTCCGCACACCCGCCGCCGCGCCATGTCCGCACACCCCCATGCCCCGCCGCCGCCGCATGTCCGCACACCCGCCGCCGCCGCCATGTCCCAACCCGCCGCCGCTCGCTAAGCCTCCGCACACCCGCCGCCGTCCGAACCACGCCCTGTCCGCACAAGGCCTCCGCCGCTGTCCCCTCCCCTCGCTAAGCCCTAAACCCTAACCCCCCCGCCTCGTAACAAGCCCTGTACCTAAGGCCTACACCCGAAGCCCCCGCCGTCCCCTAACCCAACGCCGCTGTCACCTAAGGCCCTACACCCGAAGCCCCCGCCGTCCCCTAACCTAACGCCGCTGTCACCTAAGGCCTACACGAAGCCCCGCCGTCCCTACTAACGTCGCGTCGATCACTTACATGCCTTCAAGTCTCTGATCGCCGCCGGCCAGGCGTCCTCTCTCCGCCGGTCTCTCTCTTCTTCCGCCATCTCCGCCTCTTCGTCCGGCCCCGGGGATCTTCTGTCTTCTTTTCGCTAACTTTCACCTCCGACGTCCTCTTCCTCTTCTGATTGGTCGCTGTATACTGCCCTCAGCCAATCAGAAGAGCCCCTCTTTTTTTATTATTTTTAAATTATTTTTAAATCATTTTTTTTATTATTTAATTTATTTATTTTTTTAAAGTCAGACTGCGACACAGTTCTCATTCCGGTCCGCCTTTTTTTTTTTTTTTAATTATTATTTTTATTTAATTATTTATTATTTTTTATTAATTTTTTTTATTATTTTTTAATTATTTTTAAATCATTATTTTTATTATTTAATTTATTTATTTTTTTACTGCGAGTGAGACACAGTTCTCATTGTGGTCCGCCTTTTTTTTTCCCATTGACATACATTAGCGGTGTGTCGGCGATTTTATGGCCGCCCACCTGGTTCTATTTCTCGGCCTTAACATCGCGGACACACCGCTAATGCATCTCTATGGGCAGTCAGCCCGATTTCGGATTGAACGCCGACCAATCAGAATTCGAGCTGACTGCCCATAGAGATGCATTAGCGGTGTGTCCGCGATTTTAGGGCCGACGAATAGAACCAGGTGGCCGGCCATAAAATCGCCGACACACCGCTAATGTATGTCAATGGGAAAAAAAAGGCGGACCGCAATGAGAACTGTCTCACTCGCAAGTAAAAAAATAAATAAATTAAATAATAAAAATAATGATTTAAAAATAATTTAAAAATAATAAAAAAATAAATAAAAAATAATAAATAATTAAATAAAAATAATAATTAAAAAAAAAAAAATTTTTTAAATAAAAAAATAATTTAATAATACAAAAAAAATGTAAAAATTAAAAAAAAAAAATACAAAAATAATTAAAAAAAAAAAACTAATATTACTGTTAATAATAATGCTATTAATGGTAATATTTATGCTATTACTGGTAATATTTATGCTATTAATGGTAATAATTATGGTATTAATGGTAATAATTATGCTATTAATGGTAATAATTATGCTATTAATGGTAATAATTATGCTATTAATGCTAATAATTATTCTATTAATGGTAATAATTATTCTATTAATGGTAATAATTATTCTATTAATGGTAATATTTATGCTATTAATGCCAATAATTATGGTATTAATGCCAATAATTATGGTATTAATGCTAATAATTATGGTATTAATGCTAATAATTATGGTATTAATGCTAATTATGGTATTAATGTTAATTATGCTATTAATGGTAATTATGCTATTAATGGTAATAATTATGGTATTTATGGTAATAATTATGGTATATATGGTAATAATTATGGTATTTATGGTAATAATTATGCTATTAATGCTAATAATTATGCTATTAATGCTAATAATTATGGTATTAATGCTAATAATTATGCTATTAATGCTAATAATAATGCTATTGCTAATATTATTGTTATTGATGATGCTATTGATGATGCTATTGATGATGGTTTTGATGATGGTTTTGATGATGCTATTGATGATGGTTTTGATGATGGTTTTGATGATGGTTTTGATGATGTTTTGTATTTTTGATATTTATGGTATTGGTATTATGTATGCACATAATAATTATGCTATTAATGTTAATAATTATGCTATTAATGCTAATAATTATGGTATTAATGCTAATAATTATGGTATTAATGCTAATAATTATGGTATTAATGCTAATAATTATGCTATTAATGGTAATAATTATGGTATTAATGCTAATAATTATGCTATTAATGCTAATAATTATGGTATTAATGCCAATAATTATGGTATTAATGCCAATAATTATGCTATTAATGCTAATAATTATGGTATTAATGCTAATAATTATGGTATTAATGCTAATATTTATGGTATTAATGCAAATAATTATGGTATTAATGCTAATAATTATGCTATTAATGGTTATAATTATGCTTTTAATGCCAATAATAATGCTATTGCTAATATTGTTATTGATGATGCTATTGATGATGGTTTTGATATGTATGGTATTGGTATTATGTATGCACATAATAATTATGCTATTAATGTTAATAATTATGCTATTAATGCTAATAATTATGCTATTAATGGTAATTATGGTATTAATGCTAATAATTATGGTATTAATGATAATAATGATATGCTATATTAATGCTAATAATTATGGTATTAATGCAAATAATTATACTATTAATGGTAATAATTATGCTATTAATGCTAATAATTATGCTATTAATGCTAATAATTATGCTATTAATGCTAATAATTATGCTATTAATGGTAATATTTATGCTATTAATGCCAATAATTATGCTATTAATGCTAATAATTATGCTATTAATGGTAATATTTATGCTATTAATGCTTATAATTATGCTATTAATGCTAATAATAATGCTATTGCTAATATTATTGCTATTGATGATGCTATTGATGATGCTATTGATGATGCTATTGATGATGCTATTGATGATGGTTTTGATGATGGTTTTGATATTTATGGTATTGGTATTATGTATGCACATTTAATGTCCTTAAGTATTCAGTGACCTCTTACTATTATTGATATGAATGAGAAACATGTTTATATATTTGTAATACGTTGTAGGGTAAATTAAAGGACATACAAAACATGATATTTAAATATGTTCATTGTCTATCTGGAACTTATTATTTTCCTTAATAATTATTCTATACTTTTCAAGAATTCTTTTCTCCCAAAAAGCTTTTGTAAAAGCTCTTGCGTACCTATACATCTCCAAGCATAGTATTACCTTTGTATGTTCTAACATGACTTCAAAGGATACTAGCAAGGATGTTGGCGGGTACAAAGCCGCATGGATGCGTAAGACACGTGCTAAAGAAACTGAAGAAGAGCGACAATGTCGTTTGGATAAGTCTAAAGCTGAGTATAAGCAACGCATTGCAACGGAGTCGCTGGAACAAAAACAACTACGGTTGGGCAAAAATGCTCAGAAGCTACATCAACGGCGTCAAAAAAAAAAAGCGACACCACCAGTACATCACTCTGCTGATCAGACAGTAACTTCCTCAGTACAACAGTCTGCTGATCAAACTACAAGCTCACCTGTACAATACTCTGCTGATGTAACTCAGTGTGCTGATCAAATAGTAACCTCATCAGTACTACAGTCTGCTGATCCAACTGTAAGCTCACCAGTACTACAGTTTGCTCTAGCTCTTTCTAGCAGTTCACCGGATGAAAGGAGCACAATTCCTCAAGTTTCATCACCGCGTAAAGCAACAGCAAAGCGTAAACATTGTGCTGAGGAGACGTCACGCACAAAACGTTTTCGCCTTGAACAACAACAAACTCCTTTGGAGGCACAAATTGCTCAGGAGTCTTCACTATCCAAACAGAGCCGCTTACGTAAAAGTGGTGCCTCCCGTCGTCAACACCGCAAAAAGACGTCTTCTACTGTTACACAAGTGGATCCTGACTCTTTTTCTGCTTTATTACTTCAACGTCTCATCTATGTCGGTTTGCAGAAAGAAAATCGTATTTACCTACCTACACCTCCCTCTTCATATCCACCTGGATTTACAGATAGTGATTTTGGCATTGTGGAACATACCTGTGGCTCTATGATATTCATATGTAAGCATTGTGAAGCTCGACATTTCATGGATGAGATGCCATCGGATAAACAGTATACTCTCTGTTGTCACAAGGGGAAGGTCAAGGTTCCGTTACCTCAGTATCCAGAGATGTTGGAATGTATTCTTAAAGGTCAGAGTCCATACAGTCGGAATATGATGGATAACATCAGAAGTATTAATAGTTCATTTGGTTTTGCTTCTATGGGTGCAAGTATTGCTCCCCCACCTGGACATGGCCCTTATTGTTTCCGGATTCATGGCCAAATTTATCACCGTACTGGAACACTACATCCTGCTCCAGATCAAGCTCCTGCTTATGCCCAACTCTACATTTTAGATACTGCCACTGCTAATGACCAACGTTTACAGTGTGATGAAAATAAGAAATGTCATCCTAAATTGATGCGGCTCATTGCTAACTTATTAGATCGCATTAATCCTTTTGTTTCCGCATACAAAATGTTACGTTTTGTTGAACAAGAGGAACAGGAGAAGGCAATTGAAAATGGTACTGTCATGCCTAATATCATCATGGCTCTTAAACAGGATCGAGAACAAGACCCAAGACGTTATAATAAGCCAATTGTTAATGAAGTTGCTGTGGTCTTTGAAAATGCTGATGGAGAGCCGCCTTTCAATAGAGACATTTTAATTCATCTGAAACCTGACCCAAACAATCCTTTAGCTCCAAAAACACAGCAAGTTAGTATTCTCCACAGTAATTTGGATGCTTTATTGTATCCGTTATTTTTTCCGCATGGTGAACAAGGCTGGCATGAGGGACTGAAGCATCAAGGTGAAAATCCACGGAGAATTACACAATTGCAGTATTACTGTTATTTGCTATCTGTACGTCCTGGGTTCAATCCTATTTTAAATGGTGGAAAACTAACGCAACAGTATTTAGTAGATGCGTATATAAAAATTGAGGCTAATCGCTTAAATTTTATACGTCAACATCAAAAAGACTTAAAAGTGGAAGACTATTGCGTACTACAGGAACATCTGCAAAGAAAATCTTTTGAAAAAGGAATTCCTATTGGCAAGACGGTCATTTTACCATCGTCATTTGAAGGCAGTCCCAGAAACATGCAGCAGAGGTATCAAGATGCCATGGCTATTGTTACAAAATTTGGACGGCCAGATCTTTTTATAACAATGACCTGTAATCCCAAATGGAGCGAGATTATCCATAATTTAGAACCATGGCAGAGGGTGGAACACAGACCGGATTTAGTCGCCCGTGTCTTCAAAATAAAATTAGAAGCCCTATTAAAAGATATAAACAGTGGATTATTTGGCAAGATTTGTGCAATGATTCATGTAATAGAATTCCAAAAGCGAGGACTACCACATGCTCACATTTTGGTTATTCTGGATAGCAATTCCAAATTACGCACTGAGGTAGATGTCGATCGTACTGTTTGGGCAGAAATTCCTGACCCATCCGAGTATCCTGTGCTCCATCAAATTGTGATGCAACATATGATTCATGGACCCTGTGGACAATTGAACCCCAATTCTCCATGTATGGATATTGGAAAGTGTAAAAAAGGATTCCCAAAAGATTTCCAACCAAAAACTGTAATACCACACGATGCCTACCCAACTTATCAACGCAATGCAGGACCTTCATTTACACAACGTTCTCACATGGTTGATAATTCTTGGGTTGTTCCCTATAACCCTTTCTTACTATTAAAGTATAAGTGTCATATAAATGTGGAAATCTGTGCATCCATTCAAAGTGTCAAGTATCTATTCAAATATGTTTACAAGGGGCATGATAAAGCCAATCTGGAAATTTCTCAAACAAACATACAACATGATGAACCTCACCAATTTATGGACTCAAGATACGTCAGTGCACCGGAGGCAGCTTGGAGAATTTTTGCCTATCCAATGCATAAACAATCACACAGCATTGTTCGCCTTGCCGTACATCTGCCACAGTCACAACCCCTTTATTTTCATGAAGATGCTTCTGTTGAGAACATTGCTGCCATGACACATAAAAAATCAACTCTTATGGCCTACTTTGAACTGAATGAGAATGACCCACGTGCTCATGAATACTTCTACCGCCAAATTCCTGAGCACTATGTCTGGAAAGCTGGTGCATGGGAAATTAGGCAGAAACGTGGAACAACAGTCATTGGAAGAATGTATACGGTCAGTATGAAAGATGAAGAACGCTACTATTTACGGTTGTTGTTACTACATGTAAAAGGAGCAACAAGTTTTGAGCACATTAAGACCGTTAATGAAGTCGAGTACCCAACTTTTAAACAGGCAGCAATAGCCCTTGGATTACTTTTGGATGACAGTGTTTGGCGAAATACCTTACTGGATGGCTGTGTTCTAAACATGCCTGCACAGCTTCGGGATATGTTTGCTTACATATGTATCTTTGGTCCTCCTGCTCATCCATTGGAGTTGTGGCAAGAATTTAAAAAAGATTTTATTGAAGACTACTGCCGTGCATATCACCCTAACAATGAGGACTGTGAGCATTGTGAAGGCTATGCAATGACAGATGTTCAAAATGTGTTAAAATTTCATGGCAAAAGCTTTACGGATTTTAATCTACCACGCCCCAAAAGAAAACAACAACTACAACCACAATACGACAAAGAGGAGGAGTTTAGAAGAGCCCAAGAAATGAAAGAAACTTTAAATCAACAACAACTTCTGGCCTATAATGCCATAAATGAAGCATTACAGGATACAAGTCAGCAAGCTAAGTGCTTTTTCATTGATGGCCCAGGTGGCAGTGGGAAAACATATTTGTATGATTTGTTAATTCGTCAAATAAGAGGAGAAGGAGAAACTGTGTCACCTGCTGCCAGTACTGGGATTGCAGCCAACTTATTGGAAGGAGGAAGAACCATCCATTCACTTTACGGGATACCTATTCCAATTAATGAAACGTCTGTGTCAAGAATCAAAAATGATACTGATGCTGCACACCATTTGAAGAGTACTAAACTTTTTATTATTGATGAATCCACTATGCTATCCAAATTTGCACTGCATGTCATTGACCAACTATTAAAGGATGTTATGACCAAAGATATCTCGAAGAAAAATAAAACACCCTTTGGAGGGAAAGTCATTGTTCTGGGAGGAGACTTTCGTCAGTGTCTTCCTATTATTCCTCATGGAACACGAACTGATATCGTAGAGAGCTGCATTAAATATTCCAGACAATGGCAGATTTTCACTCAATTGCCACTACTTGACAACATGCGCTCTGTTGATCCAGAATACAGCAATTGGATACTTCAGCTGGGAAATGGACAATTGACCAATTATTATAACCTTGGAGATGATGTTATAGAAATCCCTGAAGATATGATTTGCACAGGTTCACTAATATTTGACATTTTTGGTGAAAACATTGTAATTGATGTCAATGACAATGAAAGCATTCATACAGCAGCATCACATGCCATTCTTTGCCCCAAATATGATGATGTGGATCAGGTCAACTCTAAGATCATGGATTGCATTGCTGGAGAGTATACAGAATACATTAGTGATGATTCCATTGATCCGGACGAGACAGAGGACCCAGAGCAATACCCTGCTGAATTTTTAAATTCACTTACACCCACGGGGATGCCATCTCATCGTCTGAAATTAAAAATTGGCACCATTGTAATGCTTTTGAGGAACTTCAACAGCAGAAAAGGTCTTTGCAATGGGACTCGCTTAATTGTCACCGGTTTGTTTGCCAACATGATTCGAGCAAGAGTCATTACTGGGTCTGCTGGAGAAATGTGGTTTTCATTCCCAGGATTGATTTGTGCCCATCAGAAACCGGCTTGCCTTTTAAGTTAAGACGTCGCCAATTTCCTCTGAAGCCAGCTTTTGCCATGACAATAAACAAATCCCAAGGACAAACACTTGAGAAAGTAGGCATTTTTTTGCCAGAACCTGTTTTTGGACATGGACAATTGTATGTGGCTTTTTCAAGAGTGAGAAGACGATCCAATGTAAAAGTGAAAGTGGTGGACACTCCAATCCAAGGAAAATTGCTGCCTAACAGTGACAAAGTTTTTACCAAAAATATTGTCTACAAGAATATTTTGCACTGAACTCTTCCCTATGACTATTCTTCTGTTTATTTATCTTTTGAAAAAAAAAAAAAAAAAAAAAAAAATTTTACTGTTTTACATTTTATTCTTTTATATACTGATTTCTACTATATTTTTGTGAACACACATTTAAAATAATATGAGAGATGTGTATCATCCACATTTCTACAGTGGGTGATAGAAACCACTATTTCAAGCTCCAGCACTATATGTGCTGAGAGATTTCATTGTCACTCTTTACAGGGAGAGGTTTTTGTGAACAGCTAAGAGACGGGTGGGATGGCTGTTCACACACATCTCATTAGCAAGGTGTGTTCCACATGTTTAGATAGATAGGGACAAACATAAATTATTAATTAGATTGTACCACACCATTTTTCTTAGATTTTTTCACTTTGTTGAGGAATATACTAAATGATAATAATTGATCATGAAGGACTCACCAACAACATACTTGCTGTAATTTTCATAATTGCATATATGTAATTTGTACTTAACTTGCGGTTTGTGCAGACAACATAGTTGCAGCAGTGTCATCCACATCAACTGCAGTCACCTGTGGTTAGTTAGTCGATGCATCTTATGCACCTGCTGAAGCTACGTTAACTCCATTTACCGTAGGTTAACTACAAGTTTTTTTGTTATTGCATGGATATTGCTGCAAGTCTGTAGCTGGTAACTCCTTTTGTATCAATTTACAAAATTTTATTATTTACATCACAATCCTCAAAAAATCTAAGAAAAATTCAGGTATAAAAAATATTTAAATTATATCAATTCGGATTTAGTTAGATTAGGACTCACCAGGCGTAAGGGCATCTTGACGCGATTGGTGGGCTGACACAAACTGGCTGATACACCTATTACTGTTAATTCATCAATTTTAATGATTGATGCATTAAGAAGTATTGCTACTTTGTGTTCTAAGACCCTTACAACATAATTATTCAATTTTCCTTATATGATATCAACAATACAAATATATATAGTTGCTGTAAAGATGTCATTGGAATAATTGGATTATTTAAAAATCTTTAAAAAAACAATAAACATATTCTAGACAACCAATGCATTTGCATTAGTCTAACAGCTATAACTACTATAATCAAATTAACGTACGTTCTAGAATCCCGATGCATTTGCATCGGGCTCACAGCTAGTATATATATATTTATATATATATATATATCTTATATATAAAACCCGAAGGCCACTTCCGGTCTATCCGCTCAACTTCCGTGACGGCCTCCCTCCTGTGACAAAGACCGGAAACGGAAGTAGCAGACCCACGAGCGGTGAGCGCGTAGCGCTCACCGCGAGCCGCTGTCAAAATGGCACAGCGCCTCGCAGTGGGCGCTAAAGCGCCACCACTCGCCGTTATCCCGTCACCGGCCCTGTACACAGCCCCCGCTGCCCCATCACCCCCTGCCTGTCACCATAGCCATCCTCCACTGCCTTCCCCCCGCTGCCCCATCAGCCCCCTGCCTGTCACCATAGCCGCCCTCCACTGTCCGGTCACCCCCAGCCTATCACCACTGCCCCTCCGCTACCCGATCGCCCCCCTCCACTCTCCGGTCACCCCCCGCCTCTCAGCACAGACCCCCTCCACTGTCCGGTCACCCCCCCCCTTACCACAGCTCCCTCCAACCACACGCGATCTCTCTTCATCCTGCTTGAGGACCTTTGATGACGTCACGATGATGGGTGGAGTCACAGATCACATGACCGTGACGTCATCAAAGGTCCTGTCCCGATCTAACTTCCTCTGCCTATTTATCCCCCTGCGCTGCACACTGACCCACGATCTGCCCAAAGACCCCCACTCTGACCCTGCTCTGCCCACTCACCCCCAGACCACTGACCCCCACTCTGACCCTGACCCTGCTCTGCCCACTCACCCCCACTCTGACCACTGACCCCCACTCTGACCCTGACCCTGCTCTGCCCACTCACCCCCACTCTGACCACTGACCCCCACTCTGACCCTGCTCTGCCCACCCACCCCCACTCTGACCACTGACCCACACTCTGACCCTGCCCACTCACCCCCACTCTGACCACTGACCCTCACTCTGCCCACTCACCCCCCAACTCTGCCCACTCACCCCCCAACTCTGCCCCCCTCACCCCCTCTGCCCCCCTCACCCCCACTCTGCACACTGACCCCCACTCTGTCCCTGCTCTGCCCACTGACCCCCCACTCTGACCACTGACCCCCACTCTGACCACTGACCCCCACTCTGACCACTGACCCCCAAACTCTGCCCACTCACCCCCCTACTCTTCCCCCTGAACCCCTCTCTGCCCCCTCACCCCCACTCTGCACACTGACCCTCTCTCTGACCCTGCTCTGCCCACTCACCCCCACTCTGACCACTGACCCCCACTCTGACCCTGACCCTGCTCTGCCCACTCACCCCCGCTCTGCCCACTGACCCTGCTCTGCCTACTTACCCCCCCCTCTGGCTACTGACCATGCCCACTGACCCCAGCTCTGCCCACAGACCCCAGCTCTGACTATTGACCCTGCTCTGACTACTGATTATGCCCACTCACCCCTGCTCTGCCCAATGACTCTGCCCACTAACCCCTGCTCTTCCCACTCATCCCCCACTCTGCCCACTTACCCCGCTTTGCCCACTCACCCCCAGCAGATCGGTTTCCCAGCCAACGACAGGTCCTGTCCTGCCACCTACAAGACGGGTGGAGCGAGCCGCCGCAGGGTAAGTATCCTCACTGAGGTTTTTTTTATTTTTATTATCACCATGAAGGAGCGGGGGCGGGGGGTGTGCAGCCCCAGAGGAAGGTAGGGGGGGGGGGGGCCCACAGAGACTGGAGGCCCAGAGGGACGGGTGCTGCGCGGAGCGGAGGGGGTCAGGAGGAGCGCCTCCATCCTGCACCCCCTATCCATCCTGCCCCCCCTATCCATCCTGCCCCCCCCTATCCATCCTGCCCCCCCCTATCCATCCTGCCCCCCCCTATCCATCCTGCCCCCCCTATCCATCCTGCCCCCCCCTATCCATCCTGCCACCCCCTATCCATCCTGCCACCCCCAACACCATCCTGACACCCCCAACACCATCCTGACACCCCCAACACCATCCTGACACCCCCAACACCATCCTGCCCCCCCGACTCCATCCCGCACCCCCATCACCATTCTCACCCCCCGCCAACATCCTGCCCCGCCGCCTACATCCTACCCCTCCCCCACCACTATCCTGCCCTGCCGTCTCCATCCTGCCCTGCCGTCTCCATCCTGTCCCCCCTTCCCGCTACATCCTGACCCGCTCGCTCCATCCTGCCCCACTCGCTCCATTCTGCCCCCCCAACACAATCCTGCCCCCCCCTCCCCTCCTTAGCTGATCGCTTGCCCAGGCAACTACAGGTCCTAAAGGCCTGTAGGACCTACAAGGCCGAGGTGGAGCGAGCCGCCGGACAGGTGAGTATCCTCACTGAGGATTTTTTTATTTTTACTGTGGACGACCGGGGGCCAGGAGGAGTGGGGGACCGCGGTCACCGCAGTATTGCCATATACTATAGTGCTGCTATACATGTGCTATAATGTACAGCCATATACCATAGTGCTGCTATACATGTACTGTAATGTACCGCCATATACTATAGTGCTGCTATACATTTACTATAATCTACCGCCATATACCATAGTGCTGCTATACATGTGCTCTCATTACCACCATATACCATCGTACTGCTATATATATATCTTATATATAAAACCCGAAGGCCACTTCCTGCCAATCCGCTCAACTTCCGTGATGGCTTGCGCCCTGTGTCAAAGACCGGAACCGGAAGTACCAGACTCACGAGCGGTGAGCGCATAGCGCTCACCGTGAGCCGCTGTCAAAATGGCACAGCGCCTCGCGGTGGGCGCTAAAGCGCCACCACTCCCCCTTATCCCGCCACAGTCCCTGCACAGAGCCCCGTCTGCGCCCACCCACATCCGGCCCACAGCCCTGCAGCTCACCGCCCACTCTCCATCAGGGAGCGCCATCCCGCCACTGGCTCCGCACACAGCCTGGTGTGTGCCCACCAACATGCGGGAACCGGCCCGGACCGGCCCACACTCCGGTGTGCGGCCTCCGCCGCCACCGCTCCCGTCCTGCCGCTCTCTCCACACACCCGGTGACTCTCCTCCATCACGGAGCTAGCCCCGCCCGCACTCCGGGGCCGGCCTCCGGAACCGCCGACAGCCCAGTGAGTGTTCAGCCCTCCAGCCTCCGTTCTCCTCTGCCCCCCCAGCCTCCGCTCTCCTCTGCCCCCCCAGCCTCCGCTCTCCTCTGCCCCCCCAGCCTCCGCTCTCCTCTGCCCCCCCAGCCTCCGCTCTCCTCTGCCCCCCCAGCCTCCGCTCTCCTCTCCCCCCAGCCTCCGCTCTCCTCTGCCCCCCAGCCTCCGCTCTCCTCTGCCCCCCAGCCTCCGCTCTCCTCTGCCCCCCAGCCTCTGACCCCTCCCTCCTCTGACCCCTCCCTCCTCTGACCCCTCCCTCCTCTAACCCCTCCAGTTTCTGCCTCCTCCGTCCTCTGCCTCCTCCCTCCTCTGCCCCCTCCAGCCTCTGCCCCCTCCAGCCTGTGCTGCACTCACTGCTGACCACTGAGCCAACGCACTCTCTGCTGACCACTCAGCCACCGCACTCTCTGCTGACCACTGAGCCACCGCACTCACTGCTGACCACTGAGCCACCGCACTCACTGCTGACCACTGAGCCACCGCACTCACTGCTGACCACTGAGCCACCCCACTCACTGCTGACCACTGAGCCACCCCACTCACTGCTGACCACTGAGCCACCCCACTCACTGCTGACCACTGAGCCACCCCACTCACTGCTGACCACTGAGCCACCCCACTCACTGCTGACCACTCAGCCACCCCACTCACTGCTGACCACTCAGCCACCCCACTCACTGCTGACCACTCAGCCACCCCACTCACTGCTGACCACTGAGCCACCCCACTCACTGCTGACCACTGAGCCACCGCACTCACTGCTGACCACTGAGCCACCCCACTCACTGCTGACCACTGAGCCACCCCACTCACTGCTGACCACTGAGCCAACCCACTCACTGCTGACCACTGAGCCACCGCACTCACTGCTAACCACTGAGCCACCCACTCACTGCTGACCACTGAGCACCCCACTCACTGCTAACCACTGAGCCACCGCACTCACTGCTAACCACTGAGCCACCGCACTCACTGCTGACCACTGAGCCACCCCACTCACTGCTGACCACTGAGCCACCCCACTCACTGCTGACCACTGAGCCACCCACTCACTGCTGACCACTGAGCCACCGCACTCACTGCTAACCACTGAGCCACCGCACTCACTGCTGACCACTGAGCACCCCACTCACTGCTAACCACTGAGCCACCGCACTCACTGCTAACCAGAGCCACCGCACTCACTGCTAACCACTGAGCCACCATATACAGTGCTAACCACTGAGCCGCCGTATACTCTGCTAACCACTGAGCCGCCATATACAGTGCTAACCACTGAGCCGCCATATACAGTGCTAACCACTGAGCCACCATATACAGTGATACCACTGAGCCACCGTATACAGTGCTAACCACTGAGCCACCATATACAGTGCTAACCACTGAGCCACCATATACAGTGCTAACCACTGAGCCACCATATACAGTGCTAACCACTGAGCCACCATATACAGTGCTAACCACTGAGCCACCATATACAGTGCTAACCACTGAGCCACCATATACAGTGCTAACCACTGAGCCACCATATACAGTGCTAACCACTGAGCCACCGTATACAGTGCTAACCACTGAGCCACCATATACAGTGCTAACCACTGAGCCACCATATACAGTGCTAACCACTGAGCCACCGCACTCACTGCTAACCACTGAGCCACCGCACTCACTGCTAACCACTGAGCCACCGCACTCACTGCTAACCACTGAGCCACCATATACAGTGCTAACCACTGAGCCGCCGTATACTCTGCTAACCACTGAGCCGCCATATACAGTGCTAACCACTGAGCCACCATATACAGTGCTAACCACTGAGCCACCATATACAGTGATACCACTGAGCCACCGTATACAGTGCCAACCACTGAGCCGACTGTATACACACAATTAATTTCACAGCACTCCCCTATTACTAAATAAACTCTATATAGATTCTAGACTACCCGATTCTTTAGAATCGGGCCACCATCTAGTATATATATATATATATATAATATATATACACATATATACACCTATCTATAGATGCACCATGTATATGTACTCTGTATACATACAATAGATATTAGATTATATATATATATATATATTATATTATATACACAGTGCCTACAAGTAGTATTCAACCCCCTGCAGATTTAGCTGGTTTGATAAGATGCAAATAAGTTAGAGCCTTCAAACTGTAAACGAGAGTAGGATTTATTAACAGAAGCATAAATCTTACAAACCAAAAAGTTATGTTGCTCAGTTGAATTTTAATAAATTTTAAACATAAAAGTGTGGGTCAATTATTATTCAACCCCTATGTTTAATATTTTGTGGAATAACCCTTGTTTGCAATTACAGCTAATAATCATCTTTTATAAGACCTGATCAGGCCGGCACAGGTCTCTGGAGTTATCTTGGCCCACTCCTCCATGCAGATCTTCTCCAAGTTATCTAGGTTCTTTGGGTGTCTCATGTGGACTTTAATCTTGAGCTCCTTCCACAAGTTTTCAATTGGGTTAAGGTCAGGAGACTGACTAGGCCACTCCATCACCTTGATTTTTTCCCTCTTGAACCAGGCCTTGGTTTTCTTGGCTGTCTGCTTTGGGTCGTTGTCTTGTTGGAAGATGAAATTACGACCCATCTTAAGATCCTTGATGGAGGAGCGGAGGTTCTTGGCCAAAATCTCCAGGTAGGCCGTGCTATCCATCTTCCCATGGATGCGGACCAGATGGCCAGGCCCCTTGGCTGAGAAACAGCCCCACAGCATGATGCTGCCACCACCATGCTTGACTGTAGGGATGGTATTCTTGGGGTCATATGCAGTGCCATCCAGTCTCCAAACGTCACGTGTGTGGTTGGCACCAAAGATCTCGATCTTGGTCTCATCAGACCATAGAACTTTGAACCAGTCTGTCTCAGAGTCCTCCAAGTGATCATGAGCAAACTGTAGACGAGCCTTGACATGACGCTTTGAAAGTAAAGGAACCTTACGGGCTCGTTTGGAACGGAGACCATTGCGGTGGAGTACGTTACTTATGGTATTGACTGAAACCAATGTCCCCACTGCCATGAGATCTTCCCAGAGCTCCTTCCTTGTTGTCCTTGGGTTAGCCTTGACTCTTCGGACAATCCTGGCCTCGGCACGGGAGGAAACTTTCAAAGGCTGTCCAGGCCGTGGAAGGCTAACAGTAGTTTCATAAGCCTTCCACTTCCGGATGATGCTCTCAACAGTGGAGACAGGTAGGCCCAACTCCTTGGAAAGGGTTTTGTACCCCTTGCCAGCCTTGTGACCCTCCACAATCTTGTCTCTGATGGCCTTGGAATGCTCCTTTGTCTTTCCCATGTTGACCATGTATGAGTGCTGTTCACAAGTTTGGGGAGGGTCTTAAATAGTCAGAAAAGGCTGGCAAAAGAGATAATTAATCCACGCATGTGAAGCTGATTGTTATATGTGCCTGAACTACTTCTTACTACTTTAGGGGGACCAAACAGAATTCTGGTGGTTTGAGGGGTTGAATAATAAATGACCCTCTGAATTAACTTTTAACGCTTTAAAAAAAAAAAAAAAAAAAAAAAAAAAAAATAAATTTTTGTGGAACTGCATTTCCCACTTCCAGGCTGATCTACAGTCCAAATGTCACAATGCCAAGTTAATTCCGCATGTGTCAACCAGCTTCATCTGCAGGGGATTGAATACTACTTGTAGGCACTGTATATATAAAATCTATCTAACTATATATATATATATCTCTATTATATAATCGCGAATCGGAAAAGCGCCCCTCCGCGCGCTACTTCCGATGTCGTCATGAGGATACGAATTTAACATTGGGCGCGAAGCGCCCAATGCTGCGCGAGCAAGGGCCGCGAGGCCACTGCGAGTCGCTGGCCCAAAATCTACCCACAGGCTCGCCCACAACGTTCGCCATTTACCGCTCAGGTAGCGCGAGCAATGGCCGCGAGGCCATTGCGAGTCGCTGCCTGAGCCGCAAATCGCTACCCGGGGATCATGGAGCGAGTCGCTGCCTGAGCCGCAACTCGCTCCCCCATGTCCGCACAGCCCTCCCCATCTTCGCACAGCCCCCCCATGTCCGCACAGCCGCCCCCCCATGTCCGCACAGCCGCCCCCCCATGTCCGCACAGCCACCCCCATGTCCGCTCACCCACCCCCATGTCCGCACACCCACCCCCATGTCCGCACACCCACCCCCATGTCCGCACACCCACCCCCATCTACACACAGCCCCCCCCCATGTCCGCACACACACCCTCATGTCCCCACAGCCCCCCCCATGTCCGCACACACACCCTCATGTCCCCACAGCCCCCCATCTCCGCACAGCCCCCCCCATATCCGCACACCCACCCCATCTCTGCACAGACCCCCCCATGTCCGCACAGCTACTCCGCAACAAAACCACCCCGCCGCACCAAAGCCCCTACCCCCTAAGTGCGCCGCACCCCTACACCCTAAACCCCGACACGCCGCACCTATGCCCCTACACCCTAAGCCCCGCCGCACCTAAGCCGCTACCCTCTAAGCGTCGCCGCACCTAAGACCCTACCCTATAAGCCCCGCCGCACCTAACACCCTACCCCCTAAGAACCGCCGCACCTAAGCCCCTACCCTCTAAGAACCGCCGCACCTAAGCCCCTACCCTCTAAGCCCCGCCGCATCCTAAGCCCCCACCAATACCCCCTAAGCCCCGCCGCACCTAAGCCCCTACCCTATAAGCCCCGCCGCACCTAACCCCCTACCCCCTAAGAACCGCCGCACCTAAGCCCCTACGCTCTAAGCCCCGCCGCATCCTAAGCCCCCATCAATACCCCCTAAGCCCCGCCGCCTACCCCCTAAGTCCGCCGCTTCTAACCCCCTACCCCCTAAGTCAGCCGCCCCTAACCACCGCCGCATCCTAAGCCCCCACCGATACCCCCTAAGCCCCGCCGCCTACCCCCTAACTCCGCCGCCCCTACCCCCTAAGCTCCGCCGCATTCTAAGCACCCACCGATACACCCTAAGCCCCGCCGCCCATCCCCTACTCCCTAAGCCCCGCCGCTTCCTAAGCTCCCGCCGCTGTCCCCCCCGCTCGCGCTAACACCTAACGCCCTACACCCGAAGCCCCCGCCGTCCCCTAACCTAACGTCCCCGTCGATCACTTACATGCCTTCAAGTCATCTGATCGTCCGTCCGATCCACAAGTCCTCCGTCCGGCCAGGCGTCCTCTTCCTCCGGCCCCGGGGGTCTTCTCTCTTCTTTCCGCCATCTCCGCCTCTTCGTCCGGCCCCGGGGATCTTCTGTCTTCTTTTCGCAAACTTCCACCTCCGACGTCCTCTTCCTTCTCATTAAGATAGAAAGGACGAAAAATCCGCCATTCTATCTCAATGAGATCTGAGGCCCTCTTCTGATTGGTCGCTGTATACTGCCCTCAGCCAATCAGAAGAGCCCCTCATTTTTTTATTATTTTTTAATTATTTTTAAATTATTTTTTTTATTATTAAATTTATTTATTTTTTTAAGTGAGAGTGAGACACAGTTCTCATCCAGGTCCATTTTATCCCCATTGACATACATTACCGGTGTGTCGGCGATTTTATGGCCGGCCACCTGGTTCTATTTGTCGGCCCTAAAATCGCGGACACACCGCTAATGCATCTCTATGGGCAGTCAGCCCGATTGCGGATTGGACGCCGACCAATCAGAATTCGAGCTCACTGCCCATAGACATGCATTAGCGGTGTGTCCGCGATTTTAGGGCCGACAAATAGAACCAGGTCGGCGGCCATAAAATCGCCGACACACCGCTAATGTATTTCATTGGGAACAAATAAATTTAATAATAAAAAAAATAATTAAAAAATATTTAAAAAATAATAAAAAAATAAATAAAAAATAATAAATAATTAAATAAAAATAATAATAAAAAAATTAAATATATGCTAATTATATCAGCCCTTTCGGACCTGAAAGAGAACTGGGTCTCAGCCTAAATAATAAATTTAATAATAAAAAAATAATTAAAAAATAATAAAAAAATAAATAAAAAATAATAAATAATTAAATAAAAATAATAATAAAAAAATTAAATATATGCTAATTATATCAGCCCTTTCGCGGACCTGAAAGAGAACTGGCTCTCAGCCTAAATAATAAATTTATAATAAAAAATAATTAATAATTAATAAATAATAATAAATAATAATAAATAATTAAAATAATTAATTAATAATAATAAATAAAATGCTATTATTATTATTGTATATTATTAATTTATTAATAATGCTATTAATGCTAATAATATGCTATTATGCTAATAAATAATGCTATTATATGCTATATGTAATGCTAATGCAATTATGCTATTATGCTAATAATGCTAATAATGTATATATGCTATTAATGCAATATTATCTATTATGCTATAATTAATTATTATGCTATTAATGCTATATTATTATTATGTCATTATTATAATGCTATAATAATTATATGCTATTAAATGTTTAATAATATATCTATTAATGCTATTAATAATGTATTAATGAATATTAATGCTAATAATGCTATTATTATGCTATTAATGCTAATAATAATGCTATTAATGCTATAAAATGTATTAATGCTATCTATTATGCTATTAATGCTATTAATGCTATATTAATGCTATAATAATGCTATTAATGCTATTAATTATGCTATTAATGCTAATATATTATGCTATTAATGCTATTAATGTATATTGCTATTAATGCTATTAATGCTAATAATAATGCTATTAATGCTATTATAATGTTATTAATACTATTAATGCTAATAATGCTATTAATTATGCTATTAATGCTTAATTATTATAATGCTATATAATGCTATTAATTATTATGCTATTAATGCTAATTAATATTATGCTATTAATAATGCTATTAATGCTAATATTAATATTAATGTTATTAATATGCTATTAATGCATTAATGATAATGCTATTAATTATGCTATTAATGCTAATATTTATCCTATTCATGGTATTATTAATGCTATTAATGCTAATTATTATAATGCTATTAATGCTATATTATGCTATATTATGCTAATAATGCTATTAAGCTATTAATGCTAATAATGCTATTAATAATGCTATTAATGCTTAAATAATAATGCTATAATGCTATTAATGCTAATATATGCATATATAATAATGCTATTAATGCTATTAATTATGCTATTAATGCTAATATTTATCCTATTAATGCTATTAATGCTAATAATAATGCTATTAATATGCTATTATAATAATGCTATAATGCTATTAATATGCTATATGCTAATATGCTAATATTTATCCTATTATGATATTAATGCTATTAATGCTAATAATAATGCTATTAATGCTATTAATATGCTAATAATGCTATTAATGCTATTATTAATGCTATATTTAATGCTATTAATGCTATAATGCTAATTAATGCTTATTAATGCTATTATTATGCTATTAATTAATATTATCTATTAATGCTATTAATAATGCTATTAATGCTAATTAATGCTATTATTATATGCTATTATATGTATTAATGCATAATGCTATATGCTATTAATAATGCTATTAATGCATAATTAATGCTATTAATGCTAATATATGCTATTAATGCTAATAATGCTTATTAATGCTATTATAATGCAAAATAATGCTATTATATATAATGCTATTAATGTTATTATGCTATTAATGCTAATAATTTACTATTAATGCTATTAATGCTAATAATAATGCTATTAAATGCTATTAATGCTATTAATTATGTTTAATATAATGCTAATATTTATCCTATTGCATTATTATTAATGCTATTAATGCTATAATAATGTATATAATGCATTAATGCTAATAATAATGCTATTAATGCTATTAATAATGTATTAATGCTATTATAATGCTAATAATGCTATTATTATGCTATTATGTAATATAATGCATTAATGCTATAATAATGCATTAATGCTAATATTAATTAATGCTATTATTATGCTAATTAATGCTATATATTGCTATATCTAATAATGCTATTTATTCATGCTATTAATAATGCTATTAATGCTATTAATATATGCTATTAATGCTAATAATTATCTATTAATGCTATTAAATGCTAATAATGTTAATCTATTAATGCATTAATGCTATAATGCAATATTTATCTATTAATTAATGCTATTAATGCTATTAATAATGCTATATAATGCTATCTATATAATATTGCTATTTGCTATAATATGTATTAATCATTATTAATGCTAATAATGTAATTAATGCTATTAATGCTAATATTTAATGCTATTAATGCTATTAATAATGCGATTAATGCTATATAATTTATGCTATTAATTGCTATTAATGCTAATATTTATCCTATTAATGCTATTAATGCTAATAAATGCTATTAATGCTATTAATAATGCTATTAATGCTATTAATATGCTATTAATGCTATATAATAATGCTAATATTATCCTATTAATGCATATATAATGCTATTAATAATAAATGTATTAATGCTATTAATAATGCTATTAATGCTATTAATTATGCTATTAATGCTAATATTTATCCTATTAATGCTATTAATAATGCTATTAATGCTAATATTTATCCTATTAATGCTATTAATATAATGCTATTAATTATGCTATTATTGCTATTAATGCTAATATTTATCCTATTCATGGTATTATTAATGCTATTAATGCTAAATAATATAATGCTATTAATGCTAATAATAATGCTATTAATGCTAATAATAATGCTAATAATGCTATTATTAATGCTATTAATGTAATAATAATAATGTTATTAATGCTATTAATAATCATTAATGCTATTAATTAATGCTATTAATGCTAATATTTATCCTATTAATGCTATTAATGCTAATAATAATGCTATTAATGCTATTAATAATGCTATTAATGCTATTAATGCTAATAATAATGCTATTAATGCTATTAATAATGTTATTAATGCTATTATTAATGCTAATAATGCTATTATTAATGCTATTAATGCTAATAATAATGCTATTAATAATGTTATTAATGCTATTATTAATGCTAATAATGCTATTAATAATGCTATTAATGCTAATAATAATGCTATTAATGCTATTAATACTGTTATTAATGCTCATAATACTGCTAATAATGCTATTAATACTGCTATTACTGCTAATAATAATGCTATGGCTTATATTATTGCTATTGATGATGCGATTATTATTTAAAAATCTTTAAAAAAACAATAAACATATTTCAGATACCCGATGCATTTGCATCAGGCTAACAGCCATAACTACTATAATCAAATTAATACACGTTCTAGAATCCCGATGCATTTGCATCGGGCTCACAGCTAGTATATTATATATATATATATATATGTGTGCACATATACATGCAAATATAAATATATATATTTGTGTGTGTGTGCATATATATATATCATATATACATATGTGCACACACACACATATATACTGTATATACACATGCACACACACACACACACACACATATATATATATACATGCACACACACACATATATATATATATATACATGCGCACACACACATATAATATATATATATATATGCGCACACACACATATATATATATACACACATGCACGCACACACACACATATATATATATATACATGCACACACACATATACATACACACAACACACCACACATATATATACATGCACACACACACACATATATATACATGCACACACACACACACATATATATATATATATATATACACATGCACACACACACATATATACACATGCACACACACAATATATATACATGCACACACACACACATATATATACATGCACACAACACACACACAATATATACATGCACACACACACACATATATACATGCACACACACACATATATATACATGCGCACACACACACACATATATACATGCAACACACACACACATATATATACATGCACACACACACATATATATATATACATGCACACACACACACATATATATATACATGCACACACACACACATATATATATACATGCACACACACACACATATATATATACATGCACACACACACACATATATACATGCACACACACATATATACATGCACACACACAATATATACATGACACACACACACACATATATATACATGCACACACACACACACATATATATACATGCACACACACACATATATATATACATGCACAACACACAATATATATATACATGCACACACACACACACTATATATATACATGCACACACACACACATATATATATACATGCACAACCACACATATATAATATCATGCACACACACACACATATATAATGCACACACACACACATATATACATGCACACACACACACACACATATATACATGACACACACACACACAATAATACATGACACACACACACATATACATGCACACACACATATAACTATATCATGCACACACACACACACATATACATGCACACACACACACATATACATGCACACACATATACATACATGCACACACACACATACATGCACACACACACATACACACACACACACATACATGCACACACACACATACATGCACACACACACATACATGCACACACACACATACATGCACACACACACACACACACACACACATATATATATACATGCGCACACACACATATATTATATATATATATATATATATATATATATACACACATGCACACACACACACACACATATATATATACATGCACACACATATATATATTATACATGCACACACACACACACACACACACACACACATATATATATATACACACGCACACACACACACACACACATACATTATATATATATACATGCACGCACATATATATATATATATATATACACATGCACACACACACACATATATATATATATATATATATACACACATGCACACACACACACATATATATATATATATACATGCACACACATATATATATACATGCACACACACACGCACATATATATATATATACATGCACACACACACACACACACAACAATATATATCATGCACCACACACACACATATTATATATACATGCACACACAACACACATATATATATATATATATATTACACATGCACACACACACATATATATATATATATATATATATATATATATATATATATATATATATATACACATGCACACACACACATATATATATATATACATGCACACACACATATATATAATCTAACTATATATATGTGAATCTATATATATATTATAGATGCACATATGAAATGTGCCTAATCAAAGTGAATTTATATATGTGTGTGTAATCCATATACACATGTGGATTACACACACATATATATGTGCTGGTTTGGGAGGGGGCCGCCGATACTCACCTTCCGAAGACGCTCCTGATCGTTGCCTAGCGACGCCGGGACTCGGCTTCGGCTTCTCCTGCAGCACTACGCATGCGCGGACCGGAAATGACGCGGTCGCCGGCCTCGCGTCATGAAGAGCGGGGCGGGAAGATTCCAATGGGCTCCCCCGCTCTTCAAATCGATAATGCCGCCCATTAGGGCGTTAGGAAGGGAGCGAGCGTGGCTCTGGGGACCCCGCCCTGCAGACAAGAACGCCCCACAGACACAGATCATGTAAGTTTCTAAAGTGTTTTATTCACCTTATATAAAGCCATATTAGGTCAGGCAGGGATGGTTAGGGAGCTAGTTAGGGTCTGTAGGGGCAGGTAGTGATAGTTTAGGGGCCATAGATTAGGTGACAGGTTCCCTTTAAAAACACGTTTTTTTTCAAAAAACTCAAAATTCTTATTTTTTTTTAAATCTGAAGTTCTTAGTACACACATTGGCCAAGGTCTGCTTGCTCATCGTTTTTAAATTTTTTCTCATATATATATAGCTTGTCAGCATATGTACATCACTGGTAGTAGCTGAGTGCTGCAAGGTTTTTTTCTAGTAGTTTGACCCAGCATCCCTGCTGGCACCAGTTCACATTGTCTGTGAGTGCTGTGCAGTTTTTTTTTTTTTTCTCTTTTTTATCGTGTGGAGTTGCTGGCTCCATTACTGCAATTTGCACCCTCATTGCCTACAGGTGATCTAGGGTCTAGATGGTGTCCACCCACTTAGTAGTGGGGTAGGGTGGACAAGGAGGACTTGGGTGTCAGCGTTAGGACTGATCGGACCTGAAGTCAATTTGTCGCAGTCGATGAGCAAGCAGACATTGGCCAATGTATGTACTAAGAACTTCAGATTTAAAAAAAAAAAATAAGAATGAGTTTTTTGAAAAAAACGTTTTTACATTTTTTCTCATATATATATATATATATATATATATATATAGCTTGTCAGCATATGTACATCACTGGTAGTAGCTGAGTGCCCTTCTGGAGACTGGGAAGTATCCCGGAGGGAGTTGGCCCATGAGGCGACAGCCTTGGCCACCCAGACGGAGGCAAAAAGCGGAGACAAGGCTGAACCAGAGGCCTCGAATATTGACCGAGCTAATTGCTCGACCTGCCGGTCAGTAGGATCCTTGATAGAGGAGCCGTCCGGCAGTGAGCGGAGGGGTGCGTGGCCAAGCGAGAGATAGGCGGGTCAACCTGTGGGGATTCAGCCCAGTTCTGACTGATGGCTGGAGGAAATGGATAGCGGGATTCCATGGCCTTTCGGTTGCCAAAAAGCTTGTCAGGACGAGTCCTGTGTTTGGTCATAAGTTCCTGGAACTCATGATTGTCGGAAAAAAGTTTATGCGGGCGCTTTGCGCGCTTAAAGGAAATCGTGGAGTCGGAGGTCTCTGATGAGGGACTATCAATGTTAAGCGTATGATTGACGGCCATAATCAGGTCTTGAATCATGGACTGAGTGTCAGGGTTGTCCAGGTCGAGAGACAAATCCTGTTCTGGATCTGAGTCATATGGTCCCTGGGACGAGGGGGAACCTTGTACCTGGTCTAGGGATGGGAAACCGTGGGAGCTTCCCGAGGGAGAAGGACTCCTGCGGGTCCTTTTACGTGTCGGGGTCTGATGGGAGGAAGACTCCTGATGAAGGTGCCAGGATAGGTGCCGAAACGTGCTGGTGAATAAAGGAGATCATTGCTTTGGAACCTTGCCTTCCTTGTGACTTCTTGGGAGACATCCATTCCTTGTGATTCCATTGAGACACGCGGACCGTGACACACCATCTTCCCTATATAGGAGGGAGAAGGAGGAGGACTCCTGCGGGTCCTTTTACGTGTCGGGGTCTGATGGGAGGAAGACTCCTGTCCCTGGTCCCGGGAAACAGAACTGTGGCTGTCAGTAATGCTTGGCTCAGGGGCCCCGAGGGATCTGGTGTGGCTCGGGCATGCAAAACCTTAAAGAGGGTTGAGGTCAGCCTTTCCATGGATTGGGACATGGACTGAGTTAAAGATTGAGTCAGGAAAACAGCCCACTCTGGGGTGGCGCGGGGGCTATCCGCAACGGCAGGGGCAACAGGCTCCGAGGAGATTTCAGGAGCAGAAGCCGCAGCACTAGCAGGCCCTGGATTTGGTAGATCACAAGCCTAGCAGAGGGGGGGGGGGGGTTTGTATGACCACTGGGCAGGTGTGTTTTGCAAGTGATACAAGATACACATATAAGATCAGGTATACCCCCAATTTTAGGAAAGATTCAACAATGCAGATACGGTAATTGTTAAATTATCCTTTATTAATCCACAATAAAATACATAAAAATTCAGAGCATTCCCTCCGGGGAAACACACCAGAAACTGATCATGTGTCTACAACAATATAGTATATATATCCATTGCCTTCATACAATAATATGACAAACGTTTACTCATACATCAATACATCACATAGTTATTAATGTTCAATGGGAATCCAATAATAAGGGTCACTTGTACTCTGGCCAATTATACTCCAATCAAATCACCTTAGAGCATTACACATTAGCCATCCACTACTCCTATTACTCATCTACATGAAACTCCCAGCGTATTTAGATGTTTTTTTTCTAAGAGACAAGGTTCATACCTGGATGTATACACTGTCAGCGTCTGTGGTTCCTCCTCCCCTACAGCTGTTTCTCAACCCACTTCTTCCGGGGGGCCTTGCCTCTTAGAGAAAACATCTAAATACGCTGGGAGTTTCATGTAGATGAGTAATAGGAGTAGTGGATGGCTAATGTATAATGCTCTAAGATGATTTGATTGGATCCCTGAGATATTAGGAGTATAATTGGCCAGAGTACAAGTGATTTTATTGTGGATTAATAAAGGATAATTTAACAATTATCTGCATTGTTGAATCTTTCCTAAGATTGGGGGTATACCTGATCTTATATGTGTATTGTCTGTAAAGGAAGCAATTTTAAAGGGACTTGTTTTAAGTGGTACAAGATGTATAGAAGGTTGCCATTTTAGGGCCCTTCTTGTTACCTTTTGAGAGGTATGGCACAATATATTGCTGACTGAGGCTGAATCTGAAGCAGGCAGTATAGACTGAAGGGAGAAGCCACCAAAGCAAACACAGAGTGGGCACTAGCAGATTGCTGTGCCTCTTACCACTCCTAATGGACCGCAGACCTGGTCCAGTGTCCCCCAGAGAAGCCACCGAGGTGTCCCCACAAGCTGCAGAGTTCCGAGATGGCGGTGAGAAAAGGCGCGGTGCGGATCTTGCCCTGAGGTGTCCCCACGTGCTGCAGGGTCCCGAGATGGCGGGGAGAAAAGGCGCGGAGTAGATCTCGCGATGAGCGAGAAGCGCCAATTGAGAGATCCGCCTACAAAGACGCGGCCGAGAACTGTAATTCTCGGGCGGGTGATGTCACACGGGGGCGGTGACGGGGGCGTTGCTGAAAATGCAGGCAGCAAGCCGGGGCCTCGATTAGGATACTGGGGCCGAAAAAGAGTGCGCGTCGGCGTGGAAGTGTGATAGTGCGGCGGAAATGTCTCCCGTTTGAATTTGTCCCACCTTTGTATTAAATGAGCCCAGGTTATGGTCGGCTCAGGGGGGAGCAGGGGGAAAAGAAGGAAAAATGCCATGCAGGGTCCCAAGGGAGCCCTGGTTAACTGTGTAGGCTCCTCAACCCAGACCCTTAGCAGGGAATGGGGAGGGCATCTTGGGATTGCTCGACCCATAACCCAGAAGGGAGATGGGGAGGGTGTCTGCGCCTAGCCTGGCGTCCTGATGTGCCCAGCAGGATCCAGCCTTTTCCTGCTGTGAATTCCCTGCAAGCTTGAAGAAGTCACCCTGAGATTCCCAGTGGGGACAGGGGAGAATGTGGGAGTGCTGGCCATGGGAAAAAAAAAAAGGAGATCGGAACGCAATGGAACCGTCGCCTTGCTCCCTATCCTTCGTGGCAGAAGGGGATACGTGGAGGTAACACCCTGTGTTCCAGTCTGTTGCTGTTTTTGTAAAATCGGTATGCGGAGATACCGTCGCCCTGTCGTATCCTTGGTAAAAAAGAATAAAAATCTAAGATTAAAAATATCTAACCATATAATTGGTGTGGTCCTTTGGACCACATCTACCTCCTAATGTGACACTAAGCAAAAACTGGTGAGGCTGGAGCCAGCCACGGTGTATATACTGCAGGGGAGGAGCCGCACTGTTTTCTGTTTCAGAAGTATACTTAGTGTCGCCTCCTAGTGGACAGCAGCATAACACCCACGGTCCTGTGTCCCCCAATGAGGCGAAGGAGAAATTATCATTATTTCACATCAGCGTTTTTGCCCGTTAGCGGCAGAACCGGCCAGTTTGCAGCATCTGCCGCGTAATGACTCTCTTGCTGCAAGCCCCATTCATTCCCTATGGGACTTGCGGTCAGGTGTGGCAGCAGTTGCAGTTTCGCCGGAATGCGGCAGATCCGCAAATGCTGCATCTGACTGCAAGTCCGATAGGGAATGAATGGGGCTTGCCGCAAGAGAGCCGTTATGCGGCAGATGCTGCAAACTGGCCGGTTCTGACGCTAACTGGCATAAACGCTGATGTGAAAGCAGTCTTAAAGTCAGTTCCACGACCGTGTAGACTTGAAAATTAATGTTTATTCCTTTGGTAACAAGCAGAGCCATGGCCACTGATGCCAAACCACACCTACCGCCTAAGTCCGGCTGTTCAATCTGCAAGTATGCCCAATTCACTTATTGTATTCTGACTGGGAGTATGCATATCACGTACTTGTGGCCATGTGACTGCCGTTCACGACTCTGACACCAGTGAATCCTCACAATGCGTGCAGTGTGAAGATTCATAAGTTTGCAGTCACATGTAGTGATTGCAGACTTGTGGATTCAAACCAGGAATCTCCTTTAAACTATTTAAACACTTTTAGATTGCTGTTGGATGAATGGTTTAGCCATACCTCCCAACCGTCCCGGATCCAGCGGGACAGTCCTTATTTTGAGCCTCTGTCCTAGCCGGGAGCTCAATCTCCCGCACTGCAGTGACAACCAGCTGCCATGCCCCCTCTAGCTGCCAGCCACACACCCCTCACAGCACTGAGTGCTCCTTCTCCTATCAGCATTTCCTGCTTTCTTCTTGAACACATGCGCCACCTTGTGTTCACTCTCCGTCATCCAGATAGTGATGTACACCCCTGAGACGTCAGCACCCTGCAGTGATTGGCTATGCGCAGCACAATCCCCCCTGTAAGCCCGAGAATGTCTCCCTGCTGTCAGCTGCTCTCAGCACTGCACACTGCCGCTATACTGCAGCCTTTGGTCAGACAAACGCTTCACTGCCGCATAGTGATGCATTATTAGGTCACATAGCAATTGGGCTTAGTTTAGCTTTTCCTTTATCTCTATGCTCCATCCCTTTTCCTACATTCCTTATAGGTCTTCCTCCTATTACTAGTTTTCTCCATTTTCTAATTATTTTTTCCTCATATTTCTTCATGCTTGCTTATTCCTTCTTGATTCTAGTCCCTTCTCTCACGCTCTGCTTTCTCCCTTTTGTCTCTCTTTAGCTTCCTCTTTACTCATCCCTATTTTTAATATTTAATACAGAATATTGTGTATATGAATTGATTTTATTTTGTTTGTTCTTAATTTTCTTCTTGATGTGTATTTATGTTTATAGTTCTATATATATTGCATATAAATGTCGCTGCTATTTTCTGTATCTATCCAGTGAACTGAAGGTCTATGCTAGACTGAAATGTCTTCCTGGTTAAAATTTCTATAAACGCAGAACTTTGAGGACAGCTACCGAAAGGTGGCGCTAGAGTTTGTCCACTTCCTCACTGAAGTGACTATTTGCATATTTCCCAGAGGAGCATTGCGGTAATAAGCTTCTTAAGCTGGCAGACAAATTCCTGTCCATGAGGTAGAAAGCTAGTTCCCCAGACCTATAAACTCAGAGGCATCCCCCAGCTTTGTACACCCCTCCAAATCCCACCAGCCACCCCCCTCCCCCAAAATCCCCCTGCAGGCATCCCCCTCAGGATCATATTACCCCCAAATCCCACTGCAGAGGGCCCCAGCATTAACCCCCTCCCAACCAAAACCACCATCATAGGAAAGCCCCAGCAGCATTAAGCCCCCATAAATCCTATCACACTGCATGAGCGAGTAAGGCGATTCCCTGTAGGGTATATATATAAAAAAACAAACATGCGGTGCCAATCTCAGCGCGTTACCAATGTAACTCTCTGGTGCCCTTTTAATGAAGTTTTATGCACTCACCTCTTGCCATAAAACTTCAAGCATATGGTTTTTCCAAAGCCTGCTCACGCTTCGGATATTTATCCGGGTCTGCTGCTTGCCTTGAATTGATCCTATGTTGTGTCCTGCCACGGATTCCCACAGGCATAAAGCTTCAATAGGAATGATTTTAAGAACTTCTTGTCCACAAATAAAATGTATTGCTCAACACATGCGAAAATATAAAAAACGGATACAACGCGTTTCGGCGGAGACAACCGCCTTCCTCAGGTATCTAAATAAAAATACATATGACACTTTGCTTTATAGGTAAAGGATAATTACAGATTGCTAGGTATTCACATGAGGGTGTGGGTATAACCACACTTGTCCAATCAGTCTCATTGTCCGCTTCAGCTATAGTGCTTCATTACATAGTAAAAACAAACACCCACAATCAGCAATCACTACGCTAAAAACCACTGAGGACATTTATCAATACAATTACTATCCACGAAGAATCTTGAATTACGTAAAAGTTAACAAAAAAAAGTACCATTGGGATGCAATGTTTGAAGGTGGTAAATCCAATATGATTAAGCAGAGAATTTCTATAGTTTCCACAGGTATTTGTTCTAGAGGTGTCACCATTATATTAAAATTCTTATTGTGCTTGAGTAACAAATGTCTCGACAAACTATGTTTTAAAAAAAACATTTTTTGCTCTATTTCTGTGCCCGTTCATGCGAGCACGTAAAGTCTGCGTTGTACGCCCCATGTACTGTAGCCCACAGCTACAATCAATAACGTAAACAATATAATCGCCATCGCAACTCAGATTCTGTTTTATTTCAATTATTTCACCTGTACTTTTGCTTGCAGTCTGTTTCGCACCATGGTTTAGAATCCCACACGTATGACATTTCCTGGAACTGCATCTAAAAACTCCAATCTCATGGATCTTTACTTTTTCCATTTTTTTGCAGATATTTTTTTATTGTCTCTTAACCTACTTGGGGCTATTAGACTTTTTATCGTTTTCCCCCTTCTAACTGTTATACCTGGTTCCTCAGGCAGACATTTTCTCAAAATCGGATCCCGTTTTAAAATATACAGTCATATGAAAAAGTTTGGGCACCCCTCTTAATCTTACTCATTTTTTTTGTTTAAAATTGTTTTTTTGCAACAGCTATTTCAATGTGATATATGTAATAACTGATGGACACAGTAATATTTCAGGATTGAAATGAGGTTTATTGTACTAACCAAAAATGTGAAAAATGCATTATTTCAAAATTTGACAGGTGCCAAAGTATGGGCACCCTTCTGATTTTCATGATTTGAATACTCCTAACTACTTTTTACTGACTTACTGAAGCACTAAATTGGTTTGGTAACCTCATTGAGCTTTATACTTCATAGCCCGATGTATCCAATCATGAGAAAAGCTATTTCAGGTGTCCACTTGCAAGTTGTTCTCCTAGTTGCATCTTCTCTGAGGAGTGGCATCATGGGCTCCTCAAACCAGCTCTCAAATGATCTGAAAAAAAAAGATTGTTCAACAAAGTTGTTCAGGGGAAGGATACAAAAAGTTGTCTCAGAGATTTAACCTGTCAGTTTCCACTGTGAGGAACATATTAAGGAAATGGAAGACCACAGGGACAGTTCTTGTAAAGGCCAGAAGTGGCAGGCCAACAAAAATATCAGAAAGGCAGAGATGAGTAGTGAGAACAGTTAAGAACAATCCACAGACCACCTCCAAAGACCAGCAGCATCATCTTGCTGCAGATGGTGTCACTGTGCATCGGTCAACAGCGCACACTGCACAAGGAGAAGCTGTATGGGAGAGTGATGTCAAAGAAGCCGTTTCTGCATGCACTCCACAGAGTCGCCTGAGGTATGCAAAAGCACATTTGGACAAGCCAGTTTCATTTCGGAAGAAGGTCCTGTGGAAACACTTGCTACCCAGTGTCAAATTTGGGGAGGGTCCATCATGCTTTGGGGCTGTGTGGCCAATCACGGCACCGGGAATCTTGTTAAAGTTGAGGGTCACATGGATTCCACTCAGTATCAGCAGATTCTTGAGAATAATGTTCAAGAATCAGTGTCAAAGTTGAAGTTACGCCGGGGATGGATCTTTCAGCAAGACAATGATCCAAAACACCGCTCCAAATCTACTCAGGCATTCATGCAGAGGAACAATTACAATGTTCTGGAATGGCCATCCCAGTCCGCAGACCTGAATATCATTGAGCATCTGTGGGATGTTTTGAAGCGGGCTGTCCATGCTCGGCGACCATCAAATTTAACTGAACTGGAATTGTTTTGTAAAGAGGAATGGTCAAAAATACCTTCATCCAGGATCCAGGAACTCATTAACAGCTAGAGGAAGCGACTAGAGGCTGTTATTTTTGCAAAAGGTGGATCTACTAAATATTAATGTCACTTTTCTGTTGAGGTGCCAATACTTTGGCACCTGTCAAATTTTGAAATAATGCATATTTCACATTTTCGGTTAGTGCAATAAACCTCATTTCAATCCTGAAATATTACTGTGTCCATCAGTTATTACTTATATCACACTGAAATAGCTGTTGCAAAAACAATTTTAAACAAAAATAAGTAAGATTAAGAGGGGTGCCCAAACTTTTTCATATGACTGTACCAGTACTTTTTCAGAATCATGCATATCGTTTTATTCCCCCTAATATAAGTCGTGATAAAATTAAATTTCCACCTGCCTCCTTCTCTATCCTTTGTTTTTTTACAAATCACCTCATTTTCTTCCCCTTCTTTTTTACTCAATCTTCCTGCTTTTTTGCTCAGTTTTTTTCATATGCGGCAAGAACCAATTTTTTGGGATATTTCTTTTCCTCAAATCTTTTCTTTAAGATGTCAGCCTGGGTTTCATAGTCTGTGTCTTCAGTACAACTTATCCTTATGCTAAATAATCTGACTGTATGGAATGTTTTCTTTCCACTTTTTGTAATGGGCACTTCTAAAATCCAAAAATCTGTTGGAATCGACTTTTTTAAAATGGGTTTTTGTGATGATACATGCCCCCTTGTGGCTAATTTCCAAATCCAAATACACTATTTTTTTGTTACTTATTTCTGAGGTAAATGAAATGCCCCAATCATTTTTATTCAATGTATTTATCATTTCCATTGCTTCTTCTTTTGTACCATTCCAAATAATTATCAAATCGTTTATAAAACGCCTATAAAAAACTATTTTCTTTGCAATTTCCAACTTCCTTAAAATTGATGAGGACTCGAAATCACCCATAAAAAGATTTGCGAACGATACGCATGGTTCTGAAAAAGTACTGGTATATTTTAAGACGGGATCCGATTTTGGGAAAATGTCTGCCTAAGGAACAAGGGGAAAACAATAAAAAGTCTTATGGCCACTTTACACGTCCCGATATTGGATACAACGGCACGGGAGCGCGCACTTTTTTGGCTGAAATCCAAGATCGCATAGAAGTTGTCACACAGGGAGATAATCGACAGGCAACACTACTGCGATGTCTACGCCCCCTTGTACGAGCGACCCAGGAACGACCATTTAACATGGGAGTGAATAGGGGAAGTTGCTCTCCAAGTCGGTGTTGGGCTGTCACACAGCATGATCCTGCAAGATCGTCCATCCAATATCGGGCAGTTGGAGAGCCTGCACAATTCTTCCCCGATATCGTTTTGGCGTCGTTCTTGTGTCAGATCGCACATTTACACCACACAACGCACGAACGATACCGGTGCCAATGCACGACCCACGTGACTTTTTATCGGAGTTGGACGACGATATCGGGACGTGTAAAGTGGCCATTAGGGTATCGTTACATGCGCAACATTGCATGCAATTTCACTGGCAATTTGCTGGTTGCAGTAAAATCACGGACACATTGTTCTATTTTGTTGCTATGTACAAATGTAACAAATTGTTCATGATTTCACTGCAACCAGTAAATTGCCAGTGAAATTGCATGCAATGTTGCGACGTGCAACGGTAACCTACAGTGTTGGCCAAAAGTATTGACACCCCTGCAATTCGGTCAGATAATACTCAGTTTCTTCCTGAAAATGATTGCAATCACAAATTCTTTGGTATTATTATCTTCATTTAATTTGTCTTCAATGAAAAAACACAAAAGAGTATGAAGCAAAACATTGATCATTTCACACAAAACTCCAAAAATGGGCCAGACAAAAGTATTGGCACCCTCAGCCCAATACTTCGTTGCACAACCTTTAGCCAAGATAACTGCGATCAACCGCTTCCGGTAACCATCAATAAGTTTCTTATAATGCTCTGCTGGATTTTAGACCATTCTTCTTTGGCAAACTGCTCCAGGTCCCTGATATTTGAAGGGTGCCTTCTCCAAACTGCCATTTTTAGATCTCTCCACAGGTGTTCTATGCGATTCAGGTCTGGACTCATTGCTGGCCACCTTAGAAGTCTCCAGTGCTTTCTCTCAAACCATTTTCTAGTGCTTTTTGAAGTGTGTTTGGGGTCATTGTCGTGCTGGAAGACCCATGACCTCTGAGGGAGACCCAGCTTTCTCACACTGGGCCCTACATTATGCTGCAAAATTTGTTGGTAGTCTTCAGACTTCATAATGCCATGCACACAGTCAAGCAGTCCAGTGCCAGAGGCAGCAAATCAACCCCAAAACATCAGGGAACCTCCGCCATGTTTGACTGTAGGGACCGTGTTCTTTTCTTTGAATGCCTCTTTTTTTCTCCTGTAAACTCTATTTTGATGCCTTGCCCAAAAAGAGAGAACATTCTTCCAAAACGTTTTAGGATTTCTCAGGTAAGTTTTTGCAAACTCCAGCCTGGCTTTTTTATGTCTCGGGGTAAGAAGTGGGGTCTTCCTGAGTATCCTACCATACAATCCCTTTTCATTCAGACGCCGACGGATAGTACAGGTTGATACTGTTGTACCCTCTGACTGCAGGGCAGCTTGAACTTGTTTGCATGTTAGTCAAGGTTCTTTATCCACCATCCGCACAATCTTGCAGTGAATTACTCAAGCACGATAAGAATTTTAATATAAAGGTGACACCTCTAGAACAAATACCTGTGGAAACTATCAATAGAAATTCTCTGCTTAATCACAAAGAGACATATTGGATTTATCGCCTTCAAACATTGGACCCCAATGGTCTCAATGATATTGTGGAAAGAATTTAGCATATGTGTGTATGTGTATAATATATATTACATACACATACACACACATACACACACCGTATATACTCGTGTATAAGCCGAGTTTTTCAGCACAAACAATGTGCTGAAAAGTCCCCCCCCTCGGCTTATACACGAGTCACATACGGTACACAGGCGCCCCCCCATCAGTGGTATACAGGCCCCAGTAGTATACAGGCGCCCCCCCCCCCCATCAGTAGTATACAGGGCCCCCCTTGCTGCCGCACACTGTAAAGAAATAGCTCATTATACTTATCCCTGTGGCCGCCGCTCTGCACCGCGCTCCTCCGGGTCTTCATGCTTCCTCCTCCGGCGCACAGACAAGGACGTCATTGCCTGCGCCCGCCGGAGGAGGAAGCATGAAGACCCGGAGGAGCGCGGTGCAGAGCGGCGGCGACAGGGATAAGTATAATGATCTATTTCTATACAGGTGTGCGGCAGCAAGGGGGGCCCTGTATACCATTGAGGGGGGGAGCGGGGGCCTGTATACTACCAGGGCTTGTATACTACCGGGGCCTGTATACCACTGGGGCCTGTATACCACTGATGGGGGGGCGGGCGGCCTGTATACTACTGGGGCCTGTATACCACTGGGGCTGCTGTATATACTGCTGGGGCCTGTATATACCACTGGGGAGGCTGCTGTAATACTGCTGGGGCCTGTATATACCACTGGGGAGGCTGCTGTATACCACTGGGGCTGCTGTATATACTGCTGGGGCCTGTATATACCACTGGGGAGGCAGCTGTAATACTGCTGGGGCCTGTATATACCACTGGGGCTGCTGTATATACTGTTGGGGCCTGTATATACCACTGGGGAGGCTGCTGTAATACTGCTGGGGCCTGTATACTACCACTGGGGAGGTTGCTGTATACTACCACTGGGGAGGCTGCTGTATACCACACTGCTGGGGGCTGTATATCTGTGCTGGGGTCCACCCTCGGCTTATACACGAGTCAATAGGTTTTCCCAGGTTTTGGGGGGGAAAGTAGGGGGGGGGGGTCGGCTTATACACAAGTATATACGGTATATATATATATATATATATATATATATATAATCTATTATATAATTGCGAATGGGTTTTTTGCCCCTTCTGAGTCCGCTCGCGCTGCGAGTCAGCGTGGTCATGTGGATACGCCCGAAGCATTGGCCGCGCAGCGGCCATTGCGAGCAGTTCTAAGGCGACTCGCTATGCCCGCATGGCGAGTCGCCTTAGCAGCGCGAAGCATTGGCCGCGAAGCGGCCATTGCGAGTCAGAGACTCGCTCTTCTAGAATCCCGATGCATGTGCATCGGGCACCCAGCTAGTATATATATATTCCCTTTAAAAAAAACAAAACTTTTTAAAACTTTTTTTTTTTGTTAACTTTTATGTAATTCAAGATTCTTCGTGGATAGTAATTTTATTAATAAATGTTCTTAGTGGTTTTTATTGTAGAGATTTGCTGTTTGTGGATGTTTGTTTTTACTATGTAATGAAGCACTATAGCTGAAGCGGACAATCAGACTGATTGGACAGGTGTGGTTATACCCACACCCTCATGTGAATACCTAGCAATCTGTAATTATCCTTTACCTATAAAGCAAAGTGTCATATGTATTTTTTTTTCAGATACCTGAGGAAGGCGGTTGCCTCCCCACGAAACGCGTTGTATCCGTTTTTTATATTTTCGCATGTGTTGAGCAATAAATTTTGTGGACAAGAAGTTCTTAAAATCATTACCACGGGCAGCGCGGCCACCATAGAACTGTATTACCTCCTATCGAACATCTTGAGCGAGATCCGTGTCCACAGAGTGCATACAGTCTAGGTTCATCCGCTGTCAGGATGGAGGAAGAATGAAGGGAGGCTGTCGGAATAGAGGGACAGACCTAGCGCTGCCCACTAGATGGGGTATGTTAATGATGGATTCTATCACGAGTTTTTACCCTTATTCTGGATGTTTATTGTGCAAATTACAGTGGAAAACTATTTCCCTTGTAATTTGCACAATAAACATCCCGAATGAGGATAAAAACTCTGATAGAATGCATCATTAATATATCCCATTTATTGGGTAGCGCTGGGTCTAACACACATTTGACATTATGGCTAACCTACAACTAAGGGAGGACTACACGGTGCCCCCCAGAACTTCAGCAGCAGACCCTTCAAGCTTAATTAGCTAGCTCCGATGTTTATTAGTTAGAAGGATGGAGAAAGGCTGTTGGGATGGAGAAAGGCTATTGGGATGGAGGCTCTCGGGAGAGGATTATCTGTGTGCAGATTGTATAAGGTTATTACCACAGGAACCAAACACAAAAACACGGCAGCCCCAGCCTCAACCTACTGCTGTGTGAGCCGCAGCAACCTGTATGGGCCCCTCCAAGCATACACAAATGGCTGCATGAGACAATGACATCTCTTCATGGCTTGAGAAGTCAGAACACACCCCTATCACGTAAGGGCCATTCCATGTCAAGTGAACCAATGATTATTACCTCTATATTTTTAATTCTTTTGAGATTTTGTTATTTGATAATGGCATGTCAGACAATGCAAAATGTGAAGAGAAAAAATTTCTAAAAAATAAGTTTGTGAATTTCGGTGTTGCCTGCCTTTACATTTCTCCTCATAACTCAGGCTAGAAATAAGATAGAGAGACAAAATAAACACCGTTCTATTCAGACCTGTGCAGGCTTTCACCAGATATGTCACAGGAGTATTCTTTGTTAATATTTTACCCATGTGAATGGAAACACAAAATATTAAAATGCATTTCCGAAAAGTTGGTTTAATTTAAAAATTTCCAAAAATCCCCATGTGTCTGCTGTGCTCTTAGCCACATCTGTACCAAATTTCAAATTGGGATCATATTTTGTGTTTGCGTTCGCAAATATTAACAAAGATACTGTTGTGACATATCTGGTGAAAGCCTGTACAGTTCTCAGTAGAATGGTGTTTATTTTGTTTCTCTATCTTATTTCTAGCTCGAGATATGATAGAAAATATAAGACATACCAGGCCAAAATGTATGCTTTTTTAAAACTTTAAAGGGATCCTGTCACCCCCAAATTGCCTCCTAAGCTATCAAAACATGTCCCTGCAGCATAGTATCACTAATCCCACCACACGCCTTTTGGCGCAGAAAAGCATCCTGTAAAAGTTTAGAAAAATGTTTTATAACTTACTCATTAGTGATGACAATGAGCAGGGGCTATATTCTTTAGTCACCAAGGCTGGCCATCTTCGCCCTAATATCACGCCTTAATAGGCGTGATCTTCTATGCATACTGTAATCAGCGCCTCCCTGCTCTCCTCGGCGCTGTAAAGGCTGTAATGGGGCTGTAATGATGCATATCGCGTCATTTCCGGCATTGGGTGATGTCAGTACACCCGCGCCGCTGCTGCAGGGACACGTTTTCATAGCTTAGGAGGCGATTTGGAGGTTACAGGATCCCTTTAAAAATCTGTAAAAAATTAACTGATGAAGAAAAAAAATTCTAAACTTTTCATGTGTAATTAACTAAAGTCGTACTTCATATAGAAAAAAAAATAAAAAAAATCTAAAGAAGTCAGGTAAAAAAAAATATTCATATTTGGATCACTTGACATGGAATGACCTCTTACCTGGAAGGAGCCAATACTTTCTAGCATCTAGTGTTTGTCAGTATCCAGCCTCACTATCTTTTGACTGCTCGCTGTCCGTTCCCCTCCTTTTCAGAATCTGAAATAGTCACGTGACTGTCTTCTAATGAGTTGCTAGCTGGAAGGCCCCACCTACTTCTTTGTCCATCCAATCAGAACAGTCAAAAAACGTTGGAACAAAGTTTGAAAACAATGTTTTTTTGGCCTCCTCAGGTGCCCTGTATATCTGCTCCACTGAAAGAACTGCTTCACTTCACTAGTGGGAGTCAATGCTGAAACCAGAGAATGTCATGTTTCAGGAGATAAAGGTGAGGAAGAGTGTGGCCATGATACCAGGTTTGGCTTACTGAGTGCACCCCATGACTGTGGAGTTGGAGTCTCAGTCGGTGTTCATTTTGATGGAGTCAGAGGTTTGGCTTGCTGAGTGCACCCCATGACTGTGGAGGTGGAGTCTGAGTTGGTGTTCATTTTGGTGGAGTCAGAGGGAGATCCAAGATGGCCGCCGTCTAAGGAGGGTGCACAACATAGAGCTCTGCACCACAGCCCGCAATCTGTGCCATCCAGGCATAGGAGACTGGTGAGGAGGTACTGGATGACCCTGGAGCTACTCCCTAGACTCAGGGGATTCCTGCAAGCCCTGAATTGAATCACTCTGAGCCCGGCGGGTGCCCCCCAGGTGGGTTCTATGTGGTCCCCCCACTCTTGCATAGAGGTCTGACTGCGTTCCATACCCGGGGGGCGAGCCTGGTCCCAGGTGGTCATCTGCTGCGCCCTGTCACATGATACCGGCACAAGCAGGAAGAAGCAGGGACCGGAGGAGCGGCGCTGCCAGCCAGGAGACGCCGGAAAGGTGATGTATAAAATGTTGTTATTTTAATGTGTGCCGCAGCCTGGGGGACAAATACTAAGGAGGGGGGGCTGTAGATCACTTATGGGGGCCTGTATACTGCTGCAGGGGGCTGTAGATCACTGCTGGGGGCCTGTATACTGCTGCAGGGGGCCTGTATACTGCTGCAGGAGGCTGTAGATCACTGCTGGGGGCCTGTATACTGCTGCAGGGGGCTGTAGATCACTGCTGGGGGCCTGTATACTGCTGCTGGGGGCCTGTATACTGCTGCTGGGGGCCTGTATTTTATTAATACTTTGCATTTCTTTTTACTTATTTCTGTCTGGTGCAATCCCCATTAGGAAATGAGCTCCATGATTGGCAATGCCATCCAGTGCACATCTTGCCACATGTATGCATTCCTTGACCAGCCGGTCGAGGGTGCATACTGCTGTGTGAGATATGAGTACGTTGTGCATTTGGAAGCCCAGATACTGGATCTAAATGAACAACTGACAACGCTGAGATCCATAGACAATATGGAAAGGAGTCTGCTGCTCACTGAACAGCTGCTCAATGGGATAGATGTGGGGGAGGATGGTAGTATGGAGCTGCAGCACCGTGAGGTAGCCAGCTGGGTGACAGTTAGAAGGCGGGGTAGAGGGAAGGGTGCCAGGGAGGCTAGCCCTGATCTGGCACACCCCAATAAATTTGCTATGTTGGCAGATGAGGGGGGTGTGAGTTCAGGGATAGCACTGCTGCAGTAGGGCATGACGCCGATGAGTAAGGACCTTGTCCGAAACGCGTCCGGCGGGATGTAAGTGTTTTAATATGTTCTAATAAAGTCGCTGTTAGTATGGTCCAGTGGCCCTGGAAAATACCTTTTTTCTTATGACCTCTGAAAGCCAGAGGAGTGTCTGCTCCAGTAAGGGGGAAAACAGGAGAGAAGGGCAGGCCAGACAGGTGCTGGTAGTGGGGGACTCACTTAGGGGAATAGATAGGGCAATCTGTCACAAAGACAGGGATCGTGGAACAGTGTGCTGCCTACCTGGCGCTTGAGTCCGGCACATCGCTGACCGGGTTGACAGATTACTGGGAGGGGCTGGTGAGGACCCAGCGGTCATGGTGCACATTGGCACAAATGACAAAGTTAGAGGTAGGTGGAAGGTCCTTAAAGATGATTTCAGGGAATTAGGCTGCAAGCTTAAGGCAAGGACCTCCAAGGTAGTATTCCCTGAAATACTGCCTGTATCACGTGCCACACCAGAGAGGCAAAGGGAGATTAGGGAGATAAATAAGTGACTCAGGAATTGGTGTAGGAAGGAGGGGTTTGGGTTCCTGGAGAACTGGGCCGACTTCTCTGTTGGCTACAGGTTCTATGCTAGGGACGGGCTGCACCTCAATGGGGAGGGTGCAGCTGTGCTGCGGGAGAAAATGGCTAGAAGGTTGGAGGAGTGTTTAAACTAAGGATTGGGGGGGGAGGGTATTCATTGTATAGGAGGGGAAGATAGTGTAAATAGTAACCTGGGCACAAGTAATAAAATTGGGGGTGGCATGGGGGGTGGGGTTAGAACAGTCAATCTAGTAGGAAGGAATAGAGGTAAAGAGAGATGCATAAAGTGCATGTACACTAATGCCGGAAGCCTCACCAACAAAATGGAGGAATTAGAATTGATTTTGTTGGAAAATAATTATGACATGGTGGGGATTTCGGAGACTTGGCTGGACGAGAGCCATGACTGGGCTGTTAATTTGCAGGGCTATTGTCTGTTCAGAAATGACTGTACAAATAGGCGAGGAGGAGGTGTATGTTTATACGTAAAATCATCCTTAAAGGGAACCAACCACCCCAAATGACCCCCCCGGACTGTTAATATGTGTCCCTACACCCAGCACACACATTTGGGGCAATCGTTTTTGCTAAAAAAACTGTTTAGTAGAAGCTAAGATATATGTTTATAAAGTTTAATAACTTCTGACGATTGGGTGTTACCTAGCTTTGTCCACGTGCAGTGTTCGTGCTCGTCATCTTCCTCTCCCCCTCCCCTCTCACTTTCTAAGAGCCTGGCCGCGTCATGAAAGGGGCGGGGCTAAACCGCGTCATGAAAGGGGGCGGGGCTCGCCACGATTTAGTCCCGCCCCTTTCATGACGCGACCAGGCTCTTAGAAAGTGAGAGGGGAGGGGGGAGAGGAGGATCACAGGCACGAACACTGCACGTGGACAAAGCTAGGTAACACCCAATCGTCAGAAGTTATTAAACTTTATAAACAGATATCTTAGCTTCTACTAAACAGGTTTTTTAGCAAAAACGATTGCCCCAAATGTGTGTGCTGGGTGTAGGGACACATATTAACAGTCCGGGGGGGTCATTTGGGGTGGTTGGTTCCCTTTAAAACCCATCCTGCGTGATAATATAGGTGAATCTAATGGAAATGTAGAGTCCCTGTGGGTGGAGATAAGGGGAGGGGGAAAAAATAATAAATTACTGATAGGGGTTTGTTATAAGTCCCCAACAATAATGGAAGTGGAGGAGAATATCCTCATAAAGCAAATAGATGAAGCAGCGACTCAGGGAGAAGTCATTATTGTGGGGGAGTTCAACTACCCTGAAATACATTGGGGATCAGAAACCTGCAGTTCCAGCAAAGGTAATAAGTTTTTGAAAACTATGAGAGACAATTACCTTTCACAACTGGTTCAGGACCCAACAAGAAGGGGGGCACTGCTGGACCTAATATTAACCAACAGGCCGGACCGCATATCAAATATACGGGTTGGAGGTCACTTGGGTAATAGTGATCATAACTTAATAAGCTTTCAAATATCCTTTACTAAGATGTGTAGTAGAGGGGCTACAAGGACACTAAACTTCAGGAAGGCAAATTTCCAACGGTTGAGAGATGATCTTAGTGCAATAAACTGGGACGATGTCCTGAGACATAAAAGTACACAGCACAAATGGGAGATGTTTATTAGCATCCTGAATAGGACCTGTGCACAATATATACCCTATGGGAATAAGCATGCTAGAAATAGGAGGAAACCACTATGGCTAAATAAAGCGGTAAGAGGTGCAATATGTGACAAAAAGAAAGCATTTAGGGAATTAAAGCAAGTAGGTAGTGATGAGGCATTAAATACAGAAAATTAAATAACATTTGTAAAAAGCAAATCAAGGTAGCAAAGATTGAGACAGAGAGACTCATTGCCAGAGAAAGTAAAAAGAATCCCAAAATATTTTTTAACTACATAAATAGTAAGAAACTAAAAAATGATGGTGTTGGCCCCTTTAAAAATAGTCTGGGTGAAATGGTGGATGAGGATGAGGAAAAAGCCAATATGCTAAATGACTTTTTTTCAACAGTATTTACACAACAAAATCCCATGACACACAATATGATCAGTGATAACAAAAACTGTCAATTAAATGTCACCTGCTTAACCCAAGAGGAAGTACGGCATCGTCTAAAAATCACTAAAATTGACAAATCCTCGGGCCCGGATGGGATACACCCCAGAGTGCTGCAGGAATTAAGTACTGTCATAGATAGACCATTATTTTTAATATTTAAAGATTCCATAATAACAGGGTCTGTACCACAGGACTGGCGTATAGCAAATGTGGTGCCAATATTCAAAAAGGGAACAAAAACTGAACTTGGAAATTATAGGCCAGTAAGCTTAACCTCTACTGTGGGTAAAATCCTAGAGGGTTTTCTAAGAGATGCTATACTGGAGTATCTGAAGAAAAATAACCTCATGACCCATTATCAACATGGTTTTACGAGGGACCGTTCCTGTCAAACTAATCTAATAAGCTTCTATGAAGAAGTAAGTTCTGGACTGGACCAACGAAATGCAGTGGATGTGGTGTATATGGACTTTTCAAAAGCTTTTGATACGGTGCCACACAAAAGGTTGATACATAAAATGAGGGCAATGGGGATAGGGGAAAATATGTGTAAGTGGATTAAGAACTGGCTTAGTGATAGGAAACAAAGGGTGGTTATTAATGGAACACACTCAGAATGGGTCACAGTTAACAGTGGGGTACCACAGGGGTCAGTGTTGAGCCCGCTTCTATTTAATATATTTATTAATGACCTTGTAGGGGGCATACAGAGTAGAATCTCAATATTTGCAGATGACACTAAACTCTGCAGGGTAATCAATACAGAGGAGGACAATTTTATATTACAGGAGGATTTATGTAAACTAGAAGCTTGGGCTGCTAATTGGCAAATGCGCTTTAATGGGGATGAATGTAAAGTCATGCACTTGGGCAGAGGAAACAAAAGGTATAATTATGTGCTTAATTGTAAAACACTGGGCAAAACTGTCACTGAAAAAGACCTGGGTGTATGGGTAGATGACAAACTAACATTTAGTGGCCAGTGTCAGGCAGCTGCTGCAAAGGCAAATAAAAATAATGGGATGCATTAAAAGAGGCATAGATGCTCATGAGGAGAACATAATTTTACCTCTATACAAGTCACTAGTGCGACCACACATTAGAATACTGTGTACAATTCTGGTCTCCGGTGTATAAGAAAGACATAGCTGAACTAGAGCGGGTCCAGAGAAGAGCGACAAAAGTCATTAGAGGACTAAGGGGTCTGCAATACCAAGACAGGTTATTAAACTTGGGGTTATTTAGCTTGGAAAAACAAAGGCTTAGGGGTGATTTTATAATAATGTATAAATATATGAGGGGACAGTACAGAGACCTTTCTAATGATCTCTTTACTCTTAGGCCTGAGACTGGGACAAGGGGGCATCCTCTATGTCTGGAGGAAAGAAGGTTTAATCATAATCACAGACGCGGATTCTTTACTGTAAGAGCAGTGAGACTATGGAACTCTCTGCCACATGATGTTGTAATGAGTGACTCACTACTAACATTTAAGAAGGGCCTGGATGCCTTTCTTAAACCATAATATTACCAGTTATATATACTAGATTCTTTGATAGGGCGTTGATCCAGGGAACTAGTCTGATTGCCATATCTGGAGTCAGGAAGGAATTTTTTCCCCCAATGTGGAGCTTAGTGTTGCCACATGGTTTTTTTTTGCCTTCCTCTGGATCAACATGTTAGGCTATGGGTTGAACTAGATGGACTTAAAGTCTTCCTTCAACCTTAAAAACTATGTTACTATGTATACTGCTGCTGGGGGCCTGTATACTGCTGCTGGGGGCCTGTATACTGCTGGGGCCTGTAATGCTGCAGGGGGCCTGTATACTGCTGCAGGGGGCTGTAGACCACTGCTGGGGGCGCTATATACAGGGATGGGGGGCTATATAACAGGATGGGTGTCTGCTCCATTTCTCACCCTAGGCTTATACTCGAGTCAATAAATTTCCCTAGTTTTGGAGGGTAAAATTAGGGGCCTCGGCTTATACTCGAGTATATACGGTATGCAATAATTACATTTTATTTGTATTTTCAGGAAAAAATACTTCTGTTGTTTTTCTTTTCCTTACCTACTCCTTTCCCAGCCATCCCCGTCCTGGAACTCCGCGAGGGGGTCCCCTATACAACAACTACACCCATGTAATCAACTGCCATGACTACTAACCTTGTAAAAATATAAAAGGGTGGGGGACAAGAGGCGCAATAGTGCCCTATCACTAGTGACACTAATGGTAATGGGGTGGTGCTAAGAAGCCACTCACCTGGTACAGTTGTGATCCCCACAACTGGTTTGAAGGCGTTTTAGGAAATATTATTCCAAGCTGCTGCAGGACCTCCACCGACCACTGAACAGTGGTTTAATCCATAAAGATGATGGGAGTATAGGTGTATCACGGTCCGCGCTGCTCCAGGGCTTAAATAAAAAACTCACCAAAGAGACAGTCAGATTTCCATCCTTTATTCTCCTTCTCCTATGCGTTTCGGCGCCCCACCTGGCGCCTTCCTCAGGGATATTACATTGTTTGTTACAGAGGGGGTTTTTATAGCCCCTAGCTCCACAAAAAAGAGGTGTCATTTGTTTACTAGTGATGTCATCCACATCATCAAAAATGGGTGGATCTGCCTATTTTGGCGCTATTTTTACAAAAAACAGAAATAAAACTCAAAAGCATAACAAAAAGTGCCCACTGCTTCCATAAAATATCAATTTGTACTGGCATAATCAATTTTTAGAGAAATGGTGCAAATAAAAGCATAAAAACACATAAAAAAGATCAATTCCTTCAGTGCTTTTACAAAAATAAAAAACAACCTTCTCTCTGCTTACATGGGGCTAGAACCTGAGGTTTTCATGTATACAGGTAAGTTCAAATGTTTAGTGTTTAGCGCCACTAGAATTTCTGATAGTGAAGTAGTCCAAATAGTGGAATTCCATTGTTAAAAGAACAATGGTAAAAAATAAGCTGAAACATGGAGATAAGAAAAAGTACATATAAAACTAGTATAGGAAATCTGAAAAAAATGTAAAAAATATATTTATTAAGACGAAGAAATTTATATAAAAGAATAAAATTATTTAATGAAACTATTTAATAAAATAAATATTTGTTAAAAATGTTAAATTCAATAAGAAAATTATTTATTCTTTGGTGTATCCAAAGGAAAATAAGTTTAGAAACTTGTTAAAACTGGTCAAAAGCGCCCAAAAATTCTGTGGAAAAATGAGTCAAGAAACTCTACTAACTCCCAAGTTGAAAGAAACAACAGAGAATAAACACTTGCTTAATTTTATTACCACATATAACAAGAACCATGAAGCTATAAAAAATTGCCTTAATTCACATTGGCACATCCTGAAGAATGACCCCATATTAAAAACGATAATACCTGAGAAACCTGCTATAACTTTCAGGAGAGCCCCTAACATAAAAAGTATAATAGCTCCGAGTCGCCTTTCTCAGCATAAACCTACAACACGATCTGCTAGAATAGGAAAAACCACCTCAAGCTGTGGAAGAAAAAAAATGTCTGTGCTGCAAAAATATACAAAAAGTGTCCTCGTTTAATTCATCATCAACGAATAAAACCTTCTTAATAAAACATAACATGAATTGCATTACCGACCATGTCATATACCTTTAAGGGTACCGTTACACGTTGCAACATTGCATGCAATTTCACTTGCGATTTGCTGGTTGCAGTGAAATCATGGACTCATTGTTCTATTTTGTGGCCGTGTACAAATGTAACAATGTGTCCATGATTTCACTGCAACCAGCAAATCGCAAGTGAAATTGCATGCAATGTTGTGATGTGTAACGGTACCCTTAGAATGCCCCTGTCATCTACAATATGTAGGGCGGACCATTAGACCACTCCATGAGAGATTAAATAAGCATAGAAGTAACATAAGACATGGATTCAAACTGCATGGTGTATCCTACCATTTTGATAAGCATCATAATAGGGATCCAACATTGGTCAAGGTCACCCCAATAGACCATGTTCCAGCTGAGACTAATAATAGGTTTGAGGTACTCAAAAAGAAAGAGAAGTATTGGATATATAGTCTTGAAACCTTAAACCCGAAAGGGTTGAACTTAATTACAGAGCTGATATAGTTTCCCTGGTCATGTATATTTTTTAACACATAGGAATGTCATACACACTGAATGAACTCAGCTCAATGATTTACCCTCATTTTCCTCACTAAACCACAGTTTTGTCTTCAGAACATGATCCATTTTATGAGTTCTTTCTCCATTTATTTATTCACTTTTATTAATTCACTCATTGTTTGATTATCTGTGTACATCTAAATATAGATACACACTAGGCACTTTAACTACTTTCTTTCAATATAATCTTGATCATGTTGAGAGATTCACATTCTGGTAACAAGAACTGCTCGTTGCTGCCCCTGGAGGTGAAAATTTACAGTACACAGCTCCTTATGCCTGTGTCCATGGAAACTGACTCCAGAAGCTAGAATGGGTACCAAATTTAGCGCCATCTTGTGGTTTGGTTGAAGAATACAGTCTTTTAGGATTGTATCCAATTCACTTCAGCAGAGAGGAAGATAATCATACTTGATTCACTTTATTAATTCCTTTTATAGTTTTATCTCATAGTTTTTATCACTATTTCTATTCTTATAAAACTTTATTAATTCACTCATACTTATTTTTATTCATTTTATACACTATAGATTGTTTTTATACATCCTGACTGCATATATTTATTCACTTATCATACATACACACTTATTATTTAATGATATCATTTTATTTCTATTTTTTCTTTATTATTAAGGATCAGGTGCTCTTAATTTCTTTTAATGTGGCTATTATTCCTGTTATAGAGAATGCTATTTTGCACATCTTGGGTGAGAACTTTGAAGTACACCTGTTTCATTGTACCTGTTTCTATGTGAATTGCCTCTGGGATCCTGCAATGTAGTGGCCCAATAGCGCCATCTTGTGTCTTATCTGTAGAATGCAGATTTAAAATTCAATTTTTTATCATATTTGAGAGGCATTTTTTAAGGATGCTGAACCTCTTGTAAATACAGCCAAATGTATAGGTTAAAACTCTCCCCCCTCACTTATTATGTGCCCCGATTGGGAATAGAACCTGGGGCATTAATATACAATGATTTAAGCGTTTTTTCTGTTGAGCCACCTCTCAGCCAATATATTCTTTGGTAGGATTATAGCATATTTCTAAACTTATTTTCCTTTGGATACACCAAAGAATAAATAATTTGCTTATTGAATTTAACATTTTTAACAAATATTTATTTTATTAAATAGTTTCATTAAATAATTTTATTCTTTTATATAAATTTCTTCGTCTTAATAAATATATTTTTTACAGATTTCCTATACTAGTTTTATATGTACTTTTTCTTATCTCCATGTTTCAGCTTATTTTTTACCATTGTTCTTTTAACAATGGAATTCCACTATTTGGACTACTTCACTATCAGAAATTCTAGTGGCGCTAAACACTAAACATTTGAACTTACCTGTATACATGAAAACCTCAGGTTCTAGCCCCATGTAAGCAGAGAGAAGGTTGTTTTTTATTTTTGTAAAAGCACTGAAGGAATTGATCTTTTTTATGTGTTTTTATGCTTTTATTTGCACCATTTCTCTAAAAATTGATTATGCCAGTACAAATTGATATTTTATGGAAGCAGTGGGCACTTTTTGTTATGCTTTTGAGTTTTATTTCTGTTTTTTGTAAAAATAGCGCCAAAATAGGCAGATCCACCCATTTTTGATGATGTGGATGACATCACTAGTAAACAAATGACACCTCTTTTTTGTGGAGCTAGGGGCTATAAAAACCCCCTCTGTAACAATCAATGTAATATCCCTGAAGAAGGCGCCAGGTGGGGTGCCGAAACGTGTAGGAGAAGGAGAATAATGGATGGAAATCTGACTGTCTCTTTGGTGAGTTTTTTTAAGCCCTGGAGCAGCGCGGACCGTGATACACCTATACTCCCATTATCTTCATGACTACTAACCGTAAGATATCCCCCCTTACCCCCCCCACACCAGCCCTCACACCTAAACCTTTCCTAGTTCTATTCCTATTACTTCTATAGATTTCTGTCTTGCGAAATTCTGTTACTATTTTAGTTCCTTATCAAAAAAAAAAAAAAAACAGTGGAAGACAGTACACTATAAGACATATGGTAACAATGTTTGTATGTTGTTGGTGGAGTCAAGAGGTTTGGCTTGCTGAGTGCACCCCATGACTGAGGAGTTGGGAGTCTGAGTCAGTGTTCATTTTGGTGGAGTCAGAGGTTTGGCTTGCTGAATGCACCCCATGACTGTGGAGTTGGAGTCTGAGTCAGTGTTCATTTTGGTGGAGTCAGAGGTTTGGCTTGCTGAATGCACCCCATGACTGTGGAGTTGGAGTCTGAGTCAGTGTTCATTTTGGTGGAGTCAGAGGTTTGGCTTGCTGAGTGCACCCCATGACTGTGGAGTTGGAGTCTGAGTCGGTGTTCATTTTGGTGGAGTCAGAGGTTTGGCTTGCTGAGTGCACCCCATGACTGTGGAGTTGGAGTCTGAGTCGGTGTTCATTTTGGTGGAGTCAGAGGTTTGGCTTGCTGAGTGCACCCCATGACTGTGGAGTTGAAGTCTGAGTCGGTGTTCATTTTGGTGGAGTCAGAGGTTTGGTTTGCTGAGTGCACCCCATGACTGTGGAGTTGAAGTCTGAGTCGGTGTTCATTTTGGTGGAGTCAGAGGTTTGGTTTGCTGAGTGCACCCCATGACTGTGGAGTTGGAGTCTAAGTCAGTGTTCATTTTGGTGGAGTCAGAGGTTTGGCTTGCTGAGTGCACCCCATGACTGTGGAGTTGGAGTCTGAGTCAGTGTTCATTTTGGTGGAGTCGGAGGTTTGGCTTGCTGAGTGCACCCCATGACTGAGGAGTTGGGAGTCTAAGTCGGTGTTCATTTTGGTGGAGTCAGAGGTTTGGCTTGCTGAGTGCACCCCATGACTGTGGAGTTGGAGTCTGAGTCAGTGTTCATTTTGGTGGAGTCAGAGGTTTGGCTTGCTGAGTGCACCCCATGACTGTGGAGTTGGAGTCTGAGTCAGTGTTCATTTTGGTGGAGTCAGAGGTTTGGCTTGCTGAGTGCACCCCATGACTGTGGAGTTGGAGTCTATGTCAGTGTTCATTTTGGTGGAGTCAGAGGTTTGGCTTGCTGAGTGCACCCCATGACTGTGGAGTTGGGAGTCTGAGTCAGTGTTCATTTTGGTGGAGTCAGAGGTTTGGCTTGCTGAGTGCACCCCATGACTGTGGAGTTGGGAGTCTGAGTCAGTGTTCATTTTGGTGGAGTGAGAGGTTTGGCTTGCTGAGTGCACCCCATGACTGAGGAGTTGGGAGTCTGAGTCAGTGTTCATTTTGGTGGAGTGAGAGGTTTGGCTTGCTGAGTGCACCCCATGACTGTGGAGTTGAAGTCTGAGTCGGTGTTCATTTTGGTGGAGTCGGAGGTTTGGCTTGCTGAGTGCACCCCATGACTGTGGAGTTGAAGTCTGAGTCGGTGTTCATTTTGGTGGAGTCAGAGGTTTGGCTTGCTGAGTGCACCCCATGACTGTGGAGTTGGAGTCTAAGTCAGTGTTCATTTTGGTGGAGTCAGAGGTTTGGCTTGCTGGGTGCACCCCATGACTGTGGAGTTGGAGTCTATGTCAGTGTTCATTTTGGTGGAGTCAGAGGTTTGGCTTGCTGGGTGCACCCATGACTGTGGAGTTGGAGTCTATGTCAGTGTTCATTTTGGTGGAGTCAGAGGTTTGGCTTGCTGGGTGCACCCCATGACTGTGGAGTTGGAGTCTGAGTCAGTGTTCATTTTGGTGGAGTCAGAGGTTTGGCTTGCTGAGTGCACCCCATGACTGTGGAGTTGGAGTCTGAGTCAGTGTTCATTTTGGTGGAGTCAGAGGTTTGGCTTGCTGAGTGCACCCCATGACTGTGGAGTTGAAGTCTGAGTCAGTGTTCATTTTGGTGTAGTAAGATTCAGAGAAAAGGAGGACTTGGAGTCGGAGGTTTGGCTTACCAGCAATCCAGAATCGGATCTGACAAAAATCGGATGCCAATAAGGCCAAATCCGATGTGATCCGTGCCCATAGACTAACATGGGGGCCAAATCAGATCCGTGGCTGTCCGTTTTACAACAGACAGCCACGGATCACAGAAAACCGCTGTGTGAAAGCAGCCTTCCAGGAGAACAAGAGGATCGACTGTCTGAAAGATATGTCAGGGCCTTGTCCCCCCCCCCCTCCCCCAACAGATGATGAGTCTCGGACACATAGACGGCTATGTGAGCAGGTTCAGGCCACCTTAGTTTAATGTGTATGGGAGCCATTTTAATGAGTCCACACAGTAGGAATGTACACTCATGGCTCTCTTCTGTCTAATTTTCGGAGCCATCACAATTTGTATATTATATGCTAAATCCACCCTCTGGACTGGAGAAGCTGAATAGATGTCCTGAGTGCATGGGACAGTGTGGATCTCAAATAGAACTTTTGATAATAATTCAACATGAGATAACTTGAGACTATACCTCTTCTCAGCTTCACACATGCAATCCTCTCTGTGTGGCCCCAAGGTCGGCTGGCTCAGTGATGGCGTCAATAGTACAAGACTACGAGGAGACGAGAATCTCGGGTAATATAGTCATGGAAGTTCCAGCTCGGTGAATCACCGCTAACAATATCGTACTGAAAAATCAGTGGCCATACAAGTGTCTGCATTGGATGGGGGCAGCCATTTTGTTGAAGACCTTGCAGTAGCTTTTGTTACGGAAGATTTCTGCCGCCACAGAGGTAAGGATAAAATTAGACGGGAAGAGGTCTATAGAGGGCACTATATGAACACGATGCATGTATTACTAAACATTGTGTGGTCACCCTGTGCTGTTATTACAATACATTCGTCTATACAACAAATACTGGCAGAGAACACAACAGGTAATGTTAAGCACTTACGAAATAGCGGGCCTCGGTGCCCCGGAAGCCGGAACCTCTGTAGCACAGTACCAAGGGAAGCTGAAGAACAAAACCGAAATCGTTACGTCAGCGCAAAGGGATTCGGTGGAACGCAGACGTCAGGATTAGGGTGGAACGCACAACCCGGAAGTGAAAGCGGCAGCTCGTCACAATGCCGCGATTTCCAGTTCCGGTGATTTAGTCAACAAGAGCAACGAAGCCTCTCTGTAAGTACCGCTATTATCATTTGTGTATTGTATCCTCAGTGGAGGAGTGAAGGCACGCCATTAAATATTCATGTGGTGTAGAGGAGTAGGAGGCAGTACTAAAGATTGTACAGGATTTTGTTACAATACTAAAGAAAGCAGAGAATGAGAAAAGCCTCCTATTCCCTTGTTTATTGTTCCTCCGCTCTGGGGGTCTCTCAGGCGTCGGCAGTGATGCCAGCATGTATGGCACCAATCCAGTGATGGGCTGCAGGTACGGCCCATCATACACTACACTTCAAAAATGGACCGTCAAAGCCGGTCAGCCCGAGCCATAGGCAGCACTAATCACACACAGGCTGCAATCTTAGTTTTTAACCCCTTCTGCACCCAGCCTGATTTGACCTTATTACCTGGCCATTTTTTGCAATTCTGACCAGTGTCCCTTTATGAGGTAATAACTCTGCAATGCGCTTATTGAAGCCGGGCCGATCACATGATAAGGCCCATAATGCACTGGGGCCGTTCACGTGATTGGCCCCATAATGCACCGCGCCGCATGTGACCTTGCGGCCGGTGCATACTATAGCTGTATAGAGGGCGGGAGATTCCAAATAGAGAAGGCGGCGATGAATAAAGAATAATGCCGTCAGCGGGGCGTGCGCTGCCGGATCCAGGATGGGAGAATGGAGCCTGGGCCCGCCTTTCCAGTCCCAGCCTTAGGGACTTCTGTAAGTTATAAATTATTTTTCTCCAGTTTTATAGGGTCCCTTTAGGTCACAGAGGGATAGATAGGGAGCAGCTAGCAAGGTGTAGGTAGTGATAGTGTAGGGGCTTATATCCAGGTGACAGGTTCCCTGTAAGCACACAAGGGCTCTCCAAACGCGACATGGTGTCCGCTAATAATTGGAGCCAATTTTCCATTGAAATTGTTAGCGGACACCATGTTGAATATGAAGAGCCCCTGTGTGCCACCAGCATTGCTACCAGCACAAGGGCAACTGGAAGAGTTTGGGTACAGTACCAGAAAATGGCGCCTCTAATGAATGTGCTATTTTCTGGGGTGGCTGTGGGATGCAATTCGCAGCATGGGGGGCCACAACGTTTGGGTTTCTCCATTCTGAGGATTCCAGCCCCCCAACTGCCAAGTTGAACCTGGCTGGCAACCAAAAATACGGCAAAGCTCCATGTTGTTTTATTTGTAGAAATAATTGAAAACAAAAAATGACGTGGGGCTTCGCCGTATTTTTGGTCCAGCCAGGTACAACTTGGCAGCTACGGACTGCCACCCACCCCCCGCTGCCTTGTTGTACCTGGCTGACAACCAAAAATACAGCAAAGCCCATTTTGTTTTATTTATAGACCTAATTTGAGGAAAAAAAAACAACGTGGGGCTCCGCCATATTTTTTGGGCAGCCAGGTACAACTAGGCAGCTTGGAGCTGGAATCCTCAGCATGGAGAGGTCCAAGCATTCTGGGCCCCCCATGCTGCGAATTGCAGTGCACAGACGCCCCAGAAAATGGCGCATTCATTGAAGCGCCATTTTCTGGCACTGTACCCAGACGCTTCCTGGTACCAGTAGCAAACTGGTTAATAAAGGGGTTAATGCCAGGTTTTTTATTGGCAGATGGCACTAAGCCCGAGATTCATAATCTCGGGCCAATGTTACACCCAGCCATCAGGAATCTCTAGTACATAGTAAATAAAATACACCACACAGAGAAAAATATTTTTATTAAGAACAAAACACAAATTGAGACTCCATCTTTATTACGCCATACTGTCCGACGTAGTCCACAACGATGGTCCCACGACGTTCGATCACCTCTACTACATGAAGAAGGGATCAAGTGTTCTCTTCCTACAGTCTCTGGAATTACACTGATGGTGCACGCTATGGCAATGATCTGCTGTACCGTGCATCATGACTGTGACCCCAGAGACTACAACAAGGGATGAAGTGTCCACTTGTTGTAGTCTCTGGGGTCAGTCATGATGCACGGTATGGCAGATGATTGCCATACAGTGCACCATGACTCTGACTCCAGAGACTACAACAAGTGGACACCTAATCCTTTGTTGCACCCACGCACCCATCCATCCAAGCACCCATCCATCCTCCATGGTCGAATCAGTGGTCAGAAGCCAGCACTAAACAATAGTCAAATAAAAAACTGTGTGGCATTTGCAAAGTCCCACAGCCTGATAAACAGATGGACGCTGGAAAAGTGGCAGAAGGTGGATTTCTCTGATGAATATTCAGTACAATTGCACCACAGCCGCCGCAAATACTGCAGGAGACCTACTGGAGCTCGTATGGATCCAAAATACACCCAGAAAACAGTTACATTTGGTGGTGGAAAGCTCATGGTCTAAGATTACATTCAGTATGGGGGTGTGCTAAACATATGCAAGGTGGAAGACAATATCAATAGCCTAAAATATCAAGAAGTATTAACTACCTCTTATATTCCAAATCATAAAAGGGGTCAAATTCTGCAGCAGGATGGTGCTCCATCTCATACATCCATCTCTACAACAAAGTTCCTCCAGACAAAAAAAGATCAAGGTGCTCAAGGACTGGCCAACCCAGTCACCAGACATGAACATCATTGAGCATGTTTGGGGTAGGATGAAAGAGGAAGCTTGGAAGACAAAGCCAAAGAATCTAGATGAACTCTGGGAGGCATATAAGACTGCATTCTTTGCTATTCCTGATGACTTCATTAATAAATTGTATGAATCATTGTTGAACCGCATGGATGCAGTCCTTCAAGCTCATGGAAGTCACACAAAATATTAAATATGACTCTGATAGCACCATAACTTAATTCAGCAATGTTAAAATACAAATACATATATTTGTATTTTAAGTTAATTATTTGTTTGAAAATCACATTACTTTCTGTTGGCAACAAAACGTTTGCCTTGCCAAAATCTGACCGTTCTGTGTTGACTAAATCAATATTTCAGCATTGATGCCAATTTATTTTCTTAACCTAAATCACATTTAGGAGGATTTCAGCTTTCAAAAGAGTTATTTTCTACAACCAATGGATGAATTTAACGTCGGGTTATAAGCTTTTATTTACATGACATGGATAAGTGACATAACTTCTGTCAGGGAGTGTATTTACCATAAACCCACAGGACTTCCAACATACCTGATATGGAACAGCTTTCATCCAAGACACACAAAAAAATCAATAATCTACAGGCAAGCTCTGAGGTACAACCCTGGAAAAAATTATGGAATCACCTGGCTCGAAGGATGTCCATTCAGTTGTTTAATTTTGTAGAAAAATAGCAGATCACAGACATGGCACAAAACTAAAGTCATTTCAAATGGCAACTCTCTGCCTTTAAGAAACAATAATATAAATCTTGAAAAAACAATGTGCTAGCCAGTAACAGTTAGGGTATGTGCACATCAGTCGTTTTGTGGGCTGCTTTTGGACGTTTTCCGTCGGCGTTTTCCGCTCAGTTTTATGTTAATTTATGTTAATCCTATCCTCCGGTTGGATTAACATGCTAGTCAATGGATTTTAGAAAACTCTGTCTTCACTAGAACGTTTTTCTTCTGGTCGTTTTCAGTCAAAACTGAGTTTTTTTCACCGGTTTCCAAAAATAGAGCAAGTGACTTCTTTCCTCCGTTTTTCCACCGGTTCCAGCTGATCAAGTGCACAAAAAACTCAGTTTTCAAACCGCTCAGAAAAACAGCCAACAAAACCGAGCAAAAAACGAGCAAAAAACTAGGGACACTGCTGAGCACAGAAAACTCAGTTTTTGCTAAAAAAAACCCAGGTTTTTGGACGGACTGCAGAGATGCACAAACGTCAGATGTGCACATAGCCTTATATTTGTAGACCAAGCAGGAGGAAAAATTATGGAATCACTTAATTCTGAGCAAAAAATTATGGAATCACCCTGTTAATTTTCATTCCCAAAACTAACACCTGCATCAAATAAGATCTGCTCGTTAGTCTGCATCGAAAAAGGAGTGATCACACCTCTGAGCTGTTGCACCAAGTGGACTGACATGAATCATGGCTCCAACACGAGAGATGTCAATTGAAACAAAGGAGAGGATTATCAAACTCTTAAGGCCCAGTTACATACACAGATAATTGTGCAGAGATTGTTCTCAGATCTCTGGTTGCACTGAAATAATGGACACATTGTTCCATTTTGTGGCCGTGTACAAATGGAACTGTGTCCATGATTTCACTGCAACCAGAGATCTGTGAACAATCTCTGCACAATTATCTGTGTGTGTAACTGGGCCTTTAAAAGAGGGTAAATCAACGCGCAATGTTGCAAAAGATGTTGGTTGTTCACAGTCAGCTGTGTCTAAAATCTGGTCCAAATACTAACAACATGGGAAGGTTGTTAAAGGGAAACATACTGGTAGACCAAGGAAGACATCAAAGCGTCAAAACTGAAAACTTAAAGCAATATGTCTCCAAAACAGGAAATGCGCAACAAAACAAATGAGGAACGAATGGGAGGAAACTGGAGTCAATGTCTGTGACTGAACTCTAAAGGCCACGTTACACGTGGCGACATTGCCACCGATTACATAGGCGACGTAGGGCCTTGCCTATCGGCTCGGCGGCGACCGCCCCTATGTCGCCTCATGTAAAGGAGCGATGTCAGCGCCATCGGGAGGTCACCTGGATTCAGAGTAGTGCTCTGAAACCAGGCGACCGATCTGGGGCGATGTGCACACATCACCCCATGTAACCAGCTGCCGGCGAGCTGACAGGCGATGGGAGCCATAGGCTCCCATTGTCCCGCATCGCCGCTGGGGTTTTGAGAAACCCCAGCAGGGATGCCGCCTGTCAAATCGCCGGCGCGGCGCTTTAGGGGTCGCCCCTTGTAAATGGGGGACGGCGATGCTGGCGGGGTGCCAAAAACGTGCGCGCCCCCACCAGTCGCCGACGACATCTACAGCGCCGTCGCCTCGTTTGACGGTACCTTAAGAAACCGCCTAAAGAAAATGGGATTTACATACAGAAAAGCTAAACATAAGCCATCATTAACACCGAAACCTAAACAGAATAAAATAAGGTTACAATGAGCTAAGGAAAAGCAATCGTGGACTGTGAATGACTGGATGAAAGTCATATTCAGTGATGAATCGCGAATCTGCATTGGGCAAGGTGATGATGCTGGGACTTTTGTTTGGTGTCGTTCCAGTGAGATTTATAAAGATGACTGTCTGAAGAGAACATGCACATTTCCACAGCCATTGATGATCTGGGGCTGCATGCCAGGTGAAGGCAGTGGGGAGATGGCTGTCATTACATCTTCAATAAATGCCTAAGTTTACATTGATATTTTGGACACCTTTCTTATCCCATCAATTGAAAAGATGTTTGGGGATGATGAAATCATTTATCAAGATGATGATGCATCCTGTCATAGAGCAAAAACTGTGAAAACATTCCTTGAAAGAAGACACATAAGGTCAATGTCATGGCCTGCAAATAGTCCAGATCTTAATCCAATTGAAAATCTTTGGTGGAAGTTGAAGATAATCGTCAATGACAAGGCTCCAACCTGCAAAGCTGAACTGGCAACAGCAAGCAGAGAAAGTTGGAGCCAGATTGATAATGAGTACTGTTTGTCGCTCATTAAGTTCTAGATTACAAACAGAAGAAGGACAACAGCAGGGTACCTTTTGTGGTCACATATGAACAACCTAAGGAAAATTGGCGCTGATCTTCAGCCCATATTCCACAAAAAGCATACACTGAAAGCAATATTCCTAGAACTGCCGCTGCTCTCCTGTAAACAGCCCCCCAATCTAAGGAATCTCCTTGTCAGAAGTGTTCTCACATCACAGATGGGCACATTTCCCTGTAACAGTAAGAAATGCAAGACCTGTACCCACATATCACCAACAGATTAAGTCCCCATACCCAACACAAATCTGGACTATAAAATCATGGACTTTTTTCATTATATCCTCCAATGTGGTGTACATGATACATTGTACAAGGTGCAATGCAGGGACATACATTAGTAAAACAAAACAAAAACCATAAACAAGGATGAATCTGCATAGACATACGATAAAAAATGAGCTGGACACGCCTGTAGGAATACACTTCTCTAGACCTGGACACAGCATGACAGACTTAAAAGTTCTCATATTGAAAGGTCATTTTAAAAATGATAGAGAAGGAAAAATCTGGGAATTAAAACTCCATAAGAATGTTACAGTCTCTAACAATGGGACTCAATTTGACACCAGGATTCATGACTCATTACCTGGACAGAGTTAAGGCCCCCTTCACATCACGTTTTTTGCCTGTATGTGTGGATCCTGGAATTTCAAAGACCACACGGACAGCCACTTATCTCTGGAAACAGATGCCACTGATGCCCTCTGATCATTGTTTTTCTCGGATCCGACATCAGTGTGCAGAGAATAGGGGTGGGAGGAACTGTATGCATGCTCAGTACAGCAAACTGGATCCATTTCACGGATTCTTGTTTTTCACGGATCCGTGCGGATTCGAGCTCCCTAGACCCCCATGTTATTTGAATCAGACAGCGTTGGATCCGATTGTGTCCGCTTTTTTGAAGGCAGCCCAAATTCGGAGAAGTCTCCGATTCTGAGTACCGGAAAAAAGCGGACACAATCGGATCCTTGATGAAAATGGCACACACGGATGGCAATTAACGACACATCCGTGTTGATTTGTGCCCATAAGGATATATGGTGAGCCAAATCGGATTTGTGACTTTCCTAACCTCCACAAGAAGGCCTTTAGATCTCTAAAGGTACCGTCACACATGGCAATATGGCTTCCATATCACAGTAAATTTGTGTATTTCAGCGATGTGGAAACTACATCGCCTGTGCGTAGTGGCGTGAGACAGGGAGAATTTACGGCGTGAAATCGCCGGTGGAGCGTCGCCTGATTGCCCTGCTCTGCTGAGAAATCAGGCAATTTCAGCGCATCATAGCGTGTGACAGGGTGATAGCGATGTAGAAAGCAAGCTCAGACAATCTGGAAGAAATTCCAGAGGCATGCCTGAGCGTTCTGTTAGGCGCGCCCCGTCTGCTGCGATTGGTGGCAGCTCCTGCGTTCCCATTGGCTCATATGGCCATGGCGCCATATTTGATTAGCGATATAGTAGAAAGGACACATGCACCATATAGTGGGCAGACTTCCTGACAAGGCTGATCAATGGCGACGCAGTTGTGTTGGCCAATCGGAGTGGTAGGGGCACGGTGTACAACACTCTGCCACGCCTGTCTCCTCGGCACACTCACACTCTATGCCCACATCACTCATGCGGTGGAGGCGTGTGACGCGCAAATTTGCCCGGCGATGTGGGTATGTGAAATTGCTTCTGGTCTGCGGCAGGGGATTTCCGGAACGCAGGATCGCTGAACATCGCACGCGAGATGTCTGTGTGACAGGGAGACAGCGATGTGTGAAAAACTGCCCGGAACGTGTGCGCTCACGTCAAATTGCCAGCCATATGGCTGCGATATTGTGATGGTACCTTGAAAGACCACTTCCACCCCATCGGCATTAATAACAAAGACCTTAATTTAATTTCCTTAGGCCATGTCTACTTAGCATCACCTCATTCAGGGGTGGGATTCAAATTTTTTAACAGGTTCTGTGATTAGGTGTAGGAAAACCACGCCCATTTTAAAGCCACACCCATTTTAAACCACACCTATTTTAATATAAAAACCACACCCATTTTAAGCCAAACCCATTGCTCAAACATATACGAATAAGGGTGCGATAGGACGGTTGTTAAAAATCGAACCGATATTGGAACCAAGGGTGAACCTAACCCCTGTGCTGCCTAAGGCGAGCTGCAAACCGGCGCACCACTAGTAAATTTTTTACATCTGTAGAATTAAATCTGGTACATACAGATTTATATCTATCCTGTAAAAATGAGTACAATATTGGACATTTTAATGTAAAGAAATAGAAAAAAAGTTGTCCAAGTACAAGGATGTCAGGGCCATCACAAGCACATCCAAGAACCACACAGAAGAATCCAGAACAAGGATCATTAATGGAAATGGCACACTTGGCACAAGCTACAGACTCACAATGATGGCGGCAGAGTGGTAGTCCTTAGGCAGACACAATCCTGCATCCTTATAACACAGGAGGCAGCACTAATTGCAGACCTATTCTCTGGCACACGCCTACAAAACTCTGGGCGGCTCCAAAGTGGCAGTTGCCTGACACTATCTAGTCAGATATGTCCACCATACCGCACAGTCCACACATCACATACAATGACCTGCAATCTGAGCATCAACAAGACGCCAATGCACAAAGCTGGTAAAATAGCATGTTTTCCCCAACAGACCACGCATCCTCCCGAAATGCTTAGCCTAGAGGTCCCCAACTCCAGGCCTCGAGGGCCGCCAACAGTGCAGGATTTCAGGATTTCCTTACTATTGCACGGGTGTTAATGTGATCAAATGCACAGGTGATAATTCCAACCCCTGTGCAATACTAGGGAGATCCAGAAAATATGCACTGTTGGCGGCCCTCGAGGCCTGGATTTGGGGACCTCTGGCTTAGCCAATCACAAGCACAGCACACAGGGTTGTCTGGAGCTAATAGGGGCCTTCCAATTAGGTTGAGCAAAGGATATGGGAGCAGGAAGGGATGAGCGCCACTGACCAACCGCCATTCGAGAGAAACATGGCTGGATGCCTGTATGTGCCGAGGGGCGGCACTGGACCTGATATGTAAGACATGGCCAATCAGACCTGCAGCAGAGGCCCATGTGAAAGGGACAATGCATCCTGCACCAGGCATGCACATAGGTCATGAGACCCCATAGCAGAAGTTCTAATTGGGCTCCCCACCATAAAAATATTTGGCGGGGTCACATAGATACATACATATCTCACAACTTTGCTGCCCTTACAAAGTAATTCTCCTATTTAAGCCTCTAGATTCCTCTTTCCCCACAAACACTATGATCCCCCACAGTTAGTTCCTCCACGTGCACAGTATGATGACCCTACTGTAAGCCCCTCATCTACCCTGATACAGTATGGTCAACAGTGACCCCCTACACAGCTTTCCATACAATATAATGGACCTACATAAGGTATAATGGTCCCTAAACCTCTTCACACTGTATAATGGCCTGACACAACCCTCAAATAGCCCTGCATAAAGTATAGACTCTCCCTCATACCCCTCTACAGAGCCCTCCATATATTATAATGGTTTCCATATAGTATAATTGACTCCATAAAGTCCTCCATATAATATAATTCATCATATATAGTTCTTCATATATTATAATGCACCGCCATAACCTTCCATATATTATAATGCACCCCCTTAGTCCCCCACCGCTTACTTTAATTTTTATATTGTGCTTTTCTCCTTCGCATCATTGGAGGACACAGGTACATGGGTGTATGCTTTCCTGCCGCTAGGAGGCAACACTAAGTAGAGTTAAAACTTGAGTCCTCCTTCCTGCAGTATACACCCATCCGTAGGCGTAGCTAGTCAGTTTTAGCTTAGTGTCGCAAGGAGGCACATGTGATCTGTCTCTCAGACCACATTCACCCCCTTTTTTACCTTTTATTTTTATTCTTATTTTTACACAAGCCTTTATCCAGGCCAGACAACGGCCCCCATTAAGGGTGCCGCTCTCCTTAGAGCATGGGGAGCCCCAAGGCAGCACATCCCCTCTGGAAGGGCAATGAACCCCATAAAGGGCTCCGCTCTCCCTGCTCAGCCGCAGAGTTGGCAGGCGAATATCCCTCTGCATCCCCCTGTATAACAGAGGGGATGCAAGGAGCGCACGCCATCTTCCTCTCACCTCCTTCATCCAAGGAGTAGGTGATTGAGGGCACCGGGACAAATCAGGCACAACCAACCCAGCAGCAATCCAGAACCCAGGCAGCAGCCACAGCAAGCATCGAGCACCAGCCATCAAGTCGCGGCGGCCCCATGCCGGGACGTGCACCGCCGGTAAGTTCAGGGCGCGCTTCCGAAGCATGGGGCTGTGAGGCTGCACAGCTCCCTGCAACTCTGCAGCCCGCCAGTACCGCACCCAGGAGCCTGCGCTAATCCAGGCCCCGGCCTGGGCCTGCACTGCAGCGCCGCCCAGCCGGGCTGTGATTGGCCGGGCATCACGTGACCGCCACGCATCATAGGGCGGGCGCATTGACGCGGCCAGCCCTGGCCGTGATTGTCCACTGGAGATGCCCATCACGGCCGAAGATCCCGCCCACTCCCCTTCACATAAGCAATGGGGCAGCATGCACACGCTCCCTAATGATGCGATGCAGCCGGGCCTATCAACACATGGCCCAGGCAGCATCAACACGCCCCAAAACAGGCACACATTTCCAACAAAGAACCTGTATGTGGGGCACAACAGCAGCCCCAGGTACAAAGCATATACCTGCCTGGCCCTCCCCTTTCTCCCCCCTCCTCCTCCACCAAGGGGGGCCGCACAAACGCTACACACTATATCAGGGCACATCCACCCCACAGTCCTTCCGGTGCCTCTGAAGCAAGAACATCCCTGCTCAGCACCTCACCAGACTGCACTATGAAGGGGACACAGGAGTCGGGTAAGCTCCAATAGGAGACAACCCTCCCTGCAGGCTCACCCCCCCCTTTCCAGCGTCGACTGTGTTGTTGCCTCCACAGCAAACCACTTAGTACACTGTAGTTCAATTTTTCCCGTAATCTGGTACACTATGACAGATTCCAAAGGACCCAAAAATAAAAGCAAAAACAACATTGGGTGCAGGGAATTATGCACCAACTGCCAGGCTGCGCTCCCAAAGGGACACGCTTTGCCACTTTGCCTAAATTGCGAACCTCAAGGCCCCACTGAGACCACCACTGAACCAACACCCAGTACATCTGACGTCCCTCCGTGGGCCTTGGCTCTGACACAACTGGTGGGCGCATTAGCCCTAATGATACAGTCAAGTCCCGACTCCCATACAGCCAGTGACAAAAAACATCACCGATCCCACTCCCAGCAGGGAACATCCCCAGCCTACGGCTCCCCTGGCAACCAGAAGACGGACCTTTACCAGTCCGTCCCAGGGATGCTCTCCCACCGCATCATCCTTAAGTGTCACGCCTCGCTCCCCTTCACCACACGACCAGCTTAATCACTCTCAGAGCCTTGTTCGTCCCACGAAAGTAAGACCACAGACACCACAGCAATGGTTAATGATTAAGGCTGTTAACAAGACACTAAAAATCAATGATGAACCCGCCACCTCCCCAGAGCGCACAGTCTCTTTTACAAAGACAAAACGCTTTCGTCGAGTCTTCTCTAACCACGTCGATTTTAAGGACATAATCTGACGACATTGGGACCGGCCCTACAAACCCAGGTCTCAAGCCTATTGAAGCCAAATACCCCTTCGCTTCAGACCATCATAAAGAATGGGCTGAATCGCCAGCTGTTGACCTTCTTTCACCCCCTCCCCCCCACAGTGTCATGCCTAGCTAACAAAACCTTACTCTCTCCGACTGCTCGGCTCCAAAACTCCATCGACAGCCAATTAAATAATCTGGCGCGCTCAGTCTATGAAGCCTCAGGAGCAGCCCTCTCATCCTCGTTTGCTACAGCCTGGGTCACAAAGACAGCGGTGTCTTGGATACATTCCCTACGCGCAATATTACGAGACCTCGACCCCTCACAGGACGCAACTGATCTACTCGACATGGCCGTGCAGTACTTCTTGCTTGCCTCCATAGACCCAGCCAACTGCTTCGCGTTGGCAGCAGTGTACGCCATCTCCAAGCGCTAAACCCTCTGGCTCAGGGGATAGCACGTGGACTCCGCATCTAAAGGTACCGTCACACGCGGCAATATTGCTAGGCAATTTCACTGGCAATTTGCTGGTTGCAGTGAAATCATGGACACATTGTTCTATTTTGTTGCTGTGTACAAATGGAACAATGTGTCCATGATTTCACTGCAACCAGCAAATTGCCAGTGAAATTGCCTAGCAATATTGCTGCGTGTGACTGTACCTTAAGAGATCCCTCATATACCTCCCACACCAAGGAGGTTGCCTATATGGTGAAAAGCTTGACCAACTCATCTCCGAAACCACGGGAGGGAAATGCAAATTTCTCCCCCAACAAAAGTTCAAGCGGCCTTTTCGCCACCCACAATCACAATCTCACGTTCCCCACGGGACATCAAGATGGCCCACCTCAACCGCTAACACAAGCGCAGGGCGGCCCCCCCGTGGGGTCAACAATACCCCGCTCTCATTCAAAACCAATTTCCCCTGGAAAATTCGTTATAAACAAAGCCAGTCTAAGGGCGCGAGACCTCAAAGGTTCAACGCATGACTATTCCCCCCCTGCCCGACACCAGCATTATAGGCGGATATCTCCACCACTTCCACCCCTCATGGCTCCCTGTGGTTCACGACAATTGGGTCAGAGAACTAGTGTCGTCAGGCTGCAAAATAGAATTCTCATCCCGGCCCCCATACTCGTTATTTCCTCTTGCATTCTCTCCAAAACACACTCTCAGCCATTTTTCAAGGCCATCAATTCACTACTCAAATCCGGCGTCATAACACTGGTACCAAAGTCTGAACAATTCAAAGGTTCTACTCAAACCTGTTTGTCGTTACGAAAAAAGACGGAACAGTACGCCCCATCCTAGACCTCAAACTTCTCAACAAATTCGTAAAGGTCCGACAATTCAGGATGGAATCCCTACGCTCAGTAATTGCGTAAATGGAAAAAGGAGAGTTCTTAGCAACCATCGACATACAAGACGCATATCTCCATCCCCATTTTTCCTCCCCACGAAAAAAAAAATGCGGTTCGCTGTTCAAAAACGCCACTTCCGATTTGTCGATCTGCCTTTCGACTTGGCAACCGCACCCAGAGTCTTCACAAAGGTCATGGCTGCTGTCATGACCATCCTCCACTCGCGGGCAGTGGTCGTCCTCCCTTACCTAGGCAACCTGCTACTCGAGAGACCATCCTTCCAAACATGCCTAGACAGTGTCCAAATAACAACTGACATGCTCTCCCGCCTGGGGTGGCACATAAGAGAACAATCTAGAACAATCATCCTCGACGCTTGCCCAAACAATAAACTTTCCTAGACACCGCATGAGGGCTAGTTATACTCCCTCATGACAAGGCCACGACAATCCGCAAAGGAATTCACACTCTTTGCAGTCGTCCACCCCAATCCTTCCGCTTCGGCATGGGGGTCCTAGGAAAGATGGTAGCAGCAATGGAAGCGGTTCCCTTTGCTCAGCCACACTTTCCGATCCTTACAGCTAGCCCTATTTTCAGCTTGGGACAAAAGCCCCTTCAGCCTCGACCGCAAGCACCGCCTATCCATGCATGTCAAGCAGGCACTGAAATGGTGGACATGACTATCATCACTCACGCAGGGAAAATCCTTTCTCCCAGTCCAGTGGCTTGTTGTAACCACCTACGCCAACCTACTCGGCTGGGGACCATCTATCGTCAACACACGGCCCAAGGCTGCTAGATCTCCCAAGAGTCACACCTCTCAATCAACATTCTGAAGCTGCGGGTGATCCGCTTAGCACTCCAACACTTTCACCACCTCCTTGCCGGCTGTCCCATCTGCATTCAGTCAGACAACGCTACGGCGGTGGCGTACATCAATCATCAGGGCGGCACACGCAGCAAATCTTCAATACACGAAGTGGAACATATCCTACACTGGACCGAGAAAGCCCAGTCAATCATATCAGCAGTCCACATCCCGTGAGTGGACAACTAGGCAGCAGACTTCCTGAGCCGCCAGGGACTGGCCTCAGGAGAATGGTCCCTTCATCCGGAAGTCTTTCAACAAATCTGTCGGCACTGGGGAACCCCTGATGTGGACCTCATGGCATCAAGAATGAACTCAAAAGTACCGGTCTTTGTAACCAGGTCCCGGGACCCTCTTGCGCTAGGAGTGGGCTCGCTGGTCCTCCCCTGGTGCCTAGTCCAATTCCCATACATCTTTCCACCACTGCCACTGATCCCGAGAGTGATCAGAAAGATCAAGCGGAAAGAGTCCGTAATACTCATCACCCCAGACTGGCCACGACAAGCATGGTACGCAGAGCTCGTACAGCTCCTCGCCGACGTGCCCTGGCCACTCCCAAACCGACCAGACCTTCTACCCAGGGCCCCATTTGCCACCAGAACTCGGGGGCTCTGTCTTTAACGGCGTGGCTATTGAATCCTGGGTCCAGACCCAGGCAGGATTTGCACCAGAGTTCATAACCACCATGGTTAATGCCCGCAAGCCAACGTCCGCGCGCAACTATCACCGCACCTGGAAAACCTTTTTCCAGTGGTGAAAAAACCGCAACCCACTCCTTTTTTCCATCCCTACAATTCTGGAGTTCCTTCAAACCGGACTTAACTCCAGCCTAGCACTCGGCTCCATCAAAGGCCAAGTCTTGGCCCTAAGCATCCTATTCCAACGCAGGATCGCGACCAAACTACAGGTCAAGACATTCATCCAAGGGTTTCGCACCCACGGCCCCCCTACAAGACACCCATGGCCGTCTGGGACCTAAACTTAAAGCCCCTTTTCGAACCACTGCAAGAACTACCCCTAACCCACATCTCATGGAAAGTCATCTTCTTAGTCACAATCACATCAATCAGGCACGTGTCAGGACTAGCCGTCCTATCCTGCCGTCCCCCTCCCCCCCCTCTTATTCTTTCACAAGGATAAAGTATTTCTCTGTCCGTCACCGTCCTTCTTACCCAAGATAGTGTCCCACTTTCACCTCAATGAGGACATCGTCCTACCATCCTTTTGCCCAGCTCCTGTACACCGCTACGAAAGGCAGCTTCATACCCTGGACCTAGTGAGGGCCTCAGACGCTACATCTCCCGAACAGCCCCATTCTGTAAAACAAACGCTGTTCCTCATTCCCGAAGAGCCTAAGAAATGAATGGCTGCTTCTAAGTCCACGTTGGCACGGTGGATTCGCTCGACAATCCAAGAGTCCTACCGCGTCAAAAGCATGCCAATCCCAGCAGGGATCAAGCCTCATTCAACTCGATCAGTGGGCACCTCATGGGCCATTTGCCACCAGGCCTCGGCAACGCAGGTTTGCAAGGCCCCAACCTGGTCTATTCTGTACACCTTCACCAAACATTACAACATCCACACCCAGGCCTCTGCAAACGCAAGCCTAGGTAGGAAAATTTTGAAAGCGGCAGTCGCACATCTGTAAGAGGCTGGCGCATGATGCTCGACCGCTACTTAGCTAATTCCCACCCAGGGACTGCTTTAGGACGTCCCATGGTTCTGTGTCCCCCAGTGATGCGAAGGAGAAACAGGGATTTTTGTGTACTCACCGTAAAATCCTTTTCTCCGAGTTCATCATTGGGGGACACAGCACCCGCCCTGTCAGACTTCAGTAGCCTGTACAGAACCTTGGCCTATACCTCTTGTACCTTATTATGTTAACATTTCTCCTACTGCTTTAGTACTAAACTGGCTAGCTACACCTATGGATGGGTATATTCTGGAGGAAGGAGGACTCAAGTTTTAACTCTTAGTGTCACCTAGCGGCAAGAAAGCATACACCCATGGTCCTGTGTTCCCCAATGATGTATTGGAGAAAAGGATTTTACGGTGAGTGCACAAAAATCCCTGTTTTACATTGATTCTATGCTTATTGTATTGTATCTAATTACTGTACTGTATTTTTTACATTGTTTCTCAGCTTTAATTATTGTACTTTTTACATTGATTCTCTGCTTAGTGTATTGGATGTTTTACATTGACTCTCTACTTACCGTATTGTATATCTTTTATTGTTACCTAAGACCGTTTGTATATGATGCACTGTATTGTAAAGCGCTACGGAATATGTTGGCGCTATATAAAGATTTATTATCATTATTATATAGTGTACCCCGATAGTACTCCATATAGTATAATGCATCCCCCATAGCCTTCCTTGTCGTATAATACACCACCATAGTCCTCCATATAGTATACTGCACCCCTATAGTCCTCCATATAGTATATTGCCCAATACATAGTTTCCCAATAGTGTACTTACTGATTAAAAAAAAGTAAATACATCTCTTCTGCTCAGTACAGTGGCGCTCAGTGATCACATCATCGTGCCGTGCTGATCTGCAGATGGCAGACAGCGGCGGCTGGGACTCTGGAGAAGAATGCTGCCGGCAGAGGTGGCCGGGACTATAGGAGCGGGAGCAGCATCCGCGGGGGCTACCACTTGTACACACACCTTGTACACACAGCTGCTCCGTACACCTCATACACACGGCTCTGCTCCGTACACCTTGTACACACGCGGCTCTGCTCCGTACACTTCGTACACACTCTGCTCCGTACACCTCGTGCACACTCTGCTCCGTACACCTCGCGCACGCTCCGCTCCGCACACCAACCTCGCGCACGCTCCGCTCCGCACACCTCGCGCACGCTCCGCTCCGCACACCTTGCGCACGCTCCGCTCCTCACACCTCGCGCACGCTCCGCTCCGCACACCTCGCGCACGCTCCACTCCGCACACCTCGCGCACGCTCTGCACACTTCGCGCACGCTCCGCACACCTCGCGCACGCTCCGCACACCTCGCGCACGCTCCGCACACCTCGCGCACTGCTCCGCACACCTCGCGCACGCTCCGCACACCTCGCGCACGCTCCGCACACCTCGCGCACGCTCCGCACACCTCGCGCACGCTCCGCACACCTCGCGCACGCTCCGCACACCTCGCGCACGCTCCGCACACCTCGCGCACCGCTCCGCACACCTCGCGCACGCTCCGCACACCTCGCGCACGCGCTCCGCACACCTCGCGCACGCTCCTCTCCGCACACCTCGCGCACGCTCCTCTCCGCACACCTCGCGCACGCTCCTCTCCGCACACCTCGCGCACGCTCCTCTCCGCACACCTCGCGCACGCTCCGCTCCGCACACCTCGCGCACGCTCCGCTCCGCACACCTCGCGCACGCTCCGCACACCTCGCGCACGCTCCGCACACCTCGCGCACCTGCTGCTCCGCACACCTCGCGCACGCTCCGCACACCTCGCGCACGCTCCGCTCCGCACACCTCGCGCACGCTCCGCTCCGCACACCTCCGCACGCTCCGCACACCTCGCGCACGCTCCGCACACTCGCGCACACCTCGCGCTCCGCACACCTCGCGCACGCTCCGCTCCCACACCTCGCGCACGCTCCGCTCCGCACACCTCGCGCACGCTCCGCCGCACACCTCGCGCACCTCCGCTCCCACACCTCGCGCACCCTCCGCACACCTCCGCACACCTCGCGCACTCCGCTCCGCACACCTCGCGCACGCTCCGCTCCGCACACACCTCGCGCCACGCTCCGCTCCGCACACCTCGCGCACGCTCCGCACACCTCGCGCACGCTCGTCCGCACACCTCGCGCACGCTCCGCTCCGCACACCTCGCGCACGCCCGCTCCGCACACCTCGCGCACGCTCCGCACACCTCGCGCACTCTGCTCCGCACACCTCGCGCACGCTCTGCTCCGCACACCTCGCGCACGCTCCGCTCCGCACACCTCGCGCACGCTCCGCTCCGCACACCTCGCGCACGCTCCCGCTCCGCACACCTCGCGCACGCTCCGCTCCGCACACCTCGCGCACGCTCCGCGCACCTCGCGCACGCTCCGCGCACCTCGCGCACGCTCCGCGCACCTCGCGCACGCTCCGCGCACCTCGCGCACGCTCCGCGCACCTCGCGCACGCTCCGCGCACCTCGCGCACGCTCCGCGCACCTCGCGCACACGCTCCGCCACCTCCGCACACGCTCTCCGCACACCTCCGCACACGCTCTGCTCCGCACACCTCGCACACGCTCTGCTCCGCACACCTCGCACACCGCTCTCGCACACCTCGCACACGCTCTGCTCCGCACACCTCGCACACGCTCTGCTCCGCACACCTCGCACACGCTCTGCTCCGCACACCTCGCACACGCTCTGCTCCGCACACCTCGCACACGCTCTGCTCCGCACACCTCGCACACGCTCTGCTCCGCACACCTCGCACACGCTCTGCTCCGCACACCTCGCACACGCTCTGCTCCGCACACCTCGCACACGCTCTGCTCCGCACACCTCGCACACGCTCTGCTCCGCACACCTCGCACACGCTCGCACCGCACACCTCGCACACGCTCCTCACCTCGCACACACGCTACCGCTCACCTCGCACACGCTCCGCTCACCTCGCACACGCTCCGCTCACACCTCCCGCACACGCTCCGCTCACCTCGCACACGCTCCGCTCACCTCGCACACGCTCCGCTCACCTCGCACACGCTCCGCTCACCTCGCACACGCTCCGCTCACCTCGCACACGCTCCGCTCACCTCGCACACGCTCCGCTCACCTCGCACACGCTCCGCTCACCTCGCACACGCTCCGCTCACCTCGCACACGCTCCGCACACCTTGCACACGCTTCGCTCCGCACACCTCGCACACCTCGCACACCTCTGCACACCTCGCACACGCTCTGCACACCTCGCACACGCTCTGCACACCTCGCACACGCTCAGCACACCTCGCACACCGCACTCGCCCTCCGCACACCTCGCACACGCTCCGCACACCTCGCACACGCTCCGCACACCTCGCACACGCTCCGCACACCTCGCACACGCTCCGCACACCTCGCACACGCTCCGCACACCTCGCACACGCTCCGCACACCTCGCACACGCTCCGCTCCGCACACCTCGCACACGCTCCGCTCCGCACACCTCGCACATGCTCCGCACACGTCGCACATCTCGCACATGCTCCGCACACGTCGCACATGCTCCGCACACCTCGCACATGCTCCGCACACCTCGCACATGCTCCGCACACCTCGCACATGCACCGCACTCCTCGCACATGCTCCGCACACCTCGCACATGCTCCGCACACCTCGCACATGCTCCGCACACCTCGCACATGCTCCGCACACCTCGCACATGCTCCGCACACCTCGCACACGCTCCGCACACCTCGCACACGCTCCGCTCCGCACACCTCGCACACGCTCCGCACACCTCGCACATGCTCCGCACACCTCGCACATGCTCCGCACACCTCGCACATGCTCCGCACACCTCGCACATGCTCCGCACACCTCGCACATGCTCCGCACACCCTCGCACATGCTCCGCACACCTCGCACACGTTCCGCTCCACACACCTCGCACACCTCTGGCTCTGCTAAATCCACACTGTAAATACCTCCTGACCCCACAGATAAACTTTACCTCATTCAACACCATGACAGCCAGCACAGCAGAGTCCTGCATATACCGAGGAGCTGATCATGTGACCCTTGACTCCTCCCCTCCATGTGACATCATCACAGGTCCTGTAAGCAGAGCATCCATGAATGCAGCAGCCGCAGCACTTTGCTGCCCTGCTTCTTCCTGCAGTCGCAGCCTGCTGCTCTGCTCCTCACAGCTCCTCACAGTGTGTGGGTTTGCTGGGGAGTGATGAGAGCAGAGTGTCCGGCTGCGGCTGACAGATCGCAGCTCTTGATCATGCGGGTTTGGGAGTCGGCTGCTGTTTTAACAACTGACTCCAGCAAACCGGGGAAGCCGGGCGCATCCCAGTCCTGACCTCATGTCCTGCTGTAATTCCTATTTAAATGTCACAGGAATTCATTTGTAATACTGTCTTGATGACAGGACCATGTGAGCTCTTAAATCTTGCAAATATGATTTTTCAGGTTAGCCAATAAAGGTATCACTCCTAGAATACATTTCTCAATTTTTTGGGGACTTAAATATTTACATAGATTTTTCTGGCTAACACGGAACCACAATATTATTCTGTATTGTACTTCATCACCTCATCAGTGTAAAGCAGGACATCTGGTTTGGCTGGGTGAGATTCCTTTGATTGAGTCTAAAGGCCACGTTAGACGCTTAAATGTCGTGAACGATATCGCTTAAGCAATATCGTTTGTACGTTGTTGCGTGTAACCGAGCGATCTTTCAACGAACAATTGCTTGATTGGTGGAAGATTTGTGAGCTGGGCCACAAATCAAGCTATAATCCTTTGAGCGATCTGTAGCATTGTGGTGTGTGACACCGCGATGAACGATCTCCCAGCGGCAAAGCCTATGCTGGGAGCTCGTATCCATGGTAAACATCGGGTTACTAACGCAAGATCGGGCTGGTCCACATCGCTTGTGAGTCTTCCTTTGTGACAGCTCACCAGCGATGTGAACGATGTTGTTAGCGATGGCGCGTGCATGTGATCGCTAACAACATCGTTCATCAAATTGAAGTGTCTGACATGGCCTTAAGGTGTAAAATTTTTCCATGTGGAGAGTGGCAAGTTAAGAGATTTATAGGTCTTACAATTCTCCTCTGGGAAAGTAAATATTTAAATTGCCTCTTCAGAGAGGAAAAGGATAGAAATTTTAGCGCCACCTATTGGAAGTAACAATCCTAAATCAATATTGACCCTTCATCCTAGGTCACGTGACAATTGTCCTCAGAAAACCACCCTACATCTTAAAATGTTGTCATAGTCGCCATATGATTCCCGCAATTACATTTTACATCACCCAGGCAGTCAGCAGCTGCATAGGGATCCTGCAGTATAGCTTAGTGTCAGAGACTGCCAGATTAGGAGCTAGTAGGGATATGTTCACATGACCTATTTCAGGGAGGCAATAATATCCGTTCTTCAGGCGAATCTCTGGCCTTTTGTAAATTTGCCAGTGTTTGTTTTTTTTTTTTTTTTTTTTTTTTTTTAGCATTTTTTTTTTTGGGGCGGGGGGGAAGTGGGAGGGTTGTTATGCCATTTGCTGAGGTATTTTTTTTTCTCATTTTGACAGTGTTTTTTCTCCTTCGCCTCACACAGACCGTGGGTGTTATGCTGCTGTCCACTAGGAGGCGACACTAGGCAGAATCTGCAAAAGAGTTAAGTGGCTCCTCCTCTGCAGCATATACACCCTGGAGCAGGAAGTGCTTCTCCAGTTTTTGCTTAGTGTCGTAGGAGGCACACCTAAATGTTATTTCCTATGGAATTTTTTTGCTTTTTGGATTTTTTAATTCAAGAAGAAGAAAAGTGGGTCTCTGTGAGACTCCCGGCATGCTCCCTCCTCGGCCCACCACTGTTGGGGGTGCCTGGTTGAGGTTGAGACCCTTATTCCACATGCCGCTCCCTCCTCGGCCACCCAATGTTGGGGCGCTGGGTTGAGGTTGAGACGACGGTCCTCCTTCCCCATTTCCCCACTGTTGGGGTTACTGGGTTAAGGTCGAGGTTCCGAAGGGGCCCTCTGATGGTGGACACAATCCGTCCCTAAACACCCTTCAGGGGTCCCTTTAGGTTGAGACGCCTCAGGTAGGGCCAGAAGGTGCAGCACTTCTGAGCACCCCAGGAGCCTCAGCTCTGCTGAGTCACTCCGTTGGAACTAGGCTGCAGCACGGACTGCTGCAGCACACCCAGGAGACACAGCTTTGCTGTGTTCTCCGGATGGGGTCGGGGGATCAACAACGGGGCAGTCATAGCACTCGGGCACAGACTGCCTGTGTCCCTGCAGCAGCCAGCATCACGGCTGCACAGTGGCCGGATGCAAGAGGACCCAGCGCTCTGGGTCCTCTGTGGGAGCTCCACCATGCCGCCGCTATAATGCCCAGGGGGTCCGGCGAGGTCCGGGTCAGTTCCGGACCTCTCCCCGGACCTCCGCGCCGCTCTGGAGCCCTTTTCGGGCGCAGGAATCTAATTTAGGCCGTGGCTTCGGCCTAGCTCGAAGCCGCCGCCTTTTCCACGCCCCCTTGCCCGCCCCCCGGATGACGAGGATGACGCTGCCAGCGTCACAGCAGGGGGCGGGCCGGAGCAGAGAGGGCACGATTTTTACATAGGACGCGCTCTTTTTCTCTGCGCCCAGCCCCCCTTCTTCCTCAACAAACGCAGGTCCGGCACTATCGGTGGCCATTATCAGCCAGCCAGTCTCCGGGGGACACAGGATAAGGATGACCCCTCTCCTCTAAGCTGCGGTGGCCATTAAGGGATTCAGGCACTGCTCCTGTCACCGCAGCTGCCAGCCTTGAGCCCCGCACACAGTAGCCACATATACGGGCTAGCCTGTTGTGCAGACAATGTGCACACACTACACATGTAACAGCTGACACATGTAATAAACACACATGCAGGTCAGCTGTCCTGTGAGCGGACAACCACGTGCCCACGACCTTGCTGGCACAGTGGCACATATGCACAGCCAGCAGGGGGTACAACGAGCACTAGGCCCCTTTCAAACACGGGGAGCCCAACAGTGCTTCCTCCCTGCCGTGGTCTTCAAGGCACACTAGTGCAGCCAGGGGCCTTCGTTTTAGGAGTGCTACAGTGCCTGCCCCCTCCTTCTTCTCCCGGCCGCAACAAAAGGAAGAGGGACATACAGCAGAGCCTGCCATGCCACATAGGTACGGCCGGTCTGCAATGCCCCCCATCATTCTCTGGCTTCTCCAACAGCCATGGCTCAGCATCAGCTATGCAGGGGTACAGCAAGCACAGCACTGCGATGGCGCACACGCAGCGACTGGAGTATACAATGCGCTCAGCTTCGCTGTGCAGCAGTCTCCCAACGAAAACGGCAAGACAACCAGCAGCGATGTATCCTGCTCCAGCTTGTCCACCCCTCAGGACACCGTGTAAAGAGCAATACCATACTGCGAGGACCAGTGTAACTTCCTCTACAGTAGTAATCAGCGCACGGGCCACCGCACATATTGTTTTTTCCTAACACCGTGCCAAATGCATGTACCTGTTGGTACACTTGTCCAACCTTATTGCCCTGGGGGGAGCTGGGTTGCAGTGAGCCACCGACATGCGTATTCCTTGGTCCCCCAACGTTGGCGGAGCCCAGTTACTATTCAAACGGCTCAAAATACTCGTCCATCAGACCCCTTCCCACACATAGTTGAGACAACTAGGTTGTAGTGGAATTACTACGAGCTTAACTCGCAGGTTTCTTCCTCGGCCCTCCATTGTTGGAGAGCCCAGCTGAAGTTGATGTAATCTACAATTACCTGACAACTGCAAGGGTCCCAGGACCGTTTGCCAATCCTCTCCAAAAGGGCTGGAGGTCTGGTTGGCGGTGATGACGGTCAAGTCTCACAAGACGCAGGCTGAAACACCGAAATTCGCAACTGCACGAGTAATTTAGCTACAGGTCTCGGAGACCTTAGACCCATTGCATACTCCCTCCTCAGCTCCCCACTGTTGGAGGCGCTGGGTCGTAGCCGAGATTGCTATATACCATACTCCTTTCTCGACTCCCCACTGTTGGGGACTCGGGTTGAAACTGTGACGGCACAAGGCCTGGCCGGCCTCCGTCCCCAAACTACAAAAACAAAACTCTGGGTCGCAGAACGTGAAATATGAGCCCTGTTGCCAATCTCCTCACTTTACCTATATTAGGTACTTGGGTTGAGATCACAAGTGTGAGACTCTGCACAGCCCGCTTCAAAGCAGGACCTCGCAGACCCCCAACCGCATTAACCCGATGGATGGGCCCTTCTGGACCCCGTATGATTGTGGCCTGAACATTCTTCCACGCAATCTGTCCCTTCTCGACTCGAGTCCAAAAGGAGAATACTCATGGTGGGATAGCGCTCGCTGTATGCAGCGCAGGACACCGGCGACTGGACTATCGTAGCGCAGCCTCCGGTTTCGGCCAGCGCTGATCCTGACTTCCGGCTCCCTCCGGACCTCCGCGCCGGACCTCTGCCGTTCCCGGGCCCCGCGATTTACGCAAGGCCCTGGCTTCAGCCTAGCCGTGACAGCACTGGCTTGCCCGCCCGCCACGCCCGCCCTCTGCCTGACGTCGGGGCCTCCGAAGCGTCAGCACAGGGAGTGGGGCGAGGCCAAAAAGGACTGAAGCGCAAAGGATACAAAGCTTTTTCCCACCCTGAAGTTGGCAAGGTCTATACTACGATTCAGCAGTCTCCTATATCTGGATGACTCTTTTATCAATGCATGTCTTTCAAGGACTGTGAACACAGTGGCATTTACACCGTGCTCGCTAAGAAGACTTGGTAGGATCGACCTCCACAGGTCTACCGCAATTCCAAGGCACATGCTGCAGCACAGCACACACATTCCAGGAGTCCCTGCTCCGCTGCGTACTCCTGACGGCCACATGCTACAGCATCAAGTATGGAGTCTCAGCCATACTGGACGCACAGCATCGCATGAACACGGCCGCCTTTAGTTGCACCACCACAGCGCTAGTCAAATTTCCCCAGACAAGGCACAGATTCTTCATCTGGGAATCCGCAGCCTCCGTCAGAGGTCTCCTCAATCCTTCACAACTGCTATAAGAGTCCTAGACAGCATAGTAAAAATCTGTGAAAGAAAGAATGCGCATATAGGGTCTTATCTCAATTAAACACTTTCACTTGTTGATGTGGAATTGCTCACCTTTAGCAGTTGTGAAACCCACAACTGGTAGAATAGCGTACAAGCAGCTGCTGCAGGGACCGCACTCTCAACGGTGACCGTGGTCGTGATGTAGATTCTTGGACAAAGTGCTTCGGTGTCCGCGCTGCTGCTCCGGGATCAAAGAAACACAGACACAGGAATGTCTGGTACAGCTACAGCCTTTATTTTCCGACGCGTTTCGGAGCCTCCTCCCGAGCTCCTTTTTCAGGGAAGAAGAATCTACATCTAGACAGCATAGTAGCAGATTGAAATTAAGTTCCTGTCAGTATTCCAGGTTTTCCGGCTTGCCGTGTGACCATTTTGCCCTCAGTCAGCATGGAGATCATTGTTTTGTTTTGCCCTTCTTCCTGTCTCTTTTACATAAAGACCTGGCTCAGCTGAGCATTCATTGCTTGAGTATACTGGTTCCTGGTTTGCTCTTGCTCAGCTGTTCTCCTGGATTCACTCACTTCTCTGGAGCTCTGTGTGATCTCGGTTCACCTTACAGCTTCCTGCATCGTGCTTCTGGTGTCGCTGCTTCTACCTTCGGGCTCAGACGTTCAAGTGTGTAAGCAACTACCCGGTCATTACCCTATGTACTGTGTGCTTTTGGAACTTGTGTTTCTTTATCTCTTTGGAACTTTGTTTGAACTTGTTACCCGGTCATCCGGGTGTGGGGACCTTTTACCACGGACTATCTCTTCCGGTTGTTCCAGTACCAGGACCCGTGCTACGGACTATATGCATCCGGATTTGCTTGCTTCGGACTATTGGTTTTTCGGACTGTTTCCTTTAAAGGACTGTGCTCTACGATACATATATATATATTGGGGTCGTGTTATGTTGTGTGCTTTGGCTGTGTACTGCATTCACATTGTTTTGCCGTGTATATATAAATACCTTGCACCTAAGAACCCGTCTCTGCTCTTCATTGCCCTTAAGCGATCAGACTCCTCAAACCCTATACAATAGTATTACATTATACTCAAGCCACAAAGAGGAGTCTGCTTAGGGCAATGACGGAGACACGGGTGGAGAAGCTTTTCTCCATGGTTAACTCCTTGCAGCAGGAGATGGAGGCGGTGCAAAATAAGGTCCTGGACATGGAGAGACAGCTAGGCCATGATCACCAGGCCGTTTCGGTTCAGTGGCGACCGTACTCAGTTCCGTGGGTTTAATAATCAATGTGTGCTGTTTTTTGATGTGCATGCTAACTATTACCGGTCTGATCGGTCGAAGGTATTATGTATAGTCATGTTGTTAACATCACGAGCACTGGCTTGGGTCAATCCCATGATTGAAAGTCATGGCATCCGTTTGAACAACCTGGACAATTTCGTAACCGCAATGGCGCAAGTGTTTGATGACCCAAATCGCCGTACTACCGCAGAAACGGCTCTGCTTTCCCTACGTCAAGGAAAGCGGTCTGTCATTGAATATGGTACTGAATTTAAAAGGTTAGTGGTGGATGTCGATTGGGGAAATAATGCGCTGTTATCGGTGTTCAGAAAGGGACTGTCCGGTGCCATTAAGGACGAGTTGGCTCGGGCCGAGTCTCCCCAGGACTTTGAACTGTTTCTTCAACACTGCGTACGCATTGATACCCGGTTGACGGAACGTAGACAGGAAAAATGGGCAGCTGCAAACCGGATAACTAATTCTGCTTTCCCTTCTAGGGAGCCCGCTACTAGGAGTCCACGGGAGGCCGAGGACATTCCCATGCAAGTACAACGACCGGAAAGCAACGAACGTCGCGACTACCGGCTCCGTGAGCGTTTATGGTTTTATTGCGGTCAATCTGATCATTTTTTGATTAACTGCCCAAAATGCCCTAAACGTCCAAATAAGGTTCTGGCAGCCGTAACCGAGGGTGATAACACGGACACCGAATCCGAGATCTCTGACTCAAGTATACACCTGGATGCGGTTTTTCCTTCTGTACTAATGTCAGCTGTACCTAAGGACAATTCTACCCATTGCTCTCTTCCAATTCAGATCCAGTGGGAGGGACAGTCAATTCCGACATCGGCCATGATAGACTCCGGGGCGGGAGGCAACTTCATGGACTCTTCTTTTGCCAGGAGACACGGTATCAAGTCACAACAACGAGTGTCACCGATAACCATGGAAACGGTGGACGGTTCTCCATTAGTTTCGGGACCCGTAGATCAGGAGACGGTACCTCTTAACTGTGTGATGAAACCGGGTCATCAGGCGACACTGACTTTTATGTTGATTTCTTCTCACTTTCCAGTCATTTTAGGACTCCCTTGGCTGCGGTCTGAAAATCCAATCATCAATTGGGAGACGAAGTATCTTTCCATCCCCAGGCCGGCCCGACCATCAGTCCAGCAGTACCGGTAACGTACAATGAGGAAGACACTATACAGGTACCTGTTCTCCCCCCAGTCTATAAGGAGTTTACAGATATATGCGACAAGAAAAAAGCAGACCAGCTTCCCCCGCATAGACCATACGGTTGTCCCATAGACTTGCTTCCAGGGGCCGAGATCCCGTTTGGTCCTGTCTACCCGTTAGCGGCTCCGGAGTTACAATCATTGAAAGACTATATCCACGAAAGCTTAGCCAAGGGGTTTATTCAGCCTTCATCCTCACCCGCAGGGGCTCCCATCTTCTTTGTGAAAAAGAAAGATGGGACTCTAAGACCGTGTATCGATTACCGGGAGCTTAACAAAATAACCGTCCGGAACCGGTATCCGCTACCATTGATTCCCGAACTGTTGGAGAGAGTACGGCAGGCCAAGATCTTCACCAAATTAGATCTCCGTGGGGCATACAACCTCCTCCGTATACGTCCCGGAGACGAGTGGAAGACGGCATTCAGATGTCGCTATGGCCATTTTGAATACCTTGTAATGCCTTTCGGGCTTTGTAACGCTCCCGCTGCTTTTCAACACCTGGTCAATGATATATTCAGGGATCTATTGGATCAGTTTATGGTGATATACCTGGACGATATCTTAATTTTCTCTGATTCTCAATAGGAACACCAGGAGCACGTAAAGGCTGTACTTACCCGTCTGAGAGATAACCACCTATACATCAAGCTGGAGAAATGTGAATTCCATCGCTCGCAGATCCACTTCTTAGGGTATGTTATCTCTCCTCAGGGATTAAACATGGAGTCCAGCAAGATCCAGGCAATTCTAGACTGGCCGGTACCAGGAAACATCAAGGAGGTACAACGCTTTGTCGGTTTCGCAAATTTTTACAGACGCTTCATTCGCAACTTCTCGGAGATTGTGCGTCCTATCACCTTGCTCACCAAGAAGGTGTTCGTTGGCAGGGGTACTCTCCCGAGGACGATTCTTGGGAACCGGTAGCTAACATCTCCGCTCCCCAGAAAGTTGCGCAGTTCCATCGAAGGTATCCGGACAAGCCTGGTCCGGGTTCGTCCTGAGGCCGTTTGGAGGGTTGGAGTAATGTCAGTATTCCAGGTTTTCCGGCTTGCCGTGTGACCATTTTGCCCTCAGTCAGCATGGAGATCATTGTTTTGTTTTGCCCTTCTTCCTGTCTCGTTTACATAAAGACCTGGCTCAGCTGAGCATTCATTGCTTGAGTATACTGGTTCCTGGTTTGCTCTTGCTCAGCTGTTCTCCTGGATTCACTCACTTCTCTGGAGCTCTGTGTGATCTCGGTTCACCTTACAGCTTCCTGCATCGTGCTTCTGGTGTCGCTGCTTCTACCTTCGGGCTCAGACGTTCAAGTGTGTAAGCAACTACCCGGTCATTACCCTATGTACTGTGTGCTTTTGGAACTTGTGTTTCTTTATCTCTTTGGAACTTTGTTTGAACTTGTTACCCGGTCATCCGGGTGTGGGGACCTTTTACCACGGACTATCTCTTCCGGTTGTTCCAGTACCAGGACCCGTGCTACGGACTATATGCATCCGGATTTGCTTGCTTCGGACTATTGGTTTTTCGGACTGTTTCCTTTAAAGGACTGTGCTCTACGATACATATATATATATTGGGGTCGTGTTATGTTGTGTGCTTTGGCTGTGTACTGCATTCACATTGTTTTGCCGTGTATATATAAATACCTTGCACCTAAGAACCCGTCTCTGCTCTTCATTGCCCTTAAGCGATCAGACTCCTCAAACCCTATACAATAGTATTACATTATACTCAAGCCACAAAGAGGAGTCTGCTTAGGGCAATGACGGAGACACGGGTGGAGAAGCTTTTCTCCATGGTTAACTCCTTGCAGCAGGAGATGGAGGCGGTGCAAAATAAGGTCCTGGACATGGAGAGACAGCTAGGCCATGATCACCAGGCCGTTTCGGTTCAGTGGCGACCGTACTCAGTTCCGTGGGTTTAATAATCAATGTGTGCTGTTTTTTGATGTGCATGCTAACTATTACCGGTCTGATCGGTCGAAGGTATTATGTATAGTCATGTTGTTAACATCACGAGCACTGGCTTGGGTCAATCCCATGATTGAAAGTCATGGCATCCGTTTGAACAACCTGGACAATTTCGTAACCGCAATGGCGCAAGTGTTTGATGACCCAAATCGCCGTACTACCGCAGAAACGGCTCTGCTTTCCCTACGTCAAGGAAAGCGGTCTGTCATTGAATATGGTACTGAATTTAAAAGGTTAGTGGTGGATGTCGATTGGGGAAATAATGCGCTGTTATCGGTGTTCAGAAAGGGACTGTCCGGTGCCATTAAGGACGAGTTGGCTCGGGCCGAGTCTCCCCAGGACTTTGAACTGTTTCTTCAACACTGCGTACGCATTGATACCCGGTTGACGGAACGTAGACAGGAAAAATGGGCAGCTGCAAACCGGATAACTAATTCTGCTTTCCCTTCTAGGGAGCCCGCTACTAGGAGTCCACGGGAGGCCGAGGACATTCCCATGCAAGTACAACGACCGGAAAGCAACGAACGTCGCGACTACCGGCTCCGTGAGCGTTTATGGTTTTATTGCGGTCAATCTGATCATTTTTTGATTAACTGCCCAAAATGCCCTAAACGTCCAAATAAGGTTCTGGCAGCCGTAACCGAGGGTGATAACACGGACACCGAATCCGAGATCTCTGACTCAAGTATACACCTGGATGCGGTTTTTCCTTCTGTACTAATGTCAGCTGTACCTAAGGACAATTCTACCCATTGCTCTCTTCCAATTCAGATCCAGTGGGAGGGACAGTCAATTCCGACATCGGCCATGATAGACTCCGGGGCGGGAGGCAACTTCATGGACTCTTCTTTTGCCAGGAGACACGGTATCAAGTCACAACAACGAGTGTCACCGATAACCATGGAAACGGTGGACGGTTCTCCATTAGTTTCGGGACCCGTAGATCAGGAGACGGTACCTCTTAACTGTGTGATGAAACCGGGTCATCAGGCGACACTGACTTTTATGTTGATTTCTTCTCACTTTCCAGTCATTTTAGGACTCCCTTGGCTGCGGTCTGAAAATCCAATCATCAATTGGGAGACGAAGTATCTTTCCATCCCCAGGCCGGCCCGACCATCAGTCCAGCAGTACCGGTAACGTACAATGAGGAAGACACTATACAGGTACCTGTTCTCCCCCCAGTCTATAAGGAGTTTACAGATATATGCGACAAGAAAAAAGCAGACCAGCTTCCCCCGCATAGACCATACGGTTGTCCCATAGACTTGCTTCCAGGGGCCGAGATCCCGTTTGGTCCTGTCTACCCGTTAGCGGCTCCGGAGTTACAATCATTGAAAGACTATATCCACGAAAGCTTAGCCAAGGGGTTTATTCAGCCTTCATCCTCACCCGCAGGGGCTCCCATCTTCTTTGTGAAAAAGAAAGATGGGACTCTAAGACCGTGTATCGATTACCGGGAGCTTAACAAAATAACCGTCCGGAACCGGTATCCGCTACCATTGATTCCCGAACTGTTGGAGAGAGTACGGCAGGCCAAGATCTTCACCAAATTAGATCTCCGTGGGGCATACAACCTCCTCCGTATACGTCCCGGAGACGAGTGGAAGACGGCATTCAGATGTCGCTATGGCCATTTTGAATACCTTGTAATGCCTTTCGGGCTTTGTAACGCTCCCGCTGCTTTTCAACACCTGGTCAATGATATATTCAGGGATCTATTGGATCAGTTTATGGTGATATACCTGGACGATATCTTAATTTTCTCTGATTCTCAATAGGAACACCAGGAGCACGTAAAGGCTGTACTTACCCGTCTGAGAGATAACCACCTATACATCAAGCTGGAGAAATGTGAATTCCATCGCTCGCAGATCCACTTCTTAGGGTATGTTATCTCTCCTCAGGGATTAAACATGGAGTCCAGCAAGATCCAGGCAATTCTAGACTGGCCGGTACCAGGAAACATCAAGGAGGTACAACGCTTTGTCGGTTTCGCAAATTTTTACAGACGCTTCATTCGCAACTTCTCGGAGATTGTGCGTCCTATCACCTTGCTCACCAAGAAGGTGTTCGTTGGCAGGGGTACTCTCCCGAGGACGATTCTTGGGAACCGGTAGCTAACATCTCCGCTCCCCAGAAAGTTGCGCAGTTCCATCGGAGGTATCCGGACAAGCCTGGTCCGGGTTCGTCCTGAGGCCGTTTGGAGGGTTGGAGTAATGTCAGTATTCCAGGTTTTCCGGCTTGCCGTGTGACCATTTTGCCCTCAGTCAGCATGGAGATCATTATTTTGTTTTGCCCTTCTTCCTGTCTCGTTTACATAAAGACCTGGCTCAGCTGAGCATTCATTGCTTGAGTATACTGGTTCCTGGTTTGCTCTTGCTCAGCTGTTCTCCTGGATTCACTCACTTCTCTGGAGCTCTGTGTGATCTCGGTTCACCTTACAGCTTCCTGCATCGTGCTTCTGGTGCCGCTGCTTCTACCTTCGGGCTCAGACGTTCAAGTGTGTAAGCAACTACCCGGTCATTACCCTATGTACTGTGTGCTTTTGGAACTTGTGTTTCTTTATCTCTTTGGAACTTTGTTTGAACTTGTTACCCGGTCATCCGGGTGTGGGGACCTTTTACCACGGACTATCTCTTCCGGTTGTTCCAGTACCAGGACCCGTGCTACGGACTATATGCATCCGGATTTGCTTGCTTCGGACTATTGGTTTTTCGGACTGTTTCCTTAAAGGACTGTGCTCTACGATACATATATATATATTGGGGTCGTGTTATGTTGTGTGCTTTGGCTGTGTACTGCATTCACATTGTTTTGCCGTGTATATATAAATACCTTGCACCTAAGAACCCGTCTCTGCTCTTCATTGCCCTTAAGCGATCAGACTCCTCAAACCCTATACAATAGTATTACAGTTCCATTGGCTCAGCTGAATCGCCGGCCTTGGCAATTATCCATGCTCAGGTGTTGCACAAAAACAGGATGGGGTGCGATATACCCCCATCAAATTGCACATGGCAGTAGTCTTGCCCTGTCTCGAAGATGCCCCTTACTTTACGAACATTCGTGCAGTATCTCTAGTACTGAAATCTTTCAGTCACCTTCTGGCATTTGAACATGTCAGGATACAGTCAGACAATGCCACAGCCGTGGCATATGTCAACCACCAGGGTGGAACCTGCAGTCTCTAAGCGATGACAAGTTCGCCACATCCTTTACTAGGGGGAATCCTTGGAACACTGTACTGCCAACTGTTCTCATACCAGGTGTACACATCTGGGAGGCGGATTTCCTAATCCACCAAAGGATGGACTCGGGACTAGCTCCTACATCTAGAAGTCCTCCGTCGAAACACCAACGCCAGGAAACCACAGATCTGGACCTGACGGAGTCACAATGCCACGGTCTCGGCCTTCCTGGCCTGGTCTCAAGATCCACAGTCAGTGGGACAGACGCACTAGTCCAAGCCTGGACCGGTATCCATCTCTCCTATATTCTTTTCCCACTACCAGTCTGGGATATCAAACGAGAATGTCGCGGGACCATTTTCGCGGTCTCAGACTGACCCACACGCGCTTGGTGCGCAGACTTGTCCAATTTAGAGCAGCAGTACCAGGACGTCTCACAGACTGTCCAGACCTGCTCGATCATGGCCAGTTCTCCCTCAGAATTCCTCACATCTGAGGTTAATGGTGTAGCTTTTGAGACCTAGAGGTTAACCCAAATGTTTTTTTTCCCAGGATATTGTAATGACCGTAGTCACAGAGAGGACACCAGCCTTATCAGCGATATCCCATCACGCGTGTAATCGTTTTGTTTTTTTGCTTGGGGCACCTCTAGAGGTCATTCCCCTTGGCCCTACTTCATACCAGGGACTCTCCGTTTTCTTCCTCTCAGACCTAGACTCAGGTCTGTCCTTAGGGTCTCTTACACAGCAGGTTTTTCAGCTGTTGTTCACCCGCTTACAAACACGTCTTGCCACCAGACGTCTATAAAATCCTTCCTTCGAAGGGTCTGCTATTTCAGGTCTCCATACAACAAGAATACACCCGTGGGGACCTGAACTTGGTCCTCACGGCACTACAAGAACCATCTTTTCAGCCTCGATGGGATGTTACCTTAGCATACTCATCCACATAGTAGTATGGTTCGGCGGCATTTATTTGTCTTTGCAGAAGTATTGGTACTTGCAGCAGTTTACTGTAATCCATCCTTTTCTAGTCTTCCATCTGGACAAGATTGTCCTATGGCTGGTTCCATTCTTCTTCTAGGGTAGGTTTACTCCTTCCACCTACATGAAGAAATCTCTCTGCCATCGCCGCGCCCGGCTCCAGTCTGTCCGGTCGCGAAGGACCTACGTATGCGGGACCTTGTCATGGCCCTACGCGTCTAGCTATCCAGGACAGTGCCCTTCTAAGAGGTCGGATTCTCCTTATCCTTCTTCCAATGGGCAGACATAATGACACGTCAGCCTCTAAGGCTCCCCTAACCAGGTGGATTCCTCTAACCATCCAAGACGCTTATACCTTTGAAAACTCATTCCTTCCGGCAGGTCACGGCACATTCTACTACGGCCGTGAAAGCCTCCTGGATAGTTCGGTAAGGGGTATCGGCGCAACAAGTGTATAGGCAGCCAAAGGGTCAGCCTACACCCATACCCAAGCCACTATAGTGCTTGCACTCAGTCCTCGACAAACGCAGTCTGGGTACACGTGCCCTCCAGGCGGCAGCAGCCCGCCTGTCGGTGCATAGTTCTTCACTGACCATGCTCAGTGTCACTAGTTCTATTGTTCTTTCCCACCCAGGGACTGCTTTGGGACGTCCCACGGTCTGTGTCCCCCAATGAGGCGAAGGAGAAAAGGAGATTTTTGTGTACTCACCGTAAAATCCTTTTCTCTTAGCCTCTAATTGGGGGACACAGCACCCACCCTATTGACCTTGTGGGCCTTTTCTACAGTTCTCACATAGCGTCTCAGCTGTTACATGGTTAACATGTTTACACATGTTTGCCTATTATCACTCTGTTAACTGTTGACTGTTTAAGGCCTGGAACTAAACAGGCACAAGTTTATAGTACTGTGAGCCTGTTTAGTTACAGGCCTTGTTATACGATTATTACTTCGTTAACTCTTCACTGTTTTCCACGTGCGCCTGATTAGTTTCAGGACTTGTGGTACTAGCATTACTCTGCTAACTTTTAACTGTTTACACACGTGCCTGTTTGGTTTCAGGCCATGTTACACTGTTATTACCTTGTTAACTATATTTGTTTACTGTGTCACTGTTATTATCTGTTAACTCTCCTACTGCTTTAGCACAAAACTGGAGAAGCACTTCCTGCTCCAGGGTGTATATGCTGCAGAGGAGGAGCCACTTAACTCTTTTGCAGATTCTGCCTAGTGTCGCCTCCTAGTGGACAGCAGCATAACACCCACAGTCTGTGTCCCCCAATTAGAGGCTAAGAGAAAAGGATTTTACGGTGAGTACACAAAAATCTCCTTTTGTTCTGAGGATTTCCAAATGTTTCTTTTTTAACTCCATTAAATAATGAAAAGCCAAAAGCTTGTCTTGAATCAAAATCGCTGGCAGTGCACACAAAAAGAAACCCCTGGCGTCTTTTGAGCCTGTCAGTTGACAACTGTTATAAGGGAAAGGGCATCTTCACAGCGGAATATGCCTCAGGAATGGTCCGGTTACTAAATGATGCTAAGTGTGAAGACCATCTGCTGCGAGGCTGAGCTGCTGGTAAGGCAGCACCCCGAGAAAACCCGAGACCATTTAGCCCTATACAGGGATCTGGAATTACAGCGGTGCCCAGCAGGGCTGCGGAGTCGGTAAGCCACAGTTGCGACTCTGACTCCTTCATAAATGGCCAATTTGTAACAATAAATTTACTGTTGTAAAATATTAACATCGTGCTTATTCAGTTTCTCACCATCATATAAGTAATCAGACCACTTAGAGCAAAAACTATATTTATTAGAATACAATTAGAATATAGCAAATAACTTTTATAAACTGTAAGTTAATATGCAATAAACACTGTTATGCAGTTAATAAGAAGAAATCTATAAATTTGTCCTCAGAAAAAGTATTGCCTCTGTCAGAACCTCCTTCATGGATGCCCTCAAATCTGATCTAATTATTTTGAGAGCAAAGAACAACCTCTCTACACTAACTTGGGTTGGTAGCAAAGCAGTAAGGCTACCTTCACATTTGCTGACCCCTCTGCAGCGTTCTGCGGAGGGGATCCGCAATGTGACCGCAGCACCGCAAGCCCCTATCTTTATAATGGGAGCGCACGGTGCTGCGCTTGACTGCGCATGACCGTGCGCACCCATTCAGTGCCATATGTGATCTGTAAGCAGGCGGATACCTGCGCACAAATCGCCCAGTCTCGTCCGCACCATGAACGTGACATGTTGCATTTCTGGTGCGGACGAGACTGTGTGATTTGTACGCAGGCATCCGCCTGCGTACAGATCACGTATGGCAGTGGATGGGTGCGCACGGTCATGCGCAGTCAAGCACAGCACCGTGCGCTCCCATTATAAAGATAGGGGCTTGCGGTGCTGCGGGCACATTGCGGATCCCCTCCGCAGAACGCTGCGGAGGGGTCCGCAAATGTGAAGGAAGCCTAACCACTTGGGCAACATCTCTGACAATGTCAGGATACAGAGGAATCGCTTGTTGCACTGTTATTTTTGATTAACGGTCAAATTTCTCAATTTCTTTTAGTGCACATGAAAAATTCTGCTAAAATGTACTGGCTGTGTTCTTTGATGGGGGGGTGACTCTTTTTCTATGCGGTTACGCTTTGCACGGTCCTTGTGATCCAAATATTTTTCGAAATTAAATTCATCAGTTGATGAGGAGGGTGAAGATGTGGCAGGACGACCAAATTCTTCTTGTTCCTCCTGACTGTTCTGCAACCCTTTCATCCTTACTGCTATTTCAAACAGAGCTTCTTTTCCTTTACTTAGCTGTTGATCATCTGGAAGAATCCGATGCATTGGGTCTACATAAACAGCTGCCAAAAGAATGTTATTTTGTAATAGTAGGTCCTCTCTCCGTTTCATTGATGTAGCAATGCCACTTGCAATTATCCCTCCTCTTTGGGACAGGCGAAACATCAGGTTCTTCCACTCCTTTAAGAAAATACCTGGAGTTAAGTCCTCTGCTTGTAATTTTTTTAGTCACTGTAAATGGGTGCTCTAGCAATTTTTCCAGCTCAGCCACGTGATTCCACTGACTTTCATTTAGCATCAGTTGAGGGTTAGCCATGTCTACAAGAAAGGTTTTCAGTTCAACCAAGCGCTGAATCATTAAGTAAGTACTGCCCCATCGTGTGGCTTGGTCAATAATTGCCCCTTTTCCAGCACGTCTCTTCAAAATTGAGTCAATTTTAGAGGTTCTGGCAACAGTAGCCAATTTTCTCACCTTGCCAATCAGTGCAGCAGCGTGTCCTTCCTGTAGACTGTTTCTTATAGCCAGCTGTAGCGTATGCACAACACAGCGCATGTGATGAATGAAAGAATGCATTGACACAGTTTCAACAAGATCATCTAAACTATCATGTTGCTGTTAATCTGAAGCAACTTCAGTTTGCTCCTCAGTTACAATACTGTGCTCCTCTATTTCAAACATTTCTGTGTCAGTGGACCAGAATGTTTTTCTAGCTGCTGGTCACCATAATTACTCTCAATCATTAGCTTAATAGTACTTATATTTGAAGCATTGTCAGTTACGACAGAAAGAACTTGCTCTTTTTCAAGTTCAGAGTCTTGCAGAACCTTTTCCACCAAGACCTGGAGAAACTCACTGGATGAGCTTTGGTGTCTTTTACTGCCAATGTCTTGGTAACTATTTCATTTTTGTCACAAACAAATCGGATATTGATGGCAAAATAGTTCACTCTGTGACGTGTGCCGGAATCCATTTTAAGAAACAGAAAGCGTCCCTTGAGAGTTTTTTTAACTTCTTCCTTTTGTTTAAAAGCTTCTTCGGTTACTAATTTTCTAATACTCTCTCTCTCCAGAGAAACACCAAGCTTGCGGGCCATTTCCCCATTCAGACACATAAAAGCTGGTCGTGAAAATAATGAAATAGGCACACTATCCTTTACAACAAGCTCTATGATCTGTTTTTTAAATGTATCTACTCAGGGCCGTATTTGCCCTTAGGCACTTGTAGGCACGTGCCTAGGGCAGCGGTATTCCAGGGAGGGCGGCGCCTGATCATAGTGTGTTTGTTTTTTTTTTGTTTCCTGGCTTTGGGCCGGCCGGGTCGCAAGCCCCGCCACCATACCCCCCCCCCTTCATCATTAGGGCTGCCCCGCCCACCCACCTCGCCTCGGCGTGCAGGCAGAAGACCCGGAAGAGACGAGAGGAAACTTGAAGTTTCCTCTCTGTTCCTTCCTGTCTCCCGTGCTCCCAAGTGCTGCTGCGGTACTGGCGGCTCCTGCACCCAGCCGCCCGCTTCAGACCCAGAGAACGGGGAAGCAGCCGGCCGGAGTCACTGGAGGATGGTGCGGCTGGCGACGGAGCTCCTGCTGCACATCACTGTGCTCAGAGGGAGCCCGGCCAATGTCAGCAGCCAGCACCAGGTGAGGGCCCTAGAAGTGTGAGGGAACTGTGCAGGGGACAGAGGCGCAGGGGGACCGAGGAGAAGAGGACAGAGGCGCAGGGGGATCGAGAAGAGGACAGAGGCGCAGGGGGACCAAGACAAAGACAACAGAGGCGCAGGGGGACCGAGGAGAAGAGGACAGAGGCGCAGGGGGACCGAGGAGAAGAGGACAGCGACGCAGGGGGACTGAGGAGAAGAGGACAGAGGCACAGGGGGACCAAGGAGAAGAGGACAGAGGCACAGGGGGACCAAGGAGAAGAGGACAGAGGCGCAGGGGGACCAAGGAGAAGAGGACAGAGGCGCAAGGGGACCGAGGAGAAGAGGGCAGAGGCGCAGGGGGACCGAGGAGAAGGACAGAGGCACAGGGGGACCGAGGAGAAGGGGACAGAGGCACAGGGGGACCGAGGAGAAGGACAGAGGCACAGGGGGACCGAGGAGAAGGGGACAGAGGCACAAGGGGACCGAGGAGAAGAGGGCAGAGGCGCAGGGGGACCGAGGAGAAGGACAGAGGCACAGGGGGACCGAGGAGAAGGGGACAGAGGCACAGGGGGACCGAGGAGAAGGGGACAGAGGCGCAGGGGGACCGAGGAGAAGGGGACAGAGGCGCAGGGGGACCGAGGCGCAGGGGGACCGAGGGGAAGGGGACAGAGGCGCAGGGGGACCGAGGGGAAGGGGACAGAGGCGCAGGGGGACCGAGGGGAAGGGGACAGAGGCGCAGGGGGACCGAGGGGAAGGGGACAGAGGCGCAGGGGGACCGAGGAGAAGGGGACAGAGGCGCAGGGGGACTGAGGGGAAGGGGACAGAGGCGCAGGGGGACCGAGGGGAAGGGGACAGAGGCGCAGGGGGACCGAGGAGAAGGGGACAGAGGGGTAGGACAGAAACGGGGACTGAGAAGAGAACAGAGGTGCAGGGGGACAGAGGGGCAGAATGAACAGGGGGACAGAGAAGAAGAGGACAGAGGGGCAGGGGGACAGAAACAAGGGGACAGGAGAAGAGGAAAGAGGAGCAGCAGGAGGGACAGCGGAGAGGAGGACAGGGGTGCAGGAGAACAGAGGAGCAGCAGGAGGGACAAAGGAGAGGAGGACGGGGGTGCAAGAGGAGCAGCAGGAAGGACAGAGGAGAGGAGGACGGGGTGCAGGAGGAGAGCCGAGCAGCAGGAGGGACAGAGGAGAGGAGGACAGGGGTGCAAGAGGACAGAGGTGAGGAGGACAGGGGTCCAGGAGGACAGCCGAGCAGCAGGAGAGACAAAGGAGAGTAGGACGGAGGTACAAAAGGAGCAGCAGGAGGACGGGGGTGCAGGAGGACAGGAGAGGAGGACGGGGGTACAGGAGGACAGAGGAGAGGAGGACGGGTGTACAGGAGGACAAAGGAGAGGAGGACAGGGGTGCAGGAGGACAGAGGAGAGGAGGACGGGGGTGCAGGAGGACAGAGGAGAGGAGGACAGGGGTGCAGGAGGGACAAAGGAGAGGAGGACGGGGGTGCAAGAGGAGCAGCAGGAAGGTCAGGAGAGGAGGACAGGGGTGCAGGAGGACAGAGGAGAGGAGGACAGGGGTGCAGGAGGGACAAAGGAGAGGAGGACGGGGGTGCAAGAGGAGCAGCAGGAAGGACAGAGAAGAGGAGGACGGGGTGCAGGAGGACAGCTGAGAAGCAGGAGGGACAGAGGAGAGGAGGACAGGGGTGCAGGAGGACAGAGGTGAGGAGGACGGGGGTCCAGGAGGACAGCCGAGCAGCAGGAGGGACAAAGGAGAGGAGGACGGAGGTACAAAAGGAGCAGCAGGAGGACGGGGGTGCAGAAGGACAGAGGAGAGGAGGACGGGGGTGCAGGAGGACAGAGGAGAGCAGGACGGGGTGCAGGAGGACAGAGGAGAGTAGGACGGGGGTGCAGGAGGACAGAGGAGAGCAGGACGGGGGTGCAGGAGGATAGAGGAGCAACAGGAGGGGGCAGAGGAGAGGAGGATGGGGAGCAGGAGAGAATAGAGGAGCAGCAGGAGGGACAGAGGAGAGGAGGATGGGGGTGCAGGAGGACAGAGGAGAGGAGGATGGGGGTGCAGGAGGACAGAGGAGAGGAGGATGGGGGTGCAGGAGGACAGAGGAGAGGACGACGGGGGTGCAGGAGGATAGAAGAGCAACAGGAGGGGCAGAGGAGAGGAGGATGGAGTGCAGGAGGATAGAGGAGCAGCAGGAGGGGCAGAGGAGAGGAGGACAGAGGTGCAGGAGGACAGGAGCAGCAGGAGGGACAGAGGAGAGAAGGACAGGGGTGCAGGAGGACTGGGGATGTGGCTGGCGCTGTGTGTGGTGATATTGGCGGCTGTACCGTGTGTCTGCCTTCATGCAGCTGCCGCCACCTTCCTGTGTTGGCAGGGTGTGGCATGCTGGGAGTTGTAGTTCTCCTGCCTGTCCTATATAATTTCTGGGCAGTGTGTAGGGTGCTGGGAGTTGTTGTTCTTCCAGGTGGGCTCAGTGTTGTCCCGCTGCCCGTCTGTAGCTTGTCTGTCTCTTCTGGGATGTCCTCAGCTCTGTGCTGTGCACAGACAGTGTACCACCGTCTCCCCAGCTCCGTGCTGTGCACAGTGTACCACCATGTCCTCAGCTCCGTGCTGTACACAGACAATGTACCGTGCACTGTCTGTGCACAGCACAGAGCTGGGGAGAGATGGTGGTACACAGCACAGAGCTGAAGAAATGGTGGTACACTGTCTGTGCACAGCACGGAGCTGAGGATATGGTGGGACACTGTCTGTGCACAGCACAGAGCTGAGGACATGGTGGTACATTGTCTGTGCACAGCACAGAGCTGAGGATATGGTGGTACACTTATGCACAGCATGGAGCTGAGGACATGTTGGTACACTGTACACAGCACGGAGCTGGGGACATGGTGGTACACTGTATGTGCACAGCGTGGAGCTGAGGACATGTTGGTACACTGTGCACAGCACGGAGCTGCGGACATGGTGGCACACTGTATGTGCACAGCACGGAGCTGAGGGCATGGTGGTACATTGTCTGTTCACAGCACGGAGCTGAGGACATGGTGGCACACTGTGTGCACAGCACGGAGCTCAGGACATGGTGGTACACTGTCTGTGCACAGCACGAATCTGATGACATGGTGGTACACTGTCTGTGCACAGCACAGAGCTTGGGACATGGTGGTACACTGTGCACAGCAGGGAGCTGGGGACATGGTGGTACACGTTGCACAGCACGGAGCTGCGGACATGGTGGTACATTGTATGTGCACAGCACGGAGCTGAGGACATGGCGGCACACTGTATGTGCACAGCACGGAGCTGAGGACATGGTGGTACACTGCGCACAGCACGGAGCTGGGGACATGGTGGTACACTGTCTGTGCACAAGCACGGAGCTGAGGACATGGTGGTACACTGTGCACAGCACGGAGCTGGGGACATGGTGGTACACTGTGTGCACTGCACAGAGCTGAGGACATGGTGCTACACTGTCTCCCGCCGCCTTAAAATCGGTCTGTTTCTCATCCAGGAGTCGGATGAGTGTCATCGGTTTTTTGGTCCATTTGGCATCCAACTGCTGTGCGAGTGTCCGACATTTCTCTCAGATCACTTCCGTGTGCAATCTGTTCTTTCCTCAGCAGCTATTAGTGTAGAATCATTTATAGGAACATTTTACAGTGTTCTCAGTTACAGAATGATAATGTATCCGTGAAAAAAATGATACCTCTCGGATGGTGCGTGTGCTGTCAGTGTGCAGTATGTAATTTTGTCAGACCCATAGACTTGCATTGGCGAGTCTCACGCGTTGCGACTTTTTTCTCATCCTGAATCTGGCTGAGAAAATAGTGTCCGACACTCGTCAGTGTGCTCTCAGACATCGATTAACATTGGTCCGAGTACAATGCGATGAAATCACACATTGCACTCATCCGAGTTTCACGCCAGTGTGTCTGTACCCTAATAATAAAATCCATGTAGTAATCCTACAATGTCTGCTGGACATGGTATGTGGAGGGTTTATGGCTCAGGTAGTACACACCCATTCTACTTGTTATTAACCAGTTAATGCTCTCTTGTCCACCACACTGCAGTGTCAAAAGAGGAAGACAGCGAGACAGGCAGCAACATGGCATCAGAGAGCCCCTGACCTCGAAATAGAAGATCCTCAGATCCTGGTATTGTGACATCATATTAAGAATAATATTTTTTGCACTTCTAGTACACTATGCACTCCACAGCACTTTACATACATCATCAACACTGTCCCCATTGGGGCTCACAATGTAAACATCCTACCAGTATGTCTCTGTAGTATAGTTGGACAAACCTTTTATATGTACTACATGATGAAATGTGGGGGGAGAACATACATGAAGCTTGGGGGGGAAGGACGCGACTGGGGGGAAGATTGTCCGTGACGGGGTGAGTTGCCGCAACGGGGGAGGAGCCATGACGGGGTGAGGGGCTGCAACAGGGGGAGGGCTATGACGGGGGAGGGGCTGCAACAGGGGGGAGGACCTGTGATGGGGGAGGGGCCGCAACGGGGGGGGGGTAGCTGTGATGGGTGGGGGGCGCTGACAGTGCCTAGGGCAGTAGGAACTCCAAATACGGCCCTGTATCTACTGTCATTGTCCCAGTAACTTTGTCGCTGACAAAATATCTTGCAACTGATGGCTGCAAAGTTCTCTGCTCCTTTGTTTGGCTGGAAGAGCTGGGCACTGGTTCATTGGTTTGGATGCAGTCTTTCTCATCCACTGCTTTCAGTACTTCTGGATGAAAGCGCTATAAATGTCTCTTTAGATTAGAAGCTCTGGTAGGAGCATTTTTATCTTTGCCTGAATATGCACTCATCTTGGCTTGACAGCATTTGTTTTCGTCTGGATCATTTGTCATACACTGACAGACATAATGTTTTCTATCTTGAGTGATGGTGAAATGTTCAAATACAGCTGATTTAATGTGACACTTCTTTGACATTCTCAGGTTTTTAATTCTGCATTCACAATCCAAATGACAATTGTTTTTCCTAAAAACAATTGTACAAAATTATTGCCAGGTCGTACAACTGATATAGTGGTTAGTAATACTGGTATTATTCCTCATGTACTCACAGTTAACTGATGCAAAGTTTGTTGAAAGGATAATACTTCTTACAGTCTTCCTCTTCTGAGTAGCAGGCAGCTGTGAGATGCTTGGAAGACGCACACCTAGTATGATCTAGTCTAGAGGAGGAGCTATACTACTAAGAATTTGCAACACATTTTCACTTTCAGTTTCATACATTGTAAGTAGGGGGTTTGGGGCAGCATGAGGTTAACTAAGTATAAAATTAGATAAGGGCAGTGGAGAACAGTGACACACAAGAAGTAAGAAATGTCTCTATCGCCAGCAGAACTGCTTATCACTGTTGTTCATAATTTGATAGAACATATATTTTGAGTAACATTTATAAAATTCATATGAAAGTTCAATTATGAAATATTAATACATTTTTTTTTAAAGCTGGAGTCGGAGTCAGTAAATTTCTACCGACTCCCAACCCTTAGTCAGGAGTCAGAGTCAGAACTGGGAGGGCAGCAACGGTACAAAATCGTCAGGCTGTAGCAGGGTCAAAAATCCAGGCAAAGGTCAGAGTCAAAACCAAGCACACACTAGATCACTGGGGAAACCAAGACTATATCTGGCGGCCTGCAAGACAGGCTTCAAGGTATTTGAAGGGTGCGGTTCCCTCCCATATGCTGGAGCTCACAGCCTAATGACATCATCTGGACTGACCCTAGAACTAGGCCAGACAGTGATGCATGACTGGCACCAACCGCCCCACTTCTGATAGAAGAATGAAGCCTGCGCCTACCAGACGCCTCTACAGGACCCTCACTTCTGTTAACAACATCACCCACAGGAGAAACACGGCGATGCCCAGCAACAGAGGCCGGTGTCAAAGGAGCAGGTCCATATGAGGACATAGCCCTTATATCATTGGCACCACCAGCCGAAGGAGTCCGGCGGCTCCCAGTGGCCGAGGCAGGAACACCAGCCACCGAGTCCAACGGCGATGTGACACTAAGAAGCCTATACATCAGAACATTGTATATTGTTTGTTAATATACAATGTGTGACCATACCCTAACAGTGCTTCCTTCTCCTGTCCTAGCGATCATATAATTGATGTGTGTCAGGAGGGAGCAGGAGCTACTGGGTCTGGTAGATCCAGATTAGCTCTGCAGAGGCTAATCTGTCTTTTTTGCTGACTTTTTCCTGTATCTAGTCTTACCAGTCATGGTTACAGGGGAAGTCAGCAAAAATGATAGAAAATAATGAAAGAAAAAGCAAGGAAAAATAACTTAAAGAGTACCTGTCACCCCCTGCTGCATAGCAAACTAAATGTAGCACTGAATACAGCATGTCTGCTGCATTTAGAGAAGGGGTCCCCCATGTCTCCAGCCCCCCTGTAAGCTTTAAAAATAAATATTAGAAAACTTACAGATAAGTAGTCTAATGGGTTGGATCTTATTAATAGGTCTTCACTGCTGGCACAATCCTCCTGCCTCCTCCTTGTGTATTCCGCCCCCTTCTATGTCTCTGCGCCGCCTCCTGTTCTGCTGGCTCTGCCCTTCTGCTCTCTGTCACTCAACTTGTTGCACAGAGCTTGGTCGGAGCGGCTGCAAAGCATTTGGCTTGACTTCAACAGCAGAGCCTACCTTGTTTATGCTTTATTCAGAGAGCAGAAGAGTAGGAGGGCAGAGCCAGCAGAACAGGAGTTGGCGCAGAGACATAGAAGGGGGCGGAATACACAAGGAGGAGGCAGGAGGACTGTGCCAGCAGTGAAGACCTCTTAATATGATCCCAACCATCAGACTACTTATCTGTAAGTTTTCTAATGTCTTTTTTTTAACGCTTACAGGGGTGCTAGAGACATGGTGGACCCCTTCCCTGAATGCAGCAGACATGCTGCATTCAGTGCTGCATTTAGTTTGGCAAGCAGCAGGGGGGTGACAGGTCCTCTTTAAATTTGAAAGGCATGTGCCAGTCCAATTTGCTGTCTCCCGCCCCGTCTTGATGAAAAAAAAACAAAGCTCAAATGTCACAATTGAAGGCTTTCACCTCCACCCAGCACGTTCGTTTGTGTCCCATTGTGTATGTATATTGTTAATTTATTGTGTATAAAATCTCCAGTCAATCCATGTTAGAATGTAATGCATTTCTTGCATTCTCAGCACCAGCATTTACCACATGCCTCTACTGTGCTGAACAGCAATGGACAATAAGAAAAGTAAAATGGAGAATTCGAATTTTCCCTTGCAGAAAACACAGGTAAAATAGATAGTTTAGTATAGTCATTATTTTGCATATATATCTTGATAAAAGGCTCTTATACTTTCCAACATTGTTGCATTAAATATATAGGGGGAATTTCATAGGCTTGTGAAGATCAAGGAGGAAGAAGAACCGACCGATATTAACACAGGTAAGTATCTACAGAACACGTCCATATAATCTCCAGATCCTGGGCATTCATTGTAAGGGCTCATTCTGATGCCAGTTTTTCACATAGTAATAATATTTATTTATATAGCGCTATTAATTCCATAGCTCCGCTTTACATAAATTTGCATCACTGTACCCATTGGGGCTCACAATCTAAACATCCAATCTGTAGGTCTTTGGAGTGTGGGAGGAAACTGGAGTGCCCATAGAAAACCCACACAAACACGGGGAGAACATACAAACTCCTTGCAGATGTTGTCCTTGGTAGGATTTGAACCCAGGACCCCAGCACTTCAAGAATTAAGTGCTAACCACTGAGCCACCGTGCCACCCATACTAGTATTATGAGTGTTTTTCAAAGATGGAACTCATATCCATGATAGTCTGGAAAGTCGTTCACATCTGTGTTTCCTCACAGGCAGATTATGTGGAACAAATGTCAAGTGCACACTCCTTTTTGAATGCAGAATTTCTCCTTCGCATCATTGGGGGACACCGGACCATGGGTGTATGCTTTTCTGCCACTAGGAGGCGACACTAAGTAGAGATTCAAATTGAGCCCTCCTTCTTGCAGTATACACCCGTACGTGGGCGTAGATATTCAGTTTTTAGCTTAGTGTCGCAGGAGGCACATGCGGTCTGTAGCTCAGACCAGATATACCCTCATTTATTTATCCTTTTCACTTTAACGTTGCTGATTCTCACCTGACACTGAAATCCAAGGGCAGCTCACGGAGACGGATTGTTATAAAAGGACCCCGCTCTCCTGGCACAGAGCCACCAGTAGCCACAAGACATAATTGCACCCCCCTGCAGGACAGGGGGATGCACAGGCCACCGGCACCCAGAGGGTACCATGCCATCACTCTGCAGGACAGGGTAGCACATGGCCACAGGACAATTCTCACCTCCTCCAGCAAAGGAGGCAGGTGATGGAGCCCAGCAGCCAGCACACTCTGCGCACCAAGCCATCCCTAAGGACTCTGGTGCAGCAGAGGCTGCAGTACCCGCACCCACCTCTTGATCCACAGCCAGACCACTTCAACGCGGCGGCTGCATGCCGGGACGCGCACTGCCGGTAAGTCGGGGTGGGTGCACAGACCAGGAGCCGCAACAATCAGGACACCACCGCGGCCACCCGACGCCGCTCCCGGGAGCCACAAGTAATTGAGGCCCCGGTCTGGGCCCGCACTATAGCTCCGCCCATGGCCCGACTCATTGGCCGCACACGCATCACCGCCCACGTCATGGGGGCGGGCGCGATGACGTGGCCAGCTGCGCACCTATTGGCCACTGAGTGATTCACTCATGGCCAGCGCCCCAAACCTATTGGCTTAGCGCCGCGCCACCGCCCCAGGCAGTAGGGTCAGGCACAGGGGCGAGCCCACGCCCACTACACTGCAATTGACCACTGAGCATGTCGCTCATGGCCAGAAGTGCAGCCCCACAGTGGGGCTGGAACAAAGCCTCATAGGCAACCATATTAAAGCATGTACCAGGGCACAGCCCTCAAACACGCCCCAAAACCGGCGCAAAAATCAAACAAAGCAGCTAACATACTACAGCTGCACAAAGGTACAGCCCTCAGGTAATAAACCTGGGGCTGGTGCCTGCCTACCCCTCATGGAGACCTGCTAAAGTAGGGTGGGCTTTGCCCCCTCAAGGAAGGGGGGTGCACAAAGCCCCCATACTACCAAGGGACAAATTCAGGTCACAGTCCTTTTGTTCCGGTGCCTCTTCAAGGGAAAGACCTCAGCACCTCACGGACGACATAGCAGGGGACACAGGATCCGGGTAAGCTCCATAGGAGACCCTCTTTCCTGCAGATATCCACCCATGCCCCCATAACGGACCAGTTAGTACACCGCAGTGCCATCGCTGACAGTAATCTGGTACGCAATGGCAGATCCCAAACTGTCCAAGGACAAAAGCAGCGCAGGGAACAAGGCATCATGCACCAGCTGCCAGACCCCGCTCCCACGCAAGCATACGTCACAATTTTGTAAGGACTGTCAACCTGAAAGTCCCATTGAGGCTACCACTAACGCAGGTCCCAGTGTGCCTGACATCCCTCCATGGTGCATAGTATTGTCGCAACGGCTGGACTCCATAGTCCAAATGTTGAAGGCCCGTCCTGAGTCTCACGCAACCAGTGCCCATAAACGTCACCGCTCCCACTCCAGCAGGGAACATTCCCAGCCCTCGGGCCCCCTAACCACTAGAAGACGGACTAATACCAGGCCGTCCCAGGGACAATCTCCCAATACGTCATCAAGTAACATGTCTCGCTCCCCTTCACCTCGTCACCGGTCCAATTCACGCTCCGAGGGCGAACTATCAGACCCAGACGCGCACCCTACCAGAGTGAGACCACTGACACCCAGACATTGGTTGACAGCCTCATCGAAGCTGTTAACACGATAATGGACATCAAAGACGAGTGCGTCACCACGCCAGAGCGCAGCTTCTTGTTCACAAAGACTAAGCGTCCTTGCCGGTTTTTCTCTAACCATGAGAAGTTTGACGGCTTAGCCCAACGACACTGGGACCGGCCCCACAAGCGCTTCGCAGGCCGCAAGGCCATCGAAGCCAAGTATCCCGTTGCCCCAGACCAACACAAAAAATGGGCGGAATCGCCAGCTGTAGACCCCCCAGTGTCGCGTCGAGCTAACAAAACCCTACTTACTATCTCAGCTCGTCTATCAAAGACCCCAACTACCGCCAGCTTGACATTCTAGCATACTCAAATTTTGAGGCCTCAGGAGCGGCTCTCTCACCCTTGTTCGCTATAGCATGGGTAGCCAAAGCAGCGGGATCCTGGATCATACAACAGACGCTGCAAGACCCCGACCAGAACCCAGCAGACCAACTCGATCTGCTGGCGAAAGCACAGCACTACTTCCTGCTAGCATCCATAGACGCAGCCAACTGCGCCGCACTGGAAGCAGCAAACGCCATCTCCATGCATCGAACCCTGTGGCTTAGGGGCTGGCACGCTGATTCAACATCAAAAAGATCACTCATAAATCTATCGTACCAGGGAGGTCGCCTATTCGGCGAAAAACTCGACCAACTCCTCTCCGAAACTACAGGAGGCAAAAGCAAGTTTCTCCCCCAGCAAAGGTTCAAGCGGCCTTTTCTACGCCCACAGTCACACTCACGCTCTCAAGCTTCCCAAGGAGCACCAAGGTGGTCCAGCCCTAATGCCAACACAAACGCAGGTCGGCCGACCCGCGGGGCCAACAGCTACCCACACTCCTTTAAGACCAACCAAACATGGAAGGGCCACCCTAAACAATCTCACTCGAAGGGCGGGAAACCACAAAAGCTTAACACATGACTCCCTTCTACCCCCCCCCCCCCCCCCCCTTAACCACCCGACACCAGCATAACAGGCGGACACCTTCAGCTCTTCCACCACTCATGGCTCAATATCGTACACGACAATTGGGTCAGAGAACTGGCATCGTCCGGCTACAAGATAGAATTCACATCCTGACCCCCAAGTCGCTTCTTCCTATCCCGTCCCCCAAAAGGAAACGCCTGACCGTTCCTCGAGGTCATCAACTCTCTGCTCAAAACCGGCGTCATAAAACCAGTACCAGAAAACAGCTCAGGAGCTACTACTCAAACCTGTTCGTCGTCCCGAAAAAGGACGGGTCAGTGCGTCCCATCCTGGACCTCAAACTTCTCAACAAGTTTGTAAAGGTTCAACAGTTCAGAATGGAATCCCTACGCTCAGTAATCGCGTTCTTAGAGAAGGGAGAATTCCTGACAACCATCGACATACAAGACGCATATCTCCACATTCCCATTTTCCCACCCCACCAAAGATACCTGCGGTTCGCGGACAAAAACGCCACTTCCAATTCGTCGCCCTGCCCTTCGGCTTGGCAACCGCATCTGGAGTCTTCACAAAGGTCATGGCGGCCGTCATGACCATCCTCCATTCACGAGCAGTCGTTGGCTTACCGTACCTAGACGATCTGCTGATCAAAGGCCCATCTTTCCAAGCATGCCTCGACAGCGTCAGAATCACAACAGACACTCTCTCCCACCTAGGATGGATCATAAACCTAGAAAAATCATCCCCAAAGCCGGCCCAAACAATCAACTTCCTCGGAATGACCCTAGACACTGCAAGAGGGCTAGTCATGCTCCCTCAGGACAAAGCCACAGCAATCCAAAAAGGCGTGCAGGTTCTTCACAGCCGCTCCCCCCAGTCCATCCGCTTTGGCATGAGAGTCCTAGGCAAAATGGTGGCCGCAATGGAGGCAGTCCCCTTTGCCCAGCTACATTTCCGAACCCTACAGCTCTCCCTCCTCTCGGCCTGGGACAAAAGCCCCTTCAGCCTCAACAGCAAACACCGCTTATCCGCCCAAGTCAAAAGAACGCTCAAATGGACACATCCATCATCTCTCTCTCAAGGAAAATCCTTCCTCCCACTCCAGTGGCTGATTGTAACCACCGATGCCAGCCTACTCGGCTGGGGGGCTGTCTATCTTTAGCACATGGCTCACGGGCGCTGGACACCCCAAGAGTCACTCCTCCCAATCCACATCCTAGAACTGCGAGCAATCCGACTAGCACTCCAACACTTCCATCACTTCCTGGCTGGACGCCTCATCCGCATTCAATTTGACAACGCCACGGCGGTTGCGTATATCAATCATCAGGACGGCATGCGCAGCAAATCGGCAATGCACGAGGTGGAACACATCCTACAGTGGACCGAAAGAACCTGGTCAATCATATCAGCAGTCCACATCCTGGGGTGGACAACTGGGCAGCAGACTTCCTAAGCCACAAGGGATTGGCCTCAGGGGAATGGTCCCTACACCCAGAAGTCTTCCATCAAATCTGCCAACGCTGGGGAACTCCCCACGTGGGCCTCATGGCGTCAAGAATGAATGCAAAATTCCCAGCGTTCGTGGCCATATCCTGGGACCCACTGGCCGTAGGAGTGGACTCCCTAGTCCTCCCCTGGCGCCAATTCCAACTCCCGTACATCTTCCCGCCACTCCCTCTAATCCCTCGAGTGATCGTACAGCTACTCACCGATGCGCCCTGGCCACTCCCAAACAGGCTGGACCTCCTATCCCAGGGCCCCTTCTACCACCAGAACTCAGGAGCCCTGTCTTTAACGGCATGGCGATTGGATCCTGACCCAGGCGGGGTTTACACCAGAGGTCATAACCACCATGATCAACGCCCGAAAAACATCGTCCTCACGCATCTACTACCGCACCTAGAAAACCTACTTCAAGTGGTGCGAAGACCGCAACCGTAACCCGCTCCTCTTCTCCATCCCCTCGATCCTAGAGTTCCTCCAGAATGGCCTCGACACGGGCCTAGCACCAAGCTCCATCAAAGGCCAAATTTCGACCTTAAGTGTTCTTCTCCAACGCAGGATCGCGTCAAAATCACAGGTCAAAACATTCATCCAAGGAGTCTCCCACACACGACCCCCCTACAGGACGCCTGTGGCTGTCTTGGACCTAAACCTAGTTCTTGATGTCCTCCAAGACATGCCGTTCGAACCCCTTAAAATGGTCCCTCTAGCCCATCTCTCGTACAAGGTCGTCTTCCTCGTCTCTATCACATCAATTAGGCGCGTGTCCAAGCTGGCCGCCTTATCCTGTCGGCCCCCCTACCTAGCCTTCCATAAGGATAAAGTAGTCCTCCGTCCTTCTCCATCTTTCTTGCCCAAGGTGGTATCCCAATTCCACCTTAATGAAGACATCATCCTTCTGCTCAACTCCAATACACCAGATCGAAAAGCAGCTCCATACCCTGGACCTGGTAAGGGCCCTCAGACACTACATCTCCCAAACAGCCCATTCCGCAAAACAGAAACGCTGTTCGTCAAATCCAAGGGACCTAGAAAGGAAATGGCTGTCTCCAAATCCACACTGACACGATGGATCTGTTCCACTATCCAGGAAGCCTACCGCATCAAGGGAATGCCAATTCAAGAAGGAATCAAGGTACACTCGACTCTGTCAGTAGGCGCCTCCTTCGCCATTCGCCACCAAGCCTCGGGGACCCAGGTCTGCAAAGCCGCAACCTAGTACAGCCTACATACCTTCACCAAACACTACAACATCCACAACCAGGCCTCTGCAGATGCAAGCCTAGGTAGAAAGATCTTGCAGGCAGCTGTCTCGCATCTGTAAGCAGCTATTATTATTATTTATTTATATATCGCCATTAGGTTCCATGGCGCTTTACATGAGGATAAGGGAGACAAAAACAAGTACACTAAATCTAGGCGATCAGGACGTACAGGTACAGGAGGGGCAGGGACCCTGTCCACGAGGGTTCACAGTCTATGAGGGGCGTGTTAGGATACAGTAGGATGGGGGAATGTCAGGTATGGGGCGGTCTCCTGGGTCTCATGGCAGGTTGTAGGCTTGACGGAACAGGCGAGTCTTCAGGTGACACTTGAAGCTACTCAGTGTAGGAGAGTGTCTGATGTGTTCGGGCAGGGAGTTCCAGAGTAAGGCAGATGCCCGGGAGAAGTCCTGGACTCGGTTGTGCGAAGAGGTGATGAGGGGGGAGCAGAGGAGGAGTTCTTGGGAAGAGCGGAGGTTGCGTGAGGGTAGGTATCGGGAGACCAGGTCGGAGATGTATGGTGGGGCCAGGTTGTGTATGGCTTTGTACGCCATGGTTAGTGTTTTGAATTAGGATCTCTTGGAGACGGGGAGCCAGTGAAGGGCTCGGCAGAGGGGGGAGACAGGGGAGTAGCAGGAGGACAGGTAGATTAGTTGGGCAGCGGAGTTGAGGATAGACTGGAGAGGTGTGATGCTCGACCACCATTGTTCAATTCCCACTCAGGGACTGCTTTAGGATGTCCCAGGGTCCAGTGTCCCCCAATGATGCGAAGGAGAAACAGGGATTTTTGTGTACCCACTGTAACATCCTTTTCTCCTACCTCATCATTGGAGCACACAGCACCCACCCTTGAACGCATCCATATTCACAGCACACCGCCATATGCTAAGTGTACCTAACGGGTACAGTATTGTACCTTACACCATTCGTACCTTATTACCAGCTCTCCTACTGCTTTAGTACTAAACTGAATATCTACGCCCACATACGGGTGTAAACTGCAAGAAGGAGGGCTCAATTTTAATCTCTACTTAGTGTCACGTCCTAGTGGCAGAAAAGCATACACCCATGGTCCTGTGTCCCCCAATGATGAGCTAGGAGAAAAGGATTTTACGGTGAGTACACAAAAATCCCTGTTTTTTTTATATTTGGCTCAAACATAAGAGTAACCTTTTGAATGTCAACGCGTTTCGACCAGAGGCCTTTATCACGACAGTTGCTAAAAAATAAACAAAACACAATATAAGTAGATACAATATTGTGCAATGTTTTTGTCTTTGTACGTGTAAAAGAATTTTATAAATATTTACAAAGATGATAGATAAAACCACCGCAAGTGTCTTAGGCCCCTTTCACATCAGCGGTTTTGCGCTGATCACGGCAGTTGCTGTGAATAAACTGCAGCTGCCGTGATTACCGCATAATGGCTGCACTTGCGGTTTACTTACGACAAGACCCATACAATGTATATGCGGGCTTGCGGCAGGTGCGGCAAGTGCAGTATCGGCGCTTGTGGCAGGTGCGGCCGTGAAAAAACCGCGGCTGACCGCGTTTTTTTCGCGGCCGCACTTGCTGCAAGTGCCGATGCCGCACTTGCCGCAAGCCCGCATATACATTGAATGGGGCGTGCCGCAAGTGCAGCCGTTATGCGGTAATCGCGGCAGTTGCGTTTTTTTCACCGCCACTGCCGTGATCAGCGCAAAACCGCTGATGTGAAAGCAGCCTTAGGCTACGTTTACACACAGCGAAATCGTCGTGTCTTTTTATGCGCGCTTTTCCCGCAAAAGTGCATCTGCGTTTGCTGGCAAAGTGAATGGAAATTCACTTTTGCCGTTCAGATGCTGGGCTTTTTTCGGCCGTGCTTTTGCGGGAGAAAGCGCGCTTGTAAAAAGAATGACCATGTCAGTTCTTTGCGCAAATATAACGCGCTTTCTCCCATAGGCCCCATTATAAGGAGCTGGAATACGCATTGTCATTCAGACAATGCCTATTCCAGCGCCTATATTCGCAGGTGCTGGGTGAAGTAATGTGACACGGGGGGAAGAACCCTGTGTTCCTTTCCCCCTTGTGACATGTCGGGGCTGTAATTTTGCCTTTGCAGTGTATCTAAATACACTGCCAAAATGAAATAAAAGTTAACAAAAGGTATTAAAAGTATAAAAAATGGAATACCTCTCCACCGTCTGTCCCGGGTCCCGAGACGTCCTCGCCCAATCACTGCAAGAACCTTAATCATCTGATTGGTTGGTAGCGATCAGCTGATGTGTCACATGACATCATCAGCTGATCGGTTTAAACCGGCCGCCAAAACCGAACAGTTATGGCGGGTTTACACGCCGCGATATCGGTGTCCAACTCCGATCCAACTCCGACAAAAAGTCACGTGGTTCGCGAGTTGGACCCGATATCGCTCGCGCGTTGTACGGTTTGAACGTACAATGCGATCCTGGAACGATGCCAAATCGATATCGGGGTTGAATGAGCGTGCTATTCAACTGCCCGATATCGCATGGCCGTTGTAGTAGCATCGTAGCGTGTAACAGCACAATTACGATGTGTACTCGCAACTCACCCATTAACTCCCATGTTAAATGGTCGTTACTGGGTTGGTGGGCGTACACATCGTTGTGACGTTGTTTCCCGATATCGCAGCGTGTAAACCGCCGATGCGATATCGGGAAAAGTGTCAAAAAATGCGCGCTCCCGCGCCGTTGTATACCGATATCGTCCCGATATCGGGACGTGTAAACCCACCATTAGTAGAATAAGCAAGACTGAAGCCCTGGTGTATGATTAAAAAGTGTTCTATGACTAGCCCCTAATGACTAGCCCCTAATGTTGGTCAGGGTCCTTTTACATCAGCGTTTTTCGCTGAAAGCGGCAGATTTACCGCATCAGCCGCCTAATGGCCAACTTTCTGTGCACCTGCAGCAAGCCCCCATTCTTCCTCTATGGGGCTTGCGGCAGGTGTGGCAAGTGTGGTTTTGCCGCAATCCGGCAGGTGCAGCCGGGTTAAAAAGCGCGATTAGGCTGCTTTCACACTGGGGTTTTTTCAAAAATGCGGCAGTTACGGTACAAAAAACTGCATCTGCCGCATTTACCGCATAACGGCCGCACTTGCGGCACACTTGCAGCAAGCCCCATGCATTGTCTACGGGGCTTGCGGCAAGAGTGCGGCAGCCTTGGCAAGTGCGGTTTCGGCAGATGCGGCCGCGGAAAAAAAACGCAGCTGACCCTTCCACCAAACCTTTGTTCTTTTTTTGAGGAGTTCTTTATATCCCCTGGTAAGCTTCGGAATTGTGTCGCCGCCCCCAGACTCCACTGCCACACCGTCCGCACCATCCACGGCCAGATTCAGCTGTGATTGCACTTGAAATCCATTGTACACTCAGGAAAAGCTGTGGGAACCACAGAATAACTAAGTATTAGAAAATATTCCATACGACCCATACTATATTGATAGTGAGCAGTAACTCACAAATAACCAAATATACCTCCTATAGAAAAGGTTATAAATGAAAAAGAAAGGAGAGGAAGTGTGCACAAGTATATTTATTGCCCCAAATAAACTGGCTTCAAAAATATGCGGATGAGCACAAACGGTGCTGGAGCAAAATTCAATACAGTAGTGGCAATAAGTACAGGTAAAGACTAGTAGTGCTCTGAAATCAGGCGACCAGGGCGAGGCAACAAATCGCCGCCAAATTCCCCAATTACACGCCGCAATTGGGAGGGATTTTGACGGCGATTGTTGCAGGGCAACATACCTCCGGAGAAGCAGGGAGCGGCACTGGAGCAGTTATTCTTCAACGGGAGGTTGGAGATGAACAACGCGACCTCCTCAGGAATGGAGCCGGCAGCAGTTCTCGTCACACACAGCGTGGCAGGCGAGAAAGTGAGAAGGAGAGCCGCGGGGAGCCTGGAATGCTTGCCAATGAAATTCCCAGAACTCCTCAGCCTGCCACCGAGCATGATCCCCTGGCCCAGAAATCACAGAGGAGACAGAACAGCATGAATGATTGTGGGACAGGGGGAGAGCTGGCCGCTGCATTCACAGCAGCACGAGCAGACTGTATCATGAGCATATGCCCAACACAGTCCCAGGGCTCTTGGGAGGAATCCAGTGAGTAAACTGCCAGAGAACAGGAGGGAAGAACCCCTAATACTATAAGCATGAGCCCTGACGGCTTACCCTCTACACCATACAGCCCACAAAACCTATATGATCTAATTAAAGCTCTCCCTACTAAACAAGACTTAGATTCCATGGTAGCCAGATTCAAGGCATCCCAGGAAATAGCCCTTTCCGTGCTCTGGGGTGATTTGGACCTCCTTGACACACGTACAGCCGCATTGGAGGACTCCTCTTCCTCCCTGTCCTCCAGGGTCGCCATATTGGAGAAGAGTATATCTAATACCCAAGAACACATGCTGCAAATGATACTACTCCTGGATGACCAGGAGAACCGAGGAAGGCGCAACAACAACCGCCTGAAGGGAATGCCGGAGGATATCCCGGAACGTGCTTTTCCCAGCAAAGTCTCTGAAATTTTTAATACGTTGTCACAAAAACCTCTGGACTCTGTCTTTACTATCGATAGGGTGCACAGAGTTGCATGTCAGCCAAATTCCCAGATATCAGCTCCCCGTGATATTTTATGCAGACTACATTATTACACGGACAGGGAGGACATTCTCCAGCATGCTTGGTCATACGGAATTTTTTTCTGGGTGATGTTGAGGTTCGTCTCTTCCCTGATCTCTCCACACGCACCCTAGCCACGAGACGCTTGCTTTTCCCATTGCTGTAGTGCATCAAGGAGTTGGGAGCTGCATATAGGTGGGGACACCCCTTCCACCTTATTGTTAAGAAGGATGAAACACAATTCTTCCTTAAACGACCTGCAGAATTACCTGAACTCTTCTGGTTCCTGAACACCACTCCAATCCAACTGCCTAAGTGGCTGGCAATTGACCTCCCATATCCACGTCGTTCACAGGAGGACCGGAGACGGCGAGCCTTCCAATCTAAGGAAAAGAGGAGGTCTAGTTCGGGAGAAAATCCCACTGACAGCAGGGACCGCAGAAGAAGTCCCACCTGACTCTTATCCCATGTTTCTTGGAATACTATTTACTTCATTATCTGTTCTGTTCTTGCTTCCTCATAAGCTAGGCAGTCCATGAGAATAATATATGCTCGACGCCCTGATTGATTAAGAACTAGTATGACTGTACTGACTGACTTCTACATGTTGGAAATGAGAGCAATTCAAAAATATCCACTTAAGTTGTAGTCGGGCATTGGCCTCCCGCGGCCCTGGTTCTCTGCCTCTACTATGAGAGACGATCGTTCTGCTCACTCTATAAAGGGAACTATCTCATTATCACCTGGATGTGTGAGACTGCTGCGTTATAGTTTTCTACGCACCCTCCAACAGGACATTAGTTCTGCGTCTTTCCTGACATCAGTGGGGAGTGGACATTCCCCGATTCGTACCCGGGGTTTCACCCTCAATAATATTTTTCATTGTGTTTTCGTTAAGACGAGATTGACTCAATGACTATCCTAAACTCTCTTAATCTTTTTGCCTACTGGCTAGCTATGTAATTTCTTCACAGGCCTTTCTTATATCGTCCTTGCTCTTCTTGTCCCAGAACCCTTCCCTTTCTACTTCCTATCCTTCTGATCCTCTCCCTCCTTCATCTTCCCCTAACCCCCCCCCCATCACCCCCCTCCCATTCCTCTCCCCTCTCTCTACAGGTAAGGATCGGAGGCGGGTTCCGGAACAGCCCTCAAGAAGCCCTCCACAGACATGGCCGAGCTACGCTGCAGATCCATCAACGTCAAGGGCTTGCATAGCCCCGTAAGAGATCTGTTCTAGTTAACCACCTACGTAAGGAACATATACAGGTAGCTTTTCTTCAAGAGACACACCTTCGCTCCCTCAAACCATTCAAACTGACCAGCCACTGGTTTCCAGAGGCCTATCACAGCCATTCTCCTGATTTTAGGTCCTGGGGTAGGAGCATTCTCATTTCTTGTTCTATACCATGGGAGTACATAGACTACTGTTGTGACCAACAGGGTCGAATGTTGTTGGTTAAGGGAAGAATTGCATCGCAGCTCTTCACATTGGCCTCTATGTATTTACCTAATACAAACCAAGGAACAGTCCTGCTGGATTTTCTGAGCAGATTGGGGAATTTGTGGAGGGCGTGCTGTTGCTGGGAGGGGACTTTAATGTCGCATTGGATCCAAAACTTGACACCACCTCGGCCTAAACACATGCTCGCATGTGGCACTACGTAGATTGAAACGACTCCTGCATGAACGCCGAATGATTGACTCTTAGAGGTTACTACATCCAAATGACAGAGACTATTACTCTCCGGTTCTCAACACCTACTCCAGAATCGACTATTTTTTTGTGGGACATAAAGGCCTGCCGTTAATCCAGACAGCAGACATCGGCTCTATTGCTTTTTCAGATCACGCCTTATGAACACTTAAAATTTCATTGCCTACCCACACCTCTAGGCAGTGACAGTGGAAACTGAATGCCTCACTCTTGGATGACCCAGTCACAAGACGAGAAGTGACGCAGACATTAACAGACTACTTCTTAGACAACACTACCCCAGAGGTCTCTTCAGGCACTGTCTGGGAAGCACATAAATGTGTTATCAGGCATATTCATTAAACGTGGCGAGACTGAAGAAGGAAAGAGACCGTGAATTAACCTCTTTACTCTCCCAATTATGTGAATTTGAGACAACCCATAAATGAGGACTTTAGAGGAAGGTGGGCGCTGACCTTAGATGGGTTAGGGAGGAGGTTCCTTAATAAAAAGGCTAAGTTCTGGTTGGCTAAGTGTAGGCAGCAGTTCTATCAATTTGGTAACAAGACGGGCAGATTGTTGGCAGGTGCCTTGAGGAGGCAGAGGGCTAGAACATTAATTTTGAAGATAGGTCATCCACAAAGACAAACATCGCCCAACCATCCAACGAGAAAGCTGAATATTTTAAAAACTATTATGCCGAGCTATACCACGTTGATAATGATAACCCCCTGACACTTTCTCCTACTTTCCTCCCCAAAATTAGACAATATCTTGCATCGGCCAAACTGCTACATTGACCCCAGTGGATGCTGAGTCGCTGGAGCATCCGATCATTAATCAGGAATTACTTCAAGCCATAAAATCCATGAAAAACGGCAGGGCTCCTGGCCCGGATGGCTTTTCCTTAGTCTATTACAAAAAAATGACGGATGTCCTGGCCTCTCACCTTCTGAGATGCTTTAGTGACCTGAATAATGACACAAAGACTACACACGGACTCACTAAGAGCATATATATATCGGTCATCCCTAAGCCGGGCAAAGACCCAACTCGGTGTGGGAGTTATCACCCGATCTCACTCCTAAATGTGGACTTAAAATTGTTTGCAAGGATCATGGCTACGAGATTGGCCCCCTTACTCACGGAAGTAGTTCATCCGGACAAGGCGGGTTTTACGATGGGGAGGAAGCCCGGGACATATGCTAATAAGCTATATATATATATATATGAGAAAAAAAGTTAAAAACTTACGTTTTTTCAAAAAACTCAAAATCTTATCTTTTTATTTCTGAAGTTCTTGGTACACACATTGGCCAATGTCTGTTTGCTCGTCGACTGCGACAAAGTGACTTCAGGTCCGACGAGTCCTACGCTGATATCCCTATCCTCCTTGTCCACCCCCCACCTCTCAGTGGGCAGACTCCATCTCAACCCTAGATCACCTGCAGTCAACAAGGGTGCAAATTGCAGCATGGAGCCAGCCACTCCATAAGATACAAAACAGAAAAAAAAACTGCATAGCACTCACAGACTAATGTGAACCGGTGCCAGCAGGGCTGCTGGATCAAATAACTAGAAAAAAATACTCTGCAGCACTCGGTAACTACCAATGATGTACATATGGTAATAAGACCCTTTGGTTCAAGGTTCAACACAGTCTGCGCCATTTTTTACACATCCTCCCACCGAAAAATAGTTTTGATCGTCCGAAGACATGATTTGAGATTCTCTGCATGGAATCGGGCCCAGTTAGACATACATTGGCTTGGGTTTGCGGGATGCTGGTGTCACCCCCAGAACAGAAATGTCCTAAATTCATAGCAGGATGGGATTCAGAAGTAAAATTTAAATTCTCTGCAGATATCACAAATTTGCACCCTTGCTCATAACACGTGCATCTGCTCCAGACACCAACAAGCAAGTTACAAACTCCTTTCCCGGTGGTATAAGGTTCCAGAGAGGCTGTAAGCAATGTATCCCGAGGCTGACAACGTACAGTTGTGGCCAAAAGTATTGACACCCCTGCAATTCTGTCAGATAATACCCAGTTTCTTCCTGAAAATGATTGCAATCACAAATTCTTTGGCATTACTATCTTCATTTAATCTGTCTTAAATGAAAAAAGCACAAAAGAGAATGAAGCAAAACATTGATCATTTCACACAAAACTCCAAAAATGGGCCAGACAAAAGTATTGGCACCCTCAGCCTAATACTTGGTTGCACAACCTTTAGCCAAAATAACTGCGATCAACCGCTTCCGGTAACCATCAATGAGTTTCTTACAATGCTCTGCTGGAATTTTAGACCATTCTTCTTTGGCAAACTGCTCCAGGTCCCTAATATTTGAAGGGTGCCTTCTCCAAACTGCCATTTTTAGATCTCTCCACAGGTGTTCTATGGGATTCAGGTCTGGACTCATTGCTGGCCACCTTAGAAGTCTCCAGTGCTTTCTCTCAAACCATTTTCTAGTGCTTTTTGAAGTGTGTTTTGGGTCATTGTCCTGCTGGAAGACCCATGACCTCTGAGGGAGACCCAGCTTTCTCACACTGGGCCCTACATTATGCTGCAAAATTTGTTGGTAGTCTTCAGACTTCATAATGCCATGCACATGGTCAAACAGTCCAGTTCCAGAGGCAGCAAAGGAACCCCAAAACATCAGGGAACCTCCGCCATGTTTGACTGTAGGGACCGTGTTATTTTCTTTGAATGCCTCTTTTTTTTCTCCTGTAAACTCTATGTTGATGCCTTTGCCCAAAAAGCTCTACTTTTGTCTCATCTGACCAGAGAACATTCTTCCAAAACGTTTTAGGCTTTCTCAGGTAAGTTTTGGCAAACTCCAGCCTGGCTTTTTTTCATGTCTCGGGGTAAGAAGTGGGGTCTTCCTGCTTATCCTACCATACAGTCCCTTTTCATTCAGACGCTGACGGATAGTACGGGTTGACACTGTAGTACCCTCGGACTGCAGGGCAGCTTGAACTTGTTTGGATGTTAGTCGAGGTTCTTTACCCACCATCCGCACAATCTTGTGTTGAAATCTTCCGTCAATTTTTTTTTTCCGTCCACATCTAGGAATGTTAGCCACAGTGCCATGGGCTTTAAACTTCTTGATGACACTGCGCACGGTAGACACAGGAACATTCAGGTCTTTGGAGATGGACTTGTAGCCTTGAGATTGCTCATGCTTCCTCACAATTTGGTTTCTCAAGTCCTCAGACAGTTCTTTGGTCTTCTTTCTTTTCTCTATGCTCAATGTGGTACACACCAGGACACAGGACAGAGATTGAGTCAACTTTTATCCATGTCAACTGGCTGCAAGTGTGATTTAGTTATTGCCAACACCTGTTAGGTGCCACGGGTAAGTTACAGGTGCTGTTAATTACACAAATTAGAGAAGCATCATGTGACGATCATCCGCTGTGAAGCTGAGCTGGTGGTAAGGCAGCACCCCGAGAAACCCCGAGACCCTTAACCCCCCTATACAGGGATCTGGAATTACAGCGGAGCCCAGGGGGTAGCTGCCTATATGAGCAACCGAGCAGGAAGGTCGCCAGGGGAAAAAATCAAGACCCGAAAAACGAAGTCAGAAGTCCGAGTCAAAACCGAGAAGGCAGCGAAGGTACAAAATCGTCAGGCAGTAGCAGAGTCAAAAATCCAGGCCAAGGTCAGAGGCAAAACTACACACACACTATATCACTGGGAAACCAAAACTATATCTGGCTACCTGCAAGACAGGCTCCAATGTATTTGAAGGGCACGGTTACCTCCCATAGGCTGGAGCTCACAGCCTGATGACCTCATCCGGACCGCCCCTAGAACCAGGCCAGATGGAGATGCACGACTGGCTCCACTCACCCCACCTCTGACAGAAGAATGCAAGCTGCGCCTAACGGACACCTCTGCAGGGCCCGCTCCTCTGCGACCAACACCACCCAGAGGGAAAACACAGCGGCGCTCAGCGACAGAGGCAGACGTCGCGGAAGCAGTTCCATATGAGGTCAAGGCCCTCCTATCACCGGCGCCACCAGCCGAAGGAATCCGGCTCCTCCCAGCGGCCGAGGCAGGAACACCAGCCACCGAGTCCAATGGCGATGTGACAGTACCCCCCCTCTACGAGGGGCCTCCGGACCCACAAAACCCGGTTTATCGGGATGAAGAAGATGAAACTTCCTGATCAAACCCTTGGCATGGATATTACTTTCAGGCACCCAGAACCTCTCCTCCGGACCATAGCCCTTCCAATGTACCAGATACTGCACGGATCCTCTCACTAAACGGGAATCAAGGATCCGTTGAACTTCGTATTTCATGGCACCCCCGACCAGGACCGGAGGAGGAGGGGACCGGACAGGACGAATCGGAGATCGGTACAATTTGAGAAGGGATTTATGGAATACATTGGGCAGGTTGAATGATTGAGGGAGCTTCAGACTGAAAGGCTACAGGGTTAATCACGTCAATTATTTCATACGGACCAATAAAATAGACCTAGTTTGGCAGACGGCACTTTGAGCTTGATATTTTTCGTAGACAACCAAACTTTGTCCCCAACTCCCAGGTCCGGACCCTTGGAGCGCCGTTTATTAGCAAAAGATGCCTGCCTAGTCTGAGCCCCCTTTAAGTTTTTGTTCACTTCAGACCAGATAGTCTTTAACTGATCTACGGACCTTTCTACCCCAGGGACGTCAGAAAGCCTAGAAGAAAATGAACAAAAGCGCGGGTGTAGCCCATGATTACAGTAGAAAGGGGTGGTCTTGATGGACTCCTGGTACTGGTTATTCATGGCAAATTCCGCTAGTGGCAGATGTTCCACCCAATCAGATTGATGCTCAGAGACATAACAACGTAGATACTGTTCGAAAGCTTGATTAGCGCGCTCGGTTTGACCATTGGTTTCAGGGTGATAGGCAGAAGAAAAGGAATAGTCAATTCCAATCCGTTTACAGAATGCCCTCCAAAACTTAGAAACGAACTGGGTGCCCCTGTCAGAAACAATATTCACATGAACACCATGCAATCGCACAACATGATTAATAAATAATTTGCTCAGGGTCTCGGAATTAGGTAACCCAGACAGCGGAACAAAATGACACTGCTTGCTGAATCTGTCTACCACTACCCAGATACATGTCTTCCCTTCTGAGAGTGACAGGTCAGTAATAAAATCCATGGAGATATGAGTCCAAGGACCCTCAGGGGTAGGCAAGGACTGGAGCAACCCGGCAGGGCGGTTGCGGGAGACTTAGCTCGAGCACAGGTTTCACAAGCCAGTACATATTCCTTACAGTCCTTTATTATGGTTGGCCACCACAAACTCCTGGTTACAAGTCTGATGGGGTTATTGATACCAGGATGCCCTGCGAGGACGGAATCATGAGATTCCTTAAGGACTTGGAGGCGGAATTTGGCAGGGACGAATAGTTCTGGGCAGGAGTAGTGTCAGGGGCCTGTTCTGGAGATCTACGAATCTCTTCCAGAAGGTCCAAAGATACAGCCGAGACAACAATCCCCTTGGCTAAAATGGGAGTCGGTTCCACGTCCTCGACTTGTAAGGGGCAAAAACTTCGAGACAGGGCATCAGCCCTCACATTTTTAGTACCCGGTCGGAAAGTGGTAACGAAATCAAATCTGGAGAAGAACAAAGCCCACCTAGCCTGTCTAGGATTCAGTCTTTTCGCTGACTCCAAGTAGGTCAGGTTTTTGTGGTCAGTAATTACGGTAATCTTATGTTTGGCGCCTTCGAGGAAGTGGCGCCATTCCTCGAAGGCCCATTTGATTGCCAACAACTCCCGATTACCTGTCATAATCCATCTAGGTAGATGAAAATTTTCAGGAAAAGAAGGCACACGGACGAAGCTGAGTGAGGGATGCAGTGCCTTGTGATAACACTGCTCCCACTCCAGCTTCAGAGGCATCTACCTCTACAATGAAGGGGTGGTCCAGATCAGGCTGACCCAATATAGGGTCAGAGGAGAAACATTCCTTTAATTTAGAAAATGCATAAATTGCTTCAGGCTTCCAATTAACCACATCTGCCCCTTTACGTGTCAAATCAGTGAGTGGTTTGGCTATCTCTGAAAACCCTTTAATAAATTTGCGATAATAGTTAGCGAAACCCTAGAATCGCTGCAGTGCCTTTAGAGACTTGGGTTGTACCCATTCCTTAATGGGTTTAATTTTGGCAGGATCCATGCGAAAACCTTTAGCAGATATAATATGCCCCAAAAAATGTATCTCCTCCTCCATGAAGACACATTTCTCTAATTTGGCGAATAAAGAATGCTCTCTGAGTCTCTGGAGTACAGTACGGGCATGTCGGACGTGCGACCAAAGACCAGGAGAAAAAAACAGAATGTTGTCCAAATAAACGACCACATATACACCACTGATGTCTCTAAAAATATCGTTGACAAAATTCTGAAACACTGCTGGTGCGTTACTTAACCCGAACGGCATTAAAAGATACTCAAAATGGCCGAGAGGCGTGTTAAACGCGGTCTTCCACTCATCTCCTTCCTTTATACGAAACCCGGTTATATGCTCCCCTGAGGTCCAGTTTGGTGAAATATTTGGCTCCCAACAGCTGATTATAAAGATCAGGGATGAGTGGAAGAGGATACTGGTTTTTCACAGTGATCGCGTTTAATTTGCGGTAATCAATGCAAGGTCTGAGGCCACCATCTTTCTTTCCCACAAAAAAGAAACCAGCCCCTACTGGTGAGGTGGACGGTCTAATATACCCCTTTCTCAGACTGTCTGCTATGTAATCATTCATGGCCTGACGTTCTGGACTAGAGAGATTAAATATTTTCCCCTTTGGGAGACGAGAATCAGGTATCAAATCTATGGCGCAATCATAATTTCTGTGAGGGGGTAATTTCTCTGATTCCTGAATAGAAAACACATCCTCAAAGTCTCTAAAGGCATATGGTACAAAGGGAGGAGTCTTGACCTTCACTTGATTTACAGATAGCGAGATAGTTATCCTGACACTTTGGGCTCCAGCGCACAATGTCACCCAAGTGCCAGTCTATGACAGGGTTATGTTTGCGTAACCATGGCATGCCGAGGATTACTGCCGATGATAAATTACTGATGGCAAAAAATGACACATTTTCAGCATGTAAATACCCCACCAGCATTGACACTTCCTCAGTGACAAATTCCACTCCACCCTGGATGAGGGGAGTGCCATTAACTGCAGTGGTTCTAATGGGGGCATTAAGCCTTAGTAGTGGTACACCTAGATTTCTTGCTACCAGGAGATCTATGAAATTCCCCTCTGAGCCACTGTCTACATAAGCCTCTAAACACACAGATTTCTTAAGGTAAGTCAAAGAAATAGGTAACAGGACTTTGGCCGCATCTGCGGGCAATATCTTAGCACCGAGGCAGGCAGAGCCAGAGCCCCCCAGGTGCTGACATCCAGGGAACGAGGCCTTCTGATCTCCAGCATTCATGCAGAGGACTCCAGATTGTGGCTTGTACAGCATGTTGGTATGAGATGATGGGAGTGTTCCTCCACAGGACTGAGAAGCTGGACACAGATGCTTTGAGGGAGCAATCAGCAGACACAGCTCAGAGAAAAGAAAAAAAAACGGGTAGAACCATTGGAAAAAGGAGAGGAAAAAAAAAGGTAAGGGAATGCTTTTATATATAGTATCTATATATATAAAAATGTTATGGCCAGATATAATGTGACGACCATCCGCTGTGAAGCTGAGCTGCTGGTAAGGCAGCACCCCGAGAAACCCCGAGACCCTTAACCCCTATACAGGGATCTGGAATTACAGCGGAGCCCAGGGGGTAGCTGCCTATATGAGTAACCGAGCAGGAAGGTCACCAGGGGAAAAAATCAAGACCCGAAAAACGAAGTCAGAAGTCCGAGTCAAAACCGAGAGGGCAGCGAAGGTGCAAAATCGTCAGGCAGTTGCAGAGTCAAAAATCCAGGCAAGGGTCAAGGGCAAAACCAAGAGGGCAGCTGAGGTACAAAATCGACAGGAAGAAGCAGAGTCAGAAATCCAGGCCAAGGTCAGAGGCAAAACTACACACACACTATATCACTGGGAAACCAAAACTATATCTGGCTACCTGCAAGACAGGCTCCAATGTATTTGAAGGGCACGGTTACCTCCCATAGGCTGGAGCTCACAGCCTGATGACCTCATCCGGACCGCCCCTAGAACCAGGCCAGATGGAGATTCACGACTGGCTCCACCCACCCCACCTCTGACAGAAGAACGCAGGCTGCGCCTAACTGACACCTCTGCAGGGCCCGCTCCTCTGCGACCAACACCACCCAGAGGGGAAACACAGCGGCGCTCAGCGACAGAGGCAGACGTCGCGGAAGCAGTTCCATATGAGGACAAGGCCCTCCTATCACCGGCGCCACCAGCCGAAGGAATCCGGCTCCTCCCAGCGGCCGAGGCAGGAACCCCGGCCACCGAGTCCAATGGCGATGTGACACATCACATGATTTTTCTAACAGTTCCAATACTTTTGTCCACCCCCTTTTTTATGTTTGGTGTGGAATTATATCCAACTTGGCTTTAGGACAATTCTTTTTGTGTTTTTTCATTGAAGACAAATTAAATGAAGATAGTAATACCAAAGAATTTGTGATTGCAATCATTTTCAGGAAGAAACTGAGTGTTATTTGACAGAATTGCAGGGGTGTCAACACTTTTGGTCACAACTGTATGTTGGAGGTGTGGGAAAGAGAAAGGATCCCTTATTCACATCTTTTGGATTGTGAACTGCTTAGGCTGTTTTGGCAAGGAGTGAAGGAAACAGCAAAGCAGGTTGCACACCAAGTGAAACCACTAACCACAGCTCTGACTTTGGCGGCCGTCACACGGTGCAATATCTTGAATGATATTGTAAGCGATCACGTGCACGCGCGATCGCTAACAATATCGTTCACATCGCTGGTGAGCTGTCACACAGACAGACTCACCAGCGATGTGGGCAAGCGATATCGCTGGTAACTATGGTACACATCGGGTTACTAGGCGCCGGGCGGCGCTTAGTAACCCGACGTTTACCATAGATACCATCTCCTAGCATAGGCTCTGCCGCTGGGAGATCGTTCATCGTGGTGTCACACACCACGATGAAGCAGATTGTTCAATCGTTTATCGCTTGATATGAGCTCCGGCTCTCATATCTGCGATGTCACGATCAAGCGATTTTACATTGTAAAATCGCTTGATCGCACGTAGCGATGCACAAACGATATCGCTTAAGCGATCAAAAAGCAGATCGCTTAAACGATATCGTTCAAGATATTGCACCGTGTGACGGCCGCCTATGTTACATCTCACCGACAAACCAATTGAAATTTATAGGAATTCTTTGATGAGATTTTTCATAATCGCCGCTAGATTATGCATACCTGAACTGAGGGGCAAGACTTCCACGCCGGGATCTTCACAGTGGGTTTGCAAAATCAATGGGCTAATGTATATGGAAGATCTCACTGCTTCGATGCATGATACATGGGAAATTCTGGAGCACATGGTTGGAGGTGGATGAACTTTCACCAAACAACAAAATACAAGATGTTGCTTAGTGGGGATGGAGAGCCGGACACTGACCCCCTATCCGCCCTCTCCCTACACCCCTAGAAACCTTCCATCTTTCTCTTCTTTGCACACACTAGCTAATTTTTCTGCTCTTTCCTCGTGTACTCTTCTCTTTCCCTCCTATATCTTCTCTTCCTCTTAGGATTTCTAAGCAAGTATTATAACAAAATACATGGTCAAGAAGGAAAATTTGGGCCAGTATTTGGTCACTCACTGTCTGAAAAGCACTGCATCTTTTTTTTGTGTTTTTTTGCGCGGGTGCAAAATGCTGGTAAAAGCGTCCGTACAAAAAAAAGCGCTATGTGTGAACGTAGCCTTATAAAGTTTTTTTTTACAGCTTACAGGGGGACTAGAGATATGGGGGACCCCTTCCCTGAATGCAGCAGACACAGTGCATTCAGTACTGCATTCATTTAGCATACCACCAGGGGGTGACAGGTCCTCTTTAGGTTATGTTCACACACTGCGTATTTGTTGCTTTTTTTTTTACGCACGCATATTTTCCTGCAGTTCTTAGGCTGTGTTCACACACCGCTTTTTTGCGCGGGTGTTTTTTTTCCAGCGTTTTGACTCGCGCAAAAAAGCCCCGTAATATACGCGGGTGCATTCACACACTGCATATTTTTATGGGGCTACTTGTTCAGTGATGTCACAGAGGGGAGGAAGAATCCTGTTCCTCCTCCCCTGTGTCACAGCTGTCACATCCCCCATTTGATTTCACAGTGTATTATACACTGCGAAATCAAATGTAAAGTAATGCCAAATGTATTAAAATAATAAAGATTCTTGTACTTGCCCTCCGCTGGGTGATCTGTAACGCTTATTTCAAGTTGTTTTATGCGCAGGTAAAAATTGCGCCTCCATTCACACACTGCGTTTTTTTCTGCATTGTATACTACACAGTTGTAAAACAAAGTTTGTTGAAAAAAAAAAAGGATAAAAAAGTGTCATTGATGTAATTTCCTGTCTTCATTACGGAGAAAAGAATATACACCGGAGTATACAACATGGCTATTCTGACAGCTGCAATGGCCTTGAGTCAAAGACTCCTCAGCAAGTGGAACTGATGTCGGCTGGGGCTCATTATAGTAGATGAAGTCCTGTGCCACAGACTGGTATGTACCATGTATGTATGTACTACTAGGTGTCTGTGCGGTATCTCTCATCTATGTCTCTCCCTGTGCCTCTGTGTCCTGTGCATGTTTTGCAAGTATTCACCTCAGTTGTTTAATCAATAATGTTATGTTTTTTTGTTTTTTTTTAAGGCCCGCAACCGTCCCAAAAGGATGTTGGTACACCCCATCCTGGAAGAGCGTGAGGACAAAGGAAGTTTTCAAAACCTATAACCTATGTTGGCCCCAAACAAAATACAGTGTGTTATATAAATGTTTGCTCCGAAACATGCACATTTTCTTCCAAGGCATGTGTTATTGCAACCCCTTATCTTCCCCTTGCAGCCCTGAATACGGTATCCCTATAATCTCCATGTTGGTAACAGTACCATAAAAAAGAAAACACGCACACTGGCCGGTACTCCGCGGTCTTCGCTGTACGGTATTCCTGGCAGCCCTCTGAGTTCTTCTGCCATAGATACACAGTGCCTTCTATTCAACAGTGCATCCTAATCTCCGTAGTATATTATGATTTTTTATATGGGGAGGTGTCTTCTATGGCAAATGGGTGTTATGTAATTTTTTTTTAAATGTTGTTTGTTTGTTTGTTTGTTTTTATCTTCATTATCAATGTAGATCTATATCAAATTACATATCTATTCATATTTTTTTTTTTTTTTTTTTTTTTTTTTGCCGTAAAAAAAGTTTCAACAGCTTTCCAGACAAATTCCAGCGGTTCACAAGATTGATAATTGCGGATTTTGATCGCCTGCTGGATATATACTGTGTGAAGACCTGACCCTCCAGGGTACGTGGATGCAGCAAGCGATCTCTGTGGAACAATGGCTGCTCATCACCTTGCGGTAAGTATTCTCAATAATGTATAACATAATTTTTTCTTTGCAGCAATAGTGACATTTAAAAGGACAGGTGCTCTTTGCTCAGCCAATGCATAAATCTGCTTGATCTGCTGTTATGTTTAGATGTGAAAGTAGAGTTTAGTGGTTTTTGAATTTAGCACCAGAACCGGAAGATTTCACACATCTGCCACGCCAACCGGCTTTAGGCAAGTCTACGCCAAGCCCCCATTAATTCTCTATAGGACTTGTGTCAAGTGTATGAAGTGTAAGTATGCTGCAATATGGTAAATCCAGAACCAAGTTCTAAAAAAATTCTGCTAAACAGGCTTTTTGGACTTGCTACAGCTGTCGTATTAGATGATTTTTTAGAAAACCAGACTTGATGCACCTGATGGCAGTGCCATAGGGAATGAATGTCTTTTTTTTTTAATCTTTTTCTTTGGAACTGTAGTGTGTAGGCGATGAACAGTGCCTGGTTTAGATAGAAGGGAAGATATAGGTAGCTAGAATTAGATCTCTACCTATGTATGTCAAGCTAGCTATGTCTTTTTTTTGTTTTTTCATTAGAGTCCGTGTATTTATTTGGGTGTATGACTTTTGTTTTTCAGATTCTCAATTGTGTTCAGAAATTGTTTACTATGTAATGTCCTTTTCTTTTGTAGATTTCTGGCCACAGGAGAGAGCTACGCATCACTGCACTTTCAATTCCAGGTTGGTATATCCACCATCTCTGCAATTGTGAGGAGCACGTGACGTGCTTTGGCAAAAATTGCAGCCCATCGTGATGCCTTCCCCAACCGAGGACACTTGGCTACAGGTTGCAGCAGGCTTTCAAGCTTTAGCCAATTTCCCAAAATGTGTGGGAGCACTGGATGGCAAACATGTAAGGGTGCAGAAGCCACCAGGATCAGGATCAGTGTTCTTCAGTTATAAAAAGTACTGTTTCGTGGTCCTCATGGCAGTGGCTGATGCACATTACAAGTTCGTCTCCATTGAGGTTGGTGCCCCAGGCAGTTGTGGGGATTCGGGGATATTTGGAAGATCAGAGCTTGGTCAGCAAATTTTTCAAAATCACAGAACGCTCCCAGCGCAACAACCTCTGCTGGGTCCCACAGATCCCGTATCCTTCGTGATGGTGTCGGATGAGGCTTTTCCTCTGAAGCCAAACTTGCTGCACCCATACCCATGGAGGGGACTGAATACCCAGCAGAGCATATTTAACTATCAGCTGAGCCGAGCACGTAGATATGTGGAGTCCACCTTTGGAATCCTGAGCAGTCAGTGGAGTGTGTTGCACACAACCATCCAGTTGGAGAAGGAAACAGTTGGCAGTATCATTAGAGCCTGCTGTGTTTTCCACAACATTGTGCGAGAACATACAACAGAACCTGTGGATGAAACAGCAGGCAGACCTTACTCCTTTCCTCTACATGTCAGCTGGTCATCCATGTAACTCTGGTGTGAGTGTGAGGGAAACCTTCGCTAACTATTTTGTGAGTCCCAAAGGTGCCATGCCCTGGCAAAACTCCTGTGTCGGTGTTGAGCAGTTGGACCCGCAGAGAGCCCAATTCATAGGACTTCAAGTCCCGACAGTGGTGAACATGTTGGCGACAATTTGCCACAGCGGACAAAGAAAACAAGCAGACAACATTATAGTTCAAATTTTTTTATATTTCTGTATTTGGTTTCACTTGCAAAAGTATTTCTTCTGGTTTTCAAAAATGTTATAAAAAACGTTTAATCTAAATAAATTGGTTTGATTTTTTTCTTGTAAACTTTAACATGTTAACATAAAGTGCAAAGCACCCAAATAAAGTGGTGCGACCATTTGAAACCCACATGGATGTTCAACTCCACTCATAAATGGTCACCAAGAGGGTATGCTTTCAGCTTTCATTAGTATTGCCCAAGGTCCTACTCTCGTCACCACGGAGGGTGAGTCATTAGGCACTTGAGCAACACTAATCAGAGCAGGAAAAATGCCCTCTTGCAACTGAGGAGTGGACTTGGACATCCTGGCATTGTAAGACCATACAAACTGTCTTTAAAGGCAACACTTGCCTAATTGTCATGTTACAAGTCTGGTGTGTAGGAGTAGTAGCTCCAGTCTGGAAAGTGATCTCCAGACTGCGCTACTACTCTGGAACCATGTGCACCTGCAGTAGCATTGGGTACAGATGCCGTAGGTGTCAATGCTGCTGCAGGTACAGTACGACTTGGTGGCTCAGGCTGCCACAAGTCCTCTGACATGGACACAACGTTTGACAAGGAGGGCTTGCGGTTGGGGTGTTCTGCATAGTAGGTCACTACCATCGATAAAAACGACATGCATGAATCTCTAACGTCAGGGCTTAGATTCCGTACACGTCCGGCTAGTGAGCTCCCAAAGGTGCTATACTCATCATCCTCCGGCTGGGGGTGGATCATGGCCATAGCCCGTGCCAAAGCCACCCTTTCCTCCTCCTTCTCCGCTGCCACATTTTTTCTTTTTTTAGCCCGTCTTGTGGGTGGTGGTGACAACGGACTAGGCGAATTGACCACACCAAGATCAGCACCACTACCATCCACAGAGTCAGGCAGGTTTTCGGTGGCCTGACTTGAGAGGGTGCTGTCACTAGTCAGTGATTGACACTCTCTTGTCGTTGTCACCGAGGTTGTGTTGCATTCCGTCATTGGGGGCGTAGTGATCTGCACAGCACTGAGGATAGCCAGAGTCACGGTTGGTGTTCCAGTCACCGCACCAGGAGAGGTAGAGGATGGCGGCGTTGGAAGTGGCCGGACATTCCCAATGGTTCTGTAAAGGGAAACATCAAAACAATTATGTTAGTCTCTTCTCATTTTTTGAACGGTTTAAATTAGACGTTAAAAACTTTATTGATACTTACGCACGGTAATGCAGACTTCCCATCCAGAATTGTAGCTCCTGGTCATATCTGCCAAGATTCCCATTGGCCGCAGAGCCGCTTGGCGCATCCTGTTTGGTCCATATGAATCGGTTCCTCACAGACCTCCACTGTTTCTTTACTGATGTTTCTAAAATGGAAAAATTGAATACATTAGCATACAATTCTAGTATATACAGACAACAAATTAAAATAAATACCTCCAAACCAAAAAACATTTACCGATATCAGACTGCAACTCCTTTGAATAGGATTCAAAAGGATGGGGGGGTAGAGGGTCAGAATGACTTTTCTCCTTCGCCTCATTGGGGGACACAGGACCGTGGTGTTATGCTGCTGTCCACTAGGAGGCGACACTAAGCAAGATCTGAAAAAGATGAACAGTGGCTCCTCCTCTGCACTGCCTCACCAGTTTTTGTTTAGTGTCGTTAGGAGGCACACATACTGTTTACTTTTCGTTAACCTTTTTCCTATTATTGATTTTTTTTTTTTATAATCTTTCACAAAGAGAACCCCTTTAATTCTTATGAAGAGGATCCAAGAGGAGGGTCTCTGGAACCTGGGACCCCTGGCATACTCCTTCCTCTGCTCCCCACAGTTGGGGAGCTGGGTCGAGGTTGAGATCATCCACAGCATATGCCAGACTCCTTCCTCGGCTCCCTACAGTTGGGGACTCAGGTTAAAGTTGAGTACTCTATGGGCTGCCTGCCTCCCCTCTCCAGACCCCACAGGACTCTGGGTCGTAGAATCAGGCCAATCTCCCCAACCCTCCCGGCATGGGAGCCTGGGCCGAGACTTCACATGCAGGTACCTCAAGGGATCTCTCTGCTGCACTTTACACAGGGGTGCACTCCACAGCCTCTAGCACACTTATCCCGAGGTACTGGGGACCCAGTTCACTCTGGACTCAGCCCCACAGTCCAAATCGCGGGTCCGGTACGGTCCCGGACTTCCGCACCAGCCCCCCCTCCGCTTATAGGATCCGCAATTCAGGCGAGGCCCCGGCTTCAGGCCTAGCGCCGAGGGACCGCCTCTCTCTCCGCCCCGCACCCGCCCTCCGGATGACGTCAGGAGCCTAAAACACCAGTCACAGAGGGGGACGGAACACTGCCTTGGGCTCTTCTCACATATCGCGAGATCTCATGCGCGCTTTTTTCTCTACCGCTCTGCCCCCTCCTCACTTCGGCGGCCCCATTACCACGGCTTACAGTGCACAGGCGGCGCTATTGCGGGGCACACATGGCCATCGGCTGAAGGCGGCTATCGGACTGTCCAGCGGGGGTGGACACCTCATTGGAGGACACAGGATCGCTGGGCTGTGGCTGGGGCACATACAAGGTGGTAAGCAGCCAGCAAGACTCCTAGTCTCTGCTGCAGCTCTCTATTTTCCTACTTCCTCTGCATTATATACAAGAACAAAGGCAGTATTCACATCATGCCAGGCTCAAGAAGCAATAGAGCTACCAGAGCCTTTAACTCTTACTATGCCACTTGTACTGCCTGCAGGAACCCTCTGCCGAGTGGATGTACTACTCCACACTGCCAGGATTGTTATTCTACTACTGTGCCAGAACCCCCCACAGATGTCAGCCTGCCAGTACACCAAATACTGTGCCTGAATGGGTAGTCATCATGTCTCAATCTATATCACAGTCTATTGAAGAACTGTCCTCTACTTTACTCCAGGCTTTGCAGAGTCGTTCCCTACCCTGTACGACTACCCCCACTCAGGAAGACAGCACGGACCATGAACGGACTACTTCCGAGCTGTTGCCGTCCACGTCCATTCTAGGACGCAAAAGGGTCCAAAGGTCTCCTCCTCCAGGGTCTCCCGCAGTTCTCGGGCCTCCCCAACTCAGGAAAGCCAACATGATTCCCCTGGGTCTGAAGAATTTTCTGATTCAGGTTCAGACCAGGATTTAGACGCATCCCTAGAACTAGATTCGCCAGATACTGTGGCTATGGTTGAAGACTTAAGGCCCTGTCTCACACAACGAGGCGAGCTAACGACCGCAAGTGTCATTTGCTTGTCACGGAATTGTTGCTTCGTTAACGAGATCTATACGTGTGGCATCACACTAGGGATCATTGAGCGTCGTTCAATCGATCTAGGTCAAGTCGGATCGTTGGTCGGTTCACCGACACATTGAAGCGTGAGACGGGGCCTTTAATCACATCTATCAATCAGGTGTTAGATGTATCCGACCCTCCTTGCGATGTATCGGACCATAAAGTCTCTTTTAAAAGAGCAAAACGTCCGCACAAATATTTTGCGGATCATCCGGAATTTCAGGAGATCCTCCAAAAACATCGCTCCTATCCGGACAAAAGGTTCGGTAATCGTAAGGCACTGGAAACTCGTTACCCATTTTTACCAGCAGTGATCCAAGACTGGGCTGATCCACCGCATCTGGACCCCCCTGTGTCTCGATTGGCTGCAAAGACTTTACTTTCTCTGCCTGATAGTTCTTTCATTAAAGATGCTACGGACCTTCAGGTGGAACAGATGGCTTGATCTGAATTTGAGGCGTCGGGCTCATCACTATCTCCCTCCTTCACCTCGGTTTGGGTGGCCAAGGCTATCATGACTTGGGCCGGTAATTTACATACTGCTCTGCGCAACACAGACGCTGATCCATTACTATTGGATCTTGCAGCCAAATCTCTGTGACTGGGGACTATCTACTTCACGCCGCTCTAGATGCAGCTAATTGCGCTGCAGTGGCTGCGTCAAACGCCATTATAATTAGACGAGCTCTCTGGTTACGTGAGGGGAAGGCGGATGCAGCCTCTAAAAAGTCTCTCACGAGTCTCTCTTACCTTAGCGGCCATCTTTTTGGGGGGAAAATTAGATAAACTGATTTCAGATGTTACTGGAGGTAAGAGTACTTCTCTTCCCCAATGTAAACCAAAGACTTTCAATCGTCGTCCACAAACGCGTTTTCGATCCTTTAGGAACTCCTTTGGTTGGTCGGCATCCAGGCCAGCACAAGCCAGCAATCGTTCTCCACGTAGAGAAAGATCACAGGCTCCCCAGACGTCAAATAACAGTTGGCAATCCCGCTCTCGACAGCCCAAACCTAAGGGATCTAGATCCCACAGGTTTTCCTCCTCTTGACTCATTGACTCCAGAAGACACTTCGCTAGTGGGCGGGGGGACTTTCCCGCTATCATCGAATCTGACTCGCTGTTACAGATGACAGGTGGTTCAGAGAACTGGTGTCTTCCGGTTACCATATAGAGTTCTTTTCCCGACCGATTCCCGATTTTTTTTTCAGTCGGTTCCTCCAAAACCACCGGCCAAGGCTCGCGCCTTCTATCAGGCCGTCGACTCTCATCTACTAAGAGGAGTTGTGGTCCCTGTCCCTCGAGAGAAACGCTTCCAAGGATTCTACTCAAACCTGTTCGTCGTTCCCAAAAAGGAAGGGATGACCCGTCCTATTCTGGATTTAATCAACCTTCAAAAATCTGCGCCAGGGTCATTCCATGTCAGGTGATCCAAAAATGAATATTTTATTTCCCTGACGTCCTCAGATTTTTTTAATTTTTTTTCTATATGAAGAACAACTTTAGTTAATTGCAAAAAAAAAGTTTTGAATTTTTTTCTTTATCAGTTAATTTTTTACAGATTTTTAAAGTTTTAAAAAAGTGCGAATTTTGGCCTGGTATGGCTTTACATTTTCTGTCGTATCTCGGGCTAGAAATAAGATAGAGAAACAAAATAAACACCAATCTACTCAGAACTGTCCAGGCTTTCACCAGATATGTCACAAGAGGATCTTTGTTAATATTTTACCCATGTGATCGCAAGCGCAAAACTTTAAAACGCATTTCCGAAAAATCGGCGCGCTTTAAATATTTCAAAAACTGCCCATGTGTCTGCTATGCTCTTAGCCACATCTGTACCAAATTTCAAGTTGGGGTCTTGATGGGATCATATTTTAAAATATTTTACTATTAATAGCGTCAATGGGTCATTCCATATCAAGTGATCTAAATATGAATATTTTTTTTTACCTGACGTCTTTACATTTTTTTTTCTCAGGCTAGAAATAAGATAATGAAGTGGGAGAGGCATCATTTTACTCAGAACGGTAACAGCTTTCATTTGAGATGTTACAAGACTATGTTTCTTTATATCAAAGTCAAACTATTGACGGGCAATTGTGAAAAAATGACTGATTGTGTTCTTGGTGACTTTTGAATTGACACGATAATAGTTAAATATTTTAAAATATGATCCCATCACGATCCCAACTTGAAATTTGGTACAGATGTGGCTAAGAGCATAAAAGACACATGGGCAGGTTTGGAAAATTTTTATTAAAACGTTTTTTCGGAAATGCGTTTCAGAATGTTGCGTTTGCGTTCGCATGGAAAAAGATTTAAATGAACAAATATACTCTTGTGATATATCTGGTGAAAGCCTGGACAGTTCTGAGTAGAATGGTGTTTATTTTGTTTCTCTATCTTATTTCTAGCCCGAGATAAAAATATGTAAAGTCATACCAGGCCAAAATTCACCCTTTTTTTAAACTTTAAAAATCTGTAAAAAATTAACTGATGAAGAAAAAAAATTCTAAACTTTTAATTTGTAATTAACTAAAGTAGTACTTCATAAAGGCAAAAAAAAATAAAAATGTAAACACGTCAGGTAAAAAAAAAAATTCATATTTAGATCACCTGATATGGAATGACCCATTGACGCTATTAATAGTAAAATATTTTAAAATATGATCCCATCAAGACCCCAACTTGAAATTTGGTACAGATGTGGCTAAGAGCAAAGCAGACACATGGGCAGTTTTTGACATATTTAAAGCGCGCCGATTTTTCGGAAATGCGTTTTAAAGTTTTGCGTTTGCGATCACATGGGTAAAATATTAACAAAGATCCTTTTGTGACATATCTGGTGAAAGCCTGTATAGTTCTGAGTAGAATGGTGTTTATTTTGTCTCTCTATCTTATTCCTAGCCTGAGTTATGAGGAGAAACGTAAAGGCAGGCAACAGCGAAATTCACACTTTTCCCGAACTTTGAAAATCATTTTTAAAAAAAAATAAATTTTTAAAAAAAATTTTCTCTTCACATTTTGCATTGTCTGACATGCTATTATCAAATAACAAAATCTCAAAAGAATTAAAAATATAGAGGTAATAATCATTGGTTCACTTGACATGGAATGACCCGCCAGTCCCAAGCCAGACTGACCTTTCTGGGGATGCTGTTAAATACATCCCGAGGTCTATTTATTCTCTTTCAAGACAGAGCAAGTGCTCTCCATCAAGGAGTGCGCACCCTCCTTCGCCTATCACTTCACTCTCTCTGGTTTGCCATGAGAGTCCTAGGCAGGATGGTTGAGGCAATGGCAGTTCCCTTTGCCCAGCTACATCTCAGGCCTCTCCACCTAGCTCTCCTCTCCGCCTAGGACAAAAGCCCTTTCTCCCTGGACAGGTCATTCCGTCTGTCAACTACAACCAAACAGTGTCTCCACTGGTGGCTCTGACCGTCTTCCCTCACACAGGGGAAATCCTTTCTCCAAGCTCATTGGAAAGTTCTGACCACCGATGCAAGCCTGACAGGCTGGGGTGCGGTGTACAGTCACCACAGGGCCCAGGAAATATGGTCCCCATCAGAGTCCGTCATGCCCATCAACCTTCTGGAGATTCAGGCCATTTTTCTGGCGTTAAAGGCATTCCATCAGCTACTTTCGGCTTGTCACATCAGAATACAGTCGGACAATGCCACGGTGGTGGCATAAGTCAACCATCAAGGAGGGACTCGCGACATTCAGGCAATGCGAGAGGTGGAGCACATTCTCTGTTGGGCAGAATCAACTGGACCGGTGCTCTCAGCGGTACACATTCCGGGAGTAGAAAATTGGGAAGCGGACTTCCTCAGCCGTTAGGGCATGGATTTAGGGGAGTGGTCCCTACATCCAGACATGATTCAACAAATATGTCAACGATGGGGAACTCCGGACGTGGACTTCATCATAGCATCATGTCTCAATGCCAAGGTTCCCAACTTCATGGCTCGGTCTCACGACCCGCAGTCACTGGGAGCAGATGCCCTAGTCCAATCTTGGACGCAATTTCATCTCCCCTACATCTTTCCTCCTCTACCCCTCATCCCTAGGGTGATACGAAAGATCAAACTAGAGGGCATTTCAGTCATACTCGTACCAGACTGGCCCAGTCGCGCATGGTATGCCGACCTAATTCAGCTCACCGCTGACGTCCCTTGGCGACTTCCAGATCGTTCAGACCTCCTTTCTCATGGCCCATTTTACCACCAGAATTCAAGGGCCCTGAATTTGACGGCGTGGCCCTTGAGACCTGGATTTTGACCCAAGCTGATTTCTCCCCTGATGTGATACAGACTATGATCAGAGCGAGGAAACCTGCGTCTGCTCTGATTTATTACTGCACATGGAAGACCTTCTTTGCCTAGTGCAGGTCTCGGGCTCGCTCACCTATGCTTTTCTCATTACCATCCATTTTAGGTTTTCTTCAATCGGGTCTAGATGCCGGTCTATCCCTAGGCTCTCTCAAAGGGCAAATCCCAGTTCTATCGGTCGGTGCTTTTTCAACACTGCCTTGCATCTAAGTTTCAGGTGAAGATATTTATCTAAGGCGTTTGCCGGTTGGTTCCACCTTATAAAAGACTGCTGGATACATGGAATCTCAACCCGGTGTTGACTGCGCTGTAGAATCCAGCATTTAAGCCCCTTAAGGAGATACCTCTCAACCTCCTTTCCCAGAAAGTGACGTTTCTGGTGGCTATCACCTCTATCCGCCAAGTCTCAGAGCTTGCAGAACTCTCTTGCAGGGTGCCTTTCCTGGTGTTTCACTAGGATAAGGTGGTACTTCGTCCGGTTCCGTCTTTTCTTCCTAAAATGGTCTTGTCATTCCACCTCAATAAGGAGATTTCTTTACCATCTCCATTGCCCGATGCCAGTACATCGTGTTGAGAAGGCTCTGCATACTCTGGACCTTGTTCGGGTACTTCGCATTTATGTATCCAGAACAGCTCCATTCCGGAAGTCAGATTCTCTTTTCGTCCATCCAGAAGGTCACCGCAAAGGCATGCCTGCATCTAAGGCCACTCTGGCCAGATGGATCAGATCCAATATTCAGCAAGCCTATCAAATACATGGTCTGCCGATTCCGGCAGGTATAAAGGCGCACTCTACTTGGGCTGTACGGGCGTCCTGGGCCATTCGCACGAGGCATCGGCACAACAGGTGTGCAAGGCAGCCACTTGGTCCAGCCTTCACACCTTTACAAAACACTGCAGTGTTCATACCCAATCTTCTGTGGATGTGAATTTGGGTAGACTCATCCTCCAGGCGGCAGTGGCCCACCTGTAGGGTGGCTGTCTTCTATGAATCTATACCATTGTTTTTTCCCACCCAGGGACTGCTTTGGGATGTCCCACGGTTCTGGGTCCCCCAATGAGGAGAAGGAGAAAAGGAGATTTTTGTGTACTCACTGTAAAATCCTTTTCTCTTAACCTCTAATTGGGGGACACAGCATCCTCCCTGTTGCCCGGCCTGGGGCTTTGGCTGGTATATTTCATGGTTCTTGAGTTCTTACATGGTTGCCTTTCTTACATGCTTTGTTGTATTTGTTTCCTTCTCCTACTGCTTAAGCACAAAACTGGTGAGGCAGTGCCTGCTCCAGGGGTGTATACTGGCAGAAGAGGAGTCACTGTTCATCTTTTTCAGATCTTGCTTAGTGTCGCCTCCTAGTGGACAGCAGTATAACACCACAGTCCTGTGTCCCCCAATTAGAGGCTTAGAGAAAATAATTTTATGGTGAGTACACAAAACTCTCCTTTTTTCCATGAAAAAGTTTTGACCGTCTTGTTGGAGAAGTCCCTTTACCCCTTATCCCACAGAGCTGGAAAATTTTGAACCTAAAAAAGAAAAACATAACAATTACGTTACAGATTTATCCACACCAGGGAACCGGGAAAATAAGGGACATAAGTTACCCACACAGGAGGGCGAATTAAATGTAATTTGTTCACCCAAACCTATTAGTATCTGCCCGTGCACCTTACTACTACATCCTTAATCCTCCCTGTGTCACCCAAAAATGGAAGATTATGTGCTGGTGTCCTGAAAGGAGTATCTGCTATCCTCCAGGCAATCCATTTTCCTCGCATAATTTTACGTACAGGGTTTAACATTGTGAGGCCCAATGGGGAGAGTTTTGTCAGTCTATTTACATAGAAACAGAAGTAATGGAGCAATAGACATCTCTCAAAAATATTACTCATTAACAAGTTTGGTGACACTGGGATACTTATGGATGTGATATCAAGGTGCATGGACAGGCACGCAAACGTTAGGGGGTAAACAGTAGCTGATAGGTAAGCTTTCGGAGACGCCAAACCTGGGTGCTACCACCACTCTTCCAGCTGCCCTGTGCATGTGGTAGTCTGGGTAATACCAGGATTGGTGCCCAGGGGCGTAACTAGAATAGGTGCAGGGGTTGCAATCGCACTGGGGCCCTGGAGCCTAGGGGCCCCAAAAGTCCCTTTGGGCTATAGAAAAAGACTAATGCTATGAAAGATTTGACAATATTGGGGGCCCTGTTGGAGCGTTCGTATCGGTGCCCAAGAGCTTCAAGTTAAGCCATTGTTGGCTGCCACCAAGCCCCTATTGATAATGTCAGCCATCAATATGATAGCTGGCCATTAGCAATAGAGAAAGGATTGTAAACTTGGCACTGAAAAAAATGGCGTGTACTTTGCCACACTTGCCATAGGCAGCTAATATAACCCAGGCAGCAGACCCCCACTTCTTGTTGTTACCTTCCCTGGACTTAGAAAATCCAGTGAAGCCCTTTTTTGGTTTGAAAAGACCCCAAAAAATTTTGGCATGGACCTTGCCAGATTTTCTATGTCCAGCAAAGGTAACCCAGGCAGCAGCGGGTTGCAAACACCCGCTGCTTGTTGTTACCTTCACTGGACTTAGAAAATCCAGTGAAGCCCTTTTTTTTTGAAAAATATTTTTTGGTTTCAAAAAAACAAAACAAAATTTGGCGTTGGCTTCACCGAATTTTCTATCTCAAGTAAAGGTAGCCCAGGCAGCTGGGGGCTGGAGTCCTCCGCGTGGTAAGGCCCCCCACGCTGAGGACCGCAGCCAGCAGCTGCCCCAGAATTGGCGCCTCTATGAGAGACGCCAAAACTGTAGGCTACCCCTACTCATCCAGCTGCCCTGTGCGGTGGCAGACTGGGTAATAACAGCGTTGGTAACAGCTTTTTTTTTCCAGCTGCCACCAAGCCCCTATTGATAATGTCAGCCGTAAATATGACAGCCGGCCATTAGCAATAGAAAAATATAGAGGTAAAAAAAAAAAACACATTTAAAAAAAAAACTTTATTATAAAAAAATATTAAAAACACACACCTCATTCTCCAATTTATTACTTTCCTCCAAAAAACTGTCCGACGCAGTCGAAGGTCGGGTCCCGCGATGTCCAAAACGAATCCACTGTCAGCTGATCGGTTTACCACCCAGCAAACCGATCAGCTGATGTCACAGCCACTAAACTGATCAGCAGAATTGTTCTGCTGACCGGCCAATGACCTGATGTACCTGAGGTGCTAACCTGATGTCCCTCAGGTACATGAGGTCATTGGCCGGTCAGCAGACTAGTTTGCTAACCGGCCAATGACCTGATGTACCTGAGGTTTAAACCTGATGTCCCTCTGGTACACCAGGTCATTGGCCAGTCAGCAGAACAATTCTGCTGATCAGTACATGACCATTATCCATACTCACCTATTCTATGGGAGAGGCGTCTGGTCTGGTCCCGCGGCTTCCTGCATCTGCCAATGAACCGATCAGCTAACTGTCAGCTGACTGGATTGTACATAAGCTGATCGGTCGGTATACTGATCAGCCTACTAGGCTGATTAGCTGATGTACGGGCCAATCAGCTGACAGTCAGCTGATTGGTTCACTGGCAGATGCAGAAAGCCGCGGGACCGGACGCCTCTCACATCCATCGGAGAGGAAGTGTATCGATGTATTCTTTTTTTGGGACACACACACACACGACACACAGTACACACACACACATTACACACATACTTACTGTCTCGATGAGGAGACCGACATTGATGGTTGAAGGTGTCCATTCCATGCTCGTCACACGGGAACAGCCACAGGAAACCAAGAATCCCAAAATGGTGGGACTTCCTGTTCCAGTTTTCCCTAGGGCTGCCCCCATGTGACGTCACATCCTTGGATTTCTCCTGCGCCTCCGTAAAAAAGCGCTGGAATTACGCAGTGTGAAACACCGCCGCGTAATCCCAGTGCTTATAATGGGCTCCTATGGGAAAAAGTGCTGATGCGTAAAGAATTGACATGGTCATTCTTTTACGCCGGCCCTTTCTCCCATAAAAGCGCAGCATATTTTTACACTGTCTCTGTACGGCAAAGTGAATTTCACATTCTGTTTGCCGGCAGACACAAGGCACATTGGGCATTTTTGAAAGGTGCGCGCAAACAAGCTTGGGCCTCTATTATAGTGGTATTCTCTTTGGTTTCTGTAATCGCACTCTGTAGGTGTTCGATAGTTAAAATGATAAGGTCACGGGAGCACTTGTTAAGTATTTGTTGGAATCTCTTGCAAGTTTTTGTTCTCTGAAAAAAGGGTAGGTCTGATGTTGCTTCTCAAACCCGTGGGATCCCTTATTGATGGTCTGATATGAGGCAGATCCCTTATTACATAGTAACATAGTTTTTAAGGTTGAAGGAAGACTTTAAGTCCATCTAGTTCAACCCATAGCCTAATATGTTGATCCAGAGGAAGGCAAAAAAATCCCATGTGGCAACACTAGCTCCCCATTGGGGGAAAAAATTCCTTCCTGACTCCAGATATGGCAATCAGACTAATTCCCTGGATCAACGCCCTATCAAAGAATCTAGTATATATAACTGTAATATTATAGTTTTCAAGAAAGGCATCCAGGCCAGTGAGTGAGTCAGTCATTACAACATCATGTGGCAGAGAGTTCCATAGTTTCACTGCTCTTACAGTAAAGAATCCACGTCTGTGATTATGATTAAACCTTCTTTCCTACAGACATAGAGGATGCCTCCTTGTCCCCGTCTCAGGCCTAAGAGTAAAGAGATCATTATTAATGCTCTGATAAGACATATGTTTGGCAAGTGACATCAAGACACTTGGTGTTATCTATCATCTTTGTAAATATGTATATAATCCTTTTACATGTATAATGACAAGTACATTGCGCAATATTGTATATACTTATGTTTTGATTTGTTTTGTATATTTTTTAGCAACTGTCGTGATAAAGGCCTCTGGCCAAAATGTGTTGACATTCAAAGGTTGCTCTTATGTTTGAACCAAATTAATAAAAAAAACTTTTCTGCGTTCAAAAAGGAGTGTGCACTTGACATTTGTTCCACATAGTTTACGTGGGATCTCATCAATCCCCTCAAGTGGCACCTCTGCTGGTGAAATATCTCAGTGTGCATGCGAATATTGTTATGATTATCTCACAGGCAGAGACATGTCTGAATTTGGGTTGGGTCTGGGATAAAACTTGCCAAATCAATTCATGTATGGGTCGCTGTAAAACCGAACAGCACGCTGATGCCACTTGTGTACCATCAGTGTACTGTTCAATTAACAGGTTTGTTTAATAGTAGGCAGGGGCAGCACTGTGACTCAAGTGGTTAGCACTGTAGCCTTTGCAGCACTGAGGTCCTGGGTTCAATTCCCACCAAGGACACTAAGGACAACATCTGCAAGGAGGTTGTATGTTCTCCCCGTGTTTGCGTGGGTTTCCTCCAGGCACTCTGGTTTCCTTCCACATTGCAAAGATATACTGATAGGATGTTTAGATTGTGAGCTCCAAGAGAGACAGCATTATGTTTGAACCAAATTAATAAACTCATGTATGTAAAGTGCTATGGAATTAATAGCGCTATATAAATGAATAAATAATATTATTATTAAAAGAAAATTATTATTATTAAAAGAAAAAATACTATGAAATACTGATAAAACACGGATGAAAAACGAATCCAAAACTCTGCTGAAAATCATTCTTTTTTCTACAAAAAAAATAGTTGACGTCTAAATGAGCCCCTTAGACAATGTCTCTTCAGTCCCCCATTTCCTACGTACCCTTTGCTGTATTTTATACTTGTTGGACCGGGACAACTATTGTTTGTGACCTGAGCAGTCAGGCTGCAAGAAAATACTTATTGGAATTTTGCAGGAATATATCATTTGACTTTGGAAATCTAGATTTTCTACTTTTTCACTTGCGTCACTTCAAGTTAAATTACTACAAGAGTGGCAGTGAGAAGGATATGTGGTAATGGTAAATTTTAGATCTTCACTTCAGCAATTTGTTCAGTTTTTCTGTCTGTTTCCTACAGATTGCTCCAGTAACAAAAATTCATCTGAAAGATGGCCAGCTCCTCGATTTTCACAGAACCACACAGATGAAGTTTGTCCACCTGACAAGCATATTAAGGTATCATCTGCACAAAGTCTTTTTAAACATGGAGGTCAAGTGGTCACTTCAAGGAGGAGGTAGATGAACTCTACTGCCCCCTATTGAAAATAGCAATGGCAAAAAGTCATAAGTGATTTCTTAACAAGCCCTTTGATAATTTAGGATTTGTGCCAGATCAAAACCCCAATCTGCAGATGCTGCATTTCGAGGTGATTGCCCCTCATCAGTGCAGTGTGTGGGAATTCTGATCTGGCTGTATGAGAGGCTAAGATGAGGTCTGGGGGGGAATATCCTCCTTGTGGAGAGTAAAATTCTTTATTTGTGTTATCGGGAACCTGTCAGCAGGTTTTTGATACATAAACTGAAAGCAAAACCCAAAAATGAGCCAGAGTGTAAGTTGACATATGTGCAATAGTAAAAGCACCTTCACACTGTGGCCATTTCACAAACAATACCCAAGACAAAAGCACAAAATAAGCATATACCCTATAGTAAGTAAATAGTAGTAGTAGTACTACATGTAAACAACATGGGGCACTTGGTTAACACTCTGATCAAAAAGCTTAAAAGCCATCCCACCACTTCAAGGTGTACCCAGTCAAGATTGTCCTCCTCTAATGCTAAAACCTTACGTTATGTCAGTGGCAATAATGTGAATAAGGTAAGCACAAGACCCGAGCTGCAGCCAACTGTCCATGAAAACCTACCTGGATGAAGCTCCTAATTCAGAAACAGGGTCCACTCATCAAAAAAAAAAGAAGCTTATACCGTACTTAGAATATTTCACCGAATAGATTTTATGACCAATGAATAGGTCACATTCTTAAAAAAAAAAAAGATAGCTTATACGATAGATATTACGATAGATTATACCAATGAATACTCAAAGTTCTAATGAGACTTTGCGTATTATCAAGATACTAAGAACTGCTCTCTTTCTTTGCATAATCATACTTAATATCTTCATCTTCATCAATTCCCGATCCTTACCTTTCCAATGTTTGTGCACCCCTAATGCTACTACCTCTAATCTCAATCCCCTCTCCCTACTTTTTTTCATTTTTACTTTTTATATTCTGTATTTTCTTTTTATGTTCATTGTTACATTTTCTCTAAACATACTGAAGTGATATACTGTATTTGGCTTAATTTTTGTTCTGTTTTTAAATACAAAATGTAATATATTTGAAAGGAGGAACATAACTGATACTGTTTCCTTATTTCTCCTACCTATATAGATACTACAGGGTAGGCAATTTATATGGATACACCTAAATTAAGTGGGACCAGTTGGTAATACCAACTTCCTGTTTGTGGCACATTAGTATATGAGAGGGGGAAAACTTTTCCAGATAGGTAGTAACCATGGCAGCCATTTTAGATCCAACTTTATTTAGGTGTAGAATCCGCTGCCACAAAATTTCTTTTTATTTCAAAAAATTAAAAACCACACATCCTCTAGAGGAGCTTCTGGATGCATTTCGTGGGTCTAGCCCACTTAATCGTCAGTTAAGACGATTAAGTGGACTAGACCCACGAAATGCGTCCAGAAGCTCCTCTAGAGGATGTGTGATTTTTAATTTTTTGAAATAAAAAGAAATTTTGTGGCACCGGATTCTACACCTTTATTCTATTGCTACTGGTGGTTGCCAAGCCACCTTCCGGTTTGCCTGGGAGTCCTGGGAATATTAGGTGGTGGAGCTAATCCTTTTTCTGTATAGTTCTTACTCTATAAGTACTATAATTCTAACTATTTTAAACAATAATATCACTTAAAATACTGCCCCAATGCACAAGAATATAATTACTATATTACTACTCCATAAGAGTAATAATACTGTACCTATTTATAAGACTTTAACAATTATAATAATGCCTAATCTAATATATAAAGCTGAATGTGTGTATGTGTGTGTGTGTATGTCCGGGATTGGCATCTACATCGTCGCAACTACAGCCACAAAATTTTGCACAGTCACACGTCTGGACCCCGAGAGCGTCATAGGCTATGTTGTGGGGCGAAATTTTAACCCTGCGCGTTCCAGTTCACCAAACAATTTTGCCCCTATCTACATAATGGGGAAAAATTGACAGTTACCAGTTGACAGTTGTGAATGAGAGCGGCTGAATGACAGCGCCAAAGACTAACAGCATATACCAGCATATAGTCACTAAGGTGGGGCCCCACCATGGGATATTCACCACGCATGGGGACATGTATACACACCACACGCACACAAAGAGTAACGGCAAGTGTATAATCGCTAAGGTGCAGCCCCAACATTGGATACTCACCACGCACCCGAAGACACACACACACACACACCCTATAGGGACACATGCACTAACCCCACGGGGATGCACACACGCACACCACAAAGAGGCACACACAACACAGAGACGCACGAATACACCCACACAGACCCCCCCCCCCCCCACAGGGACACACACATACCCTACAGGGACACATGCACTCACCCCACAGGGACACACACACACCACAAAGAGACACACACAACACAGAGACACACACACGCCACACAGACCCCCCCACCCCCCACAGGGACACACACACATACACACCCTATAGGGACACATGCACTCACCCCACAGGGACACACACACCCTATAGGGACACATGCACTCACCCCACAGGGACACACACACCCAGGGACACACACACCACACTGATAAACACAGATGTGCACAAATCGCCTCACACAACTCACCTCATACGTGTGCCATCTTTAATTTCCTAGAATAAACATCTGATTAAAAACAGCCAGTGTGCAACACATGTGCCATATAGGGAATTAAGGCAGATGTCAGTCACATGAGCTGTCTTTTATGTGTATGTGTGAGGTAATATATACTGCCCGGCCAGGGGAAGGGTTTACTGTTGGGTGGAGATTTATTAGGCTGCCTATAGCAACCAATCACAGCACAGCTTCTATTTTCCTACAGGTCATTAATATGACATATTCAAATTCTATTTTGTTATAGCTAGCAGCAGTTATTTATTAACCCGGGCGTAGCTGGGTAGTACAGCTAGTATACTATAATACTACTCCCTTTGTACAACAGTATAACTATTATACCGCCTTCCATGTATAATGTACAAGAGTAGAACTATTCTGATACTACCTACTGTATACAAGAATTTAATAACTGTAATACTATTTTCTGTAGACAAGAATAACTATTATAGTACTGCTCCCTTGTGCAAGCATATAACTATTATAATACTGCTCCCTATGTCCAAGAATATAACTGTTTGTAATACTATTTCCTATATAACTACTGTATTACTACCTTCTGTAGCTATAATATAGTATACTATTGTAGTACTGCTCTCGTGTAAAAGACTAGAACTACTATAGTACTGCCCCCTATGTATAAGAGTAAACCTACAATAATTTCTGCTATACACAATAATTTCCTGATCACTATGAACATGAATATACGTTCTATACTATATCGCCTAGTTTCAAGACTGTAATTTCTACTATACTGCCTCCTATATATAACACTATAACTACTATAATACTGCTTCATTTGTATATCAAAATATGGTTGTTTGTGTATTTAGGAAGAAAACATAAATATTGTAGTAGTTGATATTGGTCCAGAGATTCAAAGAGAAAATGTACGAAGTGTGAGGGTCAAGGAGGAGGAAATTCCTGCAGACATCAGCCCAGGTGTGTAATAATCATTAAGATGTACACAGCTTCCCTTCTCCTATACTTGTATCTGTGCAGACTGCTGTGGTGATTAGACATTGTATTTTATGATGGAAATTTGAGTAATGAATTCTGCATGTGTATGGATCACTAGAAAGGAGGCAATCCATAGAACTACTTGTTGTTTGAGAAGCTCATGTGCCAGGTCTCCATGACATAGTAACAGATCAGTACATACAGCAAAGATTTCCCAGTGTATACACTGGCGAACAAAATTAAAGAACAATATATGATCACTTGATTTTTTCAGACCGAATGTAATCTACATTGATTAACATTTGAAAGCTTTTGTGTAAGGGGCAGGGCCAGCGTCAGCACCCAGCATACGCGGGCAAGTGCCGGGGTCCTGAACAGCTGGGGGGGGGCCCACTGGCCATCATGGACAGGCAGCCCTGAGAGCCAGGGGCCCATTAGGGACAGACAGCCCTGTTGACAAGGGGCACATCATGCAGACTCCGCAAGGAGCTGAGTGCTCTGCTGAGCTCCCAGTGCACATAGCTAATTTGCATGCGATGCAGATTAGCCATGTGCTGGCTCCAAGGAGCAGTGGAGCTTCCTCTTTTGCCTACTGTAGCAGAGTGATGAGTGATCACCCTGCCACCTCATCACACTGCTGCAGGAAGAAGGAGGAAGCTCCACAGTCCCAGGAGCTGCTGCTATAAGGATGTGTGGGGAAGAATCTGAGGACGACACAGCCCCGGGGGAGCGGATGAAAGGTGAGTATGATCAGTTTGTTTGTTTTTTACTTTGAGCAGCAGGATGGGGGATTATATGTACCATGTAGGCTGTGCTGACTGTATATAGAGGCTGTGCTGACTGTATATAGAGGCTGTGCTGACTGTATATAGAGGCTGTGCTGGCTGTATATAGAGGCTGTGCTGACTGTATATAGAGGCTGTGCTGACTGTATATAGAGGCTGTGCTGACTGTGTATAGAGGCTGTGCTGACCGTGTATAGAGGCTGTGCTGACCGTGTATAGAGGCTGTGCTGACCGTGTATAGAGGCTGTGCTGACCGTGTATAGAGCGTGCTGACCGTGTATAGAGGCCGCGCTGTCCGTGTATAGAGGCCGCACTGACCGTGTATACGGAAGCCGTGCTGGGGTATACGGAAGCTGTTCTGGCGGTATATGGAGACTGCTGGTGTGCTGTATATATAATATGGAGGCTGTGCTGGTCTATATATACTATTTGGAAGCAGTGTTGGGCTGTATATATAATATGGAAGCTGTGCTGGACTATATATATTATTTGGAGGCTGTGCTGGGCTGGATATATTATTTGGAGGCTGCTGCTTGACTGCTACAGCTTCCAAATAACATATATAGCCCGGCACAGCCTCCAAATAATATTTACTTCTCAGAACAGCTTCCAAATAGTATATACTGCCCAGCACAGCTTCTAAATAGTATATATAGCCCAGCACAGCTTCCAAATAGTATATACAGCCCGGCATTCTCCATATTATATATGTAACCCTAAACAGCCTCTATATTATATATACAGCCCACCCAGGAGCCTCTATATTACATATACACAGCCTGCAGATTCTATATTATATTTATGAATCATAGTATGTGTTAAAGGTGCCCACTGAGACTGTTTCGCCCGGGGCCCACAAAAACCTGGAGCCGGCCCTGGTAAGGGGTACACCAGGTCACTAGAACAGTGTTTTCCAAAATAACCAAAGTTTATCAACTTAAAACCTTTATTTTACACAAACGTGATCATAATTAGAGCACAACAATGAGTATTGCTCAGAGAAAATTAACCTTCACTAAATTTTGTGAAGGTTATGTGGCACCCCAGGGGTTAATGTGCCACAGTAACATCACATGGGTTCCCTCCCCACAACACACTGACCTACACTAGCACCTCTGGGCAAGGAGGAGTTCAGTACGAGGCAGTACTGTGAAGAGAGAGAGATTGAGGCGTAAAGGGGCTGTGACAGGCTTCTCCACAATCTGCTCATCAATTCCAGGCCTAGCTAGGGTCTGAGGAGAGGAGAACTACAGACAGAGAACCACATCTGGGAGCTTGATTGCCATCACTACTCGCCCCAGAAGAGCGCACGGAACGGACACCGGCTCCGACACTGTGACTGACACACACAGCATAGTGAATCCAGGAGTACTGGAGTCTCTAGACCACCACAGTACCAGAGCAAAGCAACACGGCGGGGTCAGTACAACACAGAAGACTCAAGTTGGATAGCCAAGTGGTACCAGCAGAGAGAAAGATAGAGTGAGACAGTGCCAGCAGGTAAGCTAGGGGCAGCAGCAAGGACACACACACAGCGCAGCACGAGGAAGCTGAGGACCCGGACAGGGTGGGAGAACCCGGCCCCAGTACAGACTCCGTGGACTATAATCTGAAACAACATTGCAGTAAAGCTTTGGAAACTACAAAACGTGAGTGTGTGTTCCTTAACCCGTCTCCACTATCATCCCCTACCATTACATCCACCATAGACTATACCAACCACTGCCCTGGGGACCTTGCTTCTACCTACGGAGAGCAGTGCCATCTAAGCTGCCTAACATCATCCCGGAGGTTCTGCAGCAGCGGTGGTCCCCCATACTGACCACACACCGTGGGTGGTGTCACGATAAACTCTATCCCCTATACATACCCCCTTATTATTGCCAGGGCCCGGGACACGGTCCGGATCAGGACCTCCGTGACATCCCCCAAAGCAACGCGGTCCGTTACCGAGTACCCTCATCCCAGTGGGCTCGACAGTTACATCAGTCACCAATCAGTAGGAAGTGTAAAGACCTTTGCATTGAATGACTTCAGCACATCTGCGGCCATCACTAGTCTCTCACACTGCCCTGGATGAAATCCACAGAGGGAAAAAGATGGAGCCAGGCTTGTCAAACCGCACAGACCATGAAAAAGTCGTCACAAACAGAAGAATGGTCAAAAGATCTTCCTCTATTGCCTACGTGTTTCGTGGCCAAAAAACTGCCACTTCCTCAGGGCTATCAAGTCAGATATATATACACATTTGTGATAATAGTTAACACCCTCTCTGACGGTGGTGCCGGTGGAAACACCCACCTGACACATTAAAATGTAAAAACAAATCAATATATAATTAACATAAATCATCATTATTAAAAATTATATCTACCTTTTATTAAAAATAAATTATAATGACCCAATTATTATAAAGTATACCCCGAGACAGAACTCCTAAAATCAAAGAGTCTAAAACATGTTCCTGCAGCCGTAGATCGCATTAGCCCACCAGGCCATAGCATTTGCTGGAAATCCTGAATGTTAATTCATATATAAAACACCTTAATGAAAGGTTATCTATTTAAAAACATCTAAAGGACTTTATAGTAATCCAATAGTCAGCCCCCTCTGATAGGGCAAGTAACAGCAGAGTAGTAATGAAACACTCAACTCATCAATTCAGTTCATATCTATGATTTAACCCACACAGGGTTAGACCTATCCATCAACCTTCCAACTTAGGACCAAACATCTATGTATCATCTAAATCATCAATAAAAATTACATCTACCTTTTATTAAAACTAAATGGTAATGACCCAATTATTATAAAGTATACCCGGGGAATCATAAAAGCAAAGAATCCAAAAGAGTTCCTGCAGCCAATGATTGCATTAGCCCACCATGCTACAGCATCTGCTAGAAATCTTAGAGTTAATTCATATACATAGCACCTATTTAACAAAAAAACTACATGTATTTAAAAACATTTAAGCCACGTGCACATAATGAGTATTTGGTGAGTTTTTTACCTCAGGATTTGTAGCCAAAACCAGTAGTGGGTGAGAATACAGAAGTGGTGCAGGTGTTTCTATTATACTTTTCCTCTGATTGCTCCACTCCTGGTTTTGTCTACAAATCCTGAGGTAAAAAACTCACCAAATACTGAACGTGTGCACATGGCCTTAGAGGACTTTAAAGTGAACCAAAAGTCATTATGGCTGACTATTTGATTAATATAGAGTCCTTTAGATGTTTTTAAATAGAGAACCTTAATTAAGGTGTTATATACCGTATTTTTCGCTTTATAAGATGCACCTGATTATAAGACGCACCCCCAAATTTGGTGAAGGAAAAGAGAAAAATGTAATTTTTAATGTTAAATGGGGTCTGACTTATAATGCCAGTGTCCGTCTAATAAATCATATAGTGTATATGTCCCTCATAGCACCCTCATCCTGGTACATTGTCCCTCATCCTGGGATATAGTCCCCCTTCCTTAAATTAGCCCCCTTAATCTGGATATCGCCCCCTTATATTGGATATAGCTCCTTTGTGCTGGCACACATCTCCCAATGATGCTACATGTCCCCTATTGCTGGCACACGTCCCCCTGTGCTGACACATGTCCCCCATGGCTGGCACACATCCCCCGTGGCTGGCACAAGTCTTCCTGTGATGGCACACTTCCCCCATGGCTGGCACGCTTCCCCCATGGCTGGCACACGTCCCCCGTGGCTGGCACATGTCCCCTGTGGCTGGCACACGTTCCGCATGGCCGACACACAATCCCCATGGCTGGCACACATCCCCTGTGGCTGGCACATGTTCCCTGTGGCTGCCACACCTCCACTGTGGCTGGCACTCATCTCCTTTTGTTGGTACACGTCCCCTGTGGCTGGCACACATCTCCTGTGGCTGGCACACGTCCCCTGCGGCTAGCACACGTCCCCTGCGGCTGGCACACGTCCCCTGCGGCTGGCACACGTCCCCTGCGGCTGGCACACGTCCCCTGCGGCTGGCACACGTCCCCTGCGGCTGGCACACTTCCCCCTGTGGCTGGCACACGTCCTCTATGGCTGGCACATGTCCCCCATGCTGCTGGCACACATCCCCCATGGCTGGCACACGTCCCCCATGGCTGGCACATGTCCCCTGTGGCTGGCACATGTCTTTTGTGGCTTGCACACATCCTCCCTGTCCTGACTATGGCCCCTATGCTGTTGCCCATAGTAAAATAAAAAACTCTTTACTCACCTTCCTCCAGCTCTGTCCTCCAGGTCTCTCTCCTGCCACTGCGCTCCTCCACTTCCTGCTTCTCAGTTCCGGTCATGTGATCAGCACAGCAGAGAGACATAGTCTCTGCGTGCCCGATCACAGCGGCAGCAGGGAGAGCGGGAGGACAGTGCTGGAGGAGGTAAGTAAAGCTTTTTTATTTTACTCTGGGCTGCTGCATGGGGGGCCATATCAAACGGGGGGAGGGGCATGTGCCATCACTGGGGAGCACAGGCACATATAATATGCGCTGCTCCCCCAGCCCATCTCCGCGGTGCGGTTTCAGCACCTCGGTGATGGACAGTGGCAGTGCATATTATATGAGCGGGAGCAGGAGATCTTCCGCTGCCCCCTGCAGCCTCCACCAGTCCGCCCCAGCCCCCGGACAGGCTCCAGAGCACCCTCACCTCCCCTGCAGTATAATCTGTATATTCGGATTATAAGAAGCACCCCCCACTTTCCCTAAAATTTGGGGGAACAAAAGTGCGTCTTCTAATCCGAAAAATACGGTATATGAATTAACATCAGGATTTCCAGCAAATGCCATGGCCTGGTGGGCTAATGCAATTTATGGCTGCAGGGAACATGTTTTGGACGCTTTGATTTGATGAGTTCTTTCCCTGGGGTATACGATATAATAATTGGGTCATTATCATTTATTTTTTATAAAAGGTAGATATGATTTTTTAATAATGATGATTTATGTTAATTTATATTATATATTGATTTGTTTTTACATTTTAATGTGTCAGGTGAGTGTTTCCACTGGAACTACCGTCAGAGAGCGTGTTAACTATTATCACAAATGTGTATATATATCTGTATTGAATAAAGTATACTTGATAGCCCTGAGGAAGTGGCAGTTTTTTGGCCACGAAACACGTAGGCAATAAAGGAAGATCTTTTGACCTTTCTTCTGTTTGTGACGACTTTTTCATGGTCTGCACGGTTTGACAAGCCCGGATCCATCTCTTTCCCTCTGTGGATTTCATCTCTCTTCCAGTGGGGCACCTGCAGTGACCATATTCTACAGGCAATGCCAGTTTGTTGTGGCTCACACAACCGACAAAGGTGAGTCAAACTGATTGGGGGCACCGGGACACTTATTATAAAGATATAACCATATGTGCGCTCCCCCTTATTTTCTTCTAGAACACTGCTCTGGAGGGATTTTGGGTCCACTCTTTTTCCCAGTCTCTTCCACAGTACTATGACTCTAGTGGGTAATTTGGCCATAACTTTATCACCAAGGATTTTCCAGAGGTTTTCTATTGGGTTTAGATCAGGACTCTGGGCTGGCAATTTCATTGTTTCAATGTTTTCTGTTTCAAGGAACTGCTTTACCCGTTTTGCTGTGTGACAGGGGGCATTGTCCTGCATGAAAATTGCTGGCTAAACACAAGTAAGGAACCACATGTTGGTGAAGAAGGTTCTCATACACACTTGCATTCACTCTGCTATGTAGCTGTATGTCAGGTCCAACCCCTGCATCAGAAAACATTCCCCAAACCATGACACTTCCTCCACCACCTTTCACAGACCTCTTTACACACTTTGGGTTCAATCTTTCCTTAGTTTGTTGATGAACATAATGTTTCCCATCAGTTTTAAATAAATTAAACTTGCTTTCTCAACTAAAATGAACTGTGGACCTCTTCTCCTCTGTCCACACAACATGCTTCTCACCAAAGGTGAGACTATCATTTTGGTTCTTTCTGCTAATGAGAGATTTGGTCACTACAGAGTGGGCTTTCAGTCCACATGCTTTTATACATAGTTCTACTGTATGACGAGACAGATCCTTAACCCGTTCAGTGCTGAACTGGCGAGCTATTCCAGCTGCAGTGTTTAACCAATTACTCATGAGGATTCTCCGCTTTATCCTGTCCTCTCTTGTATTTGTTTTTCAAGGGTGACCAGGCTTCTTGGGGAACTTGAAAGAGTAGGTGATGTAAAGATGAATTATTCTAGAAATCACAGACTTGAAACAACCAACTTCTGTGGCTGATAGGGTACCTTAACACGTCGCAACATTGCATGCAATTTCACTTGCAACTTACTGGTTGCAGTGAAATCATGGACACATTGTTCCATTTTGTTGCCGTGTACAAATATAACAAATTGTTCATGATTTCACTGCAATAAGTAAGTTGCAAGTGAAATTGCATGCAATATTGCAACGTGTAAAGGTACCCTTAGGGTGACCCCTTTGGCCTTCATCTGAACAACCTGCTGTCGGAGGGTTTCAGTCACTTTGGTACACCATTCTTGCAAAGTGAGTGCAAACTGGAAAGTTAGGCTGCCAGTTAAATAGGGTATGTCAGATAATTAAGGAAATTAGCACCAGGTGCCAGTTCATGCAGGTATCTGAAAGTGTTCTCTAATTTTAATCAGTTTTCTTTTTCATTTATCTCATTTACATTTTTATTCTGTGCTTTACTATATATTCAAATTATGAAATAAGCTTGAAATAATAGGATATTTTCACATAGGACAACACAATGACCTTAACATTAAGGAAATTGTGTGTTCTCTAATTTTGATCGCCAGTGTACATATTCCACTCATTCACCAGGAACTGATCTGTGCATGGGTATGAAACTGTGTAAAGGCCACTGAGCTGTGATTATTTTACTGGGTCACAAGGATGGAAAATGTTTATGTGCCAGTAGGTTACTAGATATGAAACAATGTATATTTTCTTCATTCACCAATCTCAAGCACATGTAGCACTGGATTAAAAGGAGCTAGGCAGTGCATAAAAGTAATGCACATATTGTACCTAGGCCACAGGAGCAATCTCTAACCAAAGGTGAGAATGATATATAGACCGTTGGTTCACAAAAGACTGGGCATTTTATTTACCCTGCTTGGTCACAAAATATCCAAGACCTTATGCCACGTTTGAACTTTCATCCAGAAGAAGAAAGAGCTGCACTCACCGTGGTCATTTTTACAGAAGGATGCCAGGCTACATTCCTGGATTATATTAATCAAAAGAAAAAAGCTGACAAGTAAAGGAGGGCGATCACCATGTATTAGTAAATCGCACAACTTTATTATATAAACCAGACAAACAACACGAAAGTGCAAATAAGTTAAAATCAATCAACATGCCATACAAGGCCTTAGTAGCACAAATTCCCTGCCCAATTACAGCTGAATCATGAATTCATCATATTCCAAATAGTCAGTTATCAGCATAACATATCCATTAGTACAATACAGGTAAAAATATCTCAAATAAATAAATAAACCAGGTTCAACTAGGCTGTATACAAAAGTCCTCCTGTAATAAAGTGCAACTTCGTGCAAAATACTGACCTAAATTGTGTCATTAATGATCAAATTCCTGGACTCTGATCATTTTGCATTCAGGTGTGCTTTAATGGGTCCTGTTGAAGCAGACCTGAGTGCGAAACAATTGTAGTCCATTAATGTTGCCCGCATCTTCCTGTACACCTGCATGTTACCCGTTTCACAGCAATAATGATTTGAAGATTACCACGGTGAGTGCTGCGCTTTCTTCTTCAGGTTGAAAGTTTGTACATATTGCTATTTGGAGCATTGCATTGGGATATGTGGTAATAAATCATCAAAGTTAATGTATCCCCAGAATTGGGTACTATAAGTCCTCACACTCCAATCAAGTAGTGCAGGTCAACCCTATTCCAGTTGTTCAGGCCATGTTTATGTCATTTTGTATGATTTTACATTCATTAAATCTGTTTTAGTTCATCTGAACACAAGGCGAAATTCCCTTCGAAATCCTTACAAGAAATGGTGGTCTCCTGGTAAAAGCAGCCGTGCAAGTGCTCATAAGGTATATTGTTGCAAATGCTGTCTCCAGCCAAGAAAAAAAATAGATTTGTCCTTAAAAAGGCTGTGCTCTACTGGATAACCCTTATTAAGTGCCCCCTGTGTGGTTAGAGGAATAAGAAAAATGCACACTTACCTCCCAGACTGGCGCAGCTTGAGTACTGTAACCCCCCTGGTGATTTTGTGTCATTGTTTCTCATGTGTGCTTTGCAGTTCATCAGTGGCCACTGATGAGCTCCTACCTTCACATTTCCATCACATGGTCAAGGAGGTAAATATACATTTTTTTTTTTAAATTTTACTAGCACATTAGAAATATTAAAAAGGGATTGTCCAGCAGTTGTACAAACCCTTCACTACTCCTTTTGTTAAGTTCTTATCAGTGTGTTACATATAACTAGTGGGTGTGGTTAGAGATTTCCCTACTTTTTTAGGGGTCATGGACTTAGACAAGGCATTCGTTAGTGGAAGAGTTGAGATTATGATAACATCACTTTCTTTTTTTATAAGCCTAGAACATTTTAAATATAGATGCGGCTCTCGATTAAAATGGAAATTGCCCACAAAGCCTTTTGGTGGAGTTAACTTTTAATTGCGGATTGTGATGTCAGAAGTGATAAATGTTTTTTTAATAGATGGATCTCTCAAAAAAGAAAATTTATTCCGAATATCTCATGAATCCACAGTTCCTGAAGGAATTCATAGACATGTATCGGTCCTTTCCGTGCCTGTGGAACGTGAAGATTTCCGACTATTCCAATAAACAAAAAAGACTGAAGGCCTATGAGAGCATGGTCAACCTCTGCCGGTCTGTGTGCCCAAGCGCCAACATCCAGTTTGTTAAACATAAAATTGCCAATTTAAGAACAGTCTTCAAGAAAGAATTCAACAAAGTACAGGTGTCCAAAAAGACAGCTACTTCTGCGGATGACGTGTATGTGCCCCGACTGTGGTACTTTGACCTGCTTAAGTTCACAATTGGTCAGGATACACTAACAGAAGGATCTTCCAATTCAGGAGAGTCCCAGGAATGCCGTCAGGAAGACGAGCCAGTTGAAGAGACTATGGAGATTCTGGAGGACTCAACTAATGTGTCTCAGGTATTTCAAATTCGGCTTTACATCTACTTCACTTGCGGCTTTCAATTTCATTACAAGTGTATTGTTCCTTGTTATTAGCCATTATTTGCTGGAGAAAAGAATGCATCACTGTTTACTTAACCTTTTTACCGTGCACCGTACACAGTGAGTGCACCAATCGCTGTATAGTAACCACTTAAATTCAACTGCCAATTTCTCACAATGGCTTTTAAGTAGCATGATTTCATTTTCTGACCCAAACCCTCCTTTTGATTTGATCGGTAGGTGCCAGTGGGTTGTTCTTGCAGCCACGACCTACTGAAAACCCCCATCTCACTTCCGTGAAGTTCAGCCCGTTGCTGGGCTTCATAGTAGATGGGGTTAGCTTCATCACATACTGCATATATAGTGGAAGTATTGTATAATACAAGTGCAGAATCATTTTTACTAGAGGGATGAAAAAGTACAGTTAAAAGGAATCAAACAAAAGCAGTAATTTAATGAGAAAATTTGGTATTTGGTAATGCCATGTCCAGAAAAGTCTGATCTATCAAAATATAAAATTATTTACTTCATGTTGTAAATGGCAAAAAAAAAAAATTAAACTCCAGAAATTAAAAACTGCTCCCTTTTTCTCGCAAAATTTAAATTTATAGTGCAGCCTTTCGGCGTACAGCTATCCGCCGAAAACAAACAGTTGGACCGTGTAGCATATTCGCTTTCCTCGGCATCGAAATAGACACTAATGCAATGGTTTTTGCTTACCAGCAGAAATACAATCAGAAAACACTATATATGTTGGAGGGCTTCTGTGAGATAAAAAGGTCACCCTTCAACAGATGCAGTCCTTGCTCGGTCTGCTGACATTCCCCAGCTGCGTAAAGCCAGTCGGCAGAGCCTTCTCTAGTCAATTATCGTTAGCAACGAAGGGCATTTCCCAGCCAGGCCATAGAATCAGGATCACTCGCTCATTGAAGGGATACTTACTAGTCTGGAAAACATTCCTACAATCCTTCAATGGCTATACCTGCGTAGCATCTCCCCACAAAATTCAATTTAAAAAAGTTATCAAAACGTCTGAAAAAGACTGGTTCAAATCAATTTTTATTAGCTAACAAAATTCTGAATTTACTGACTGTTCATGGAAAATATAAAGCTATGGCTCTGGGAAAGGGGGGGGGGGGAAATGCAAGAAAAAAATTAAAATTGTCCCCATCGGGAGTTTAATGTATATGAGTCACATTAGCATTTTCACCTTTTGCCACCAGAATGGCCTTGTAGTGCTCATTAATAATTTGGCATTCTCACTACCTTGTCACCTCTGTTACAGTGGGGAAAATAAGTATTGAACAAATCACCAAAGAGTTCAAACCATAGATGTCTATAATTTACGTTATGTGCAATAATGAATAACAACTCAGGGGAAAAGTATTGAGCACATTATCAATAACACTGGGGAACAATTTGAAAACATTTTCAGTTGAGTTAGGTTTTTGAGCTGATTTATACTAAAATTGGCATGCTGATTCCAAAAATGTAGTCAGTTTTTTTCTAGCACGTCAAGTTTTTCCTCCACAACTTACCTGCCAGAGAAGCACAATTGCACTGATATCTGTAATAAGACTTGTTATCTGATTACAATTCGACTCATATATCCTTTGTAAAAAACATGATAGTGTTAAAAAACATATTTGTCATGCCTATTTCTTATATATTTCATTTCTTGTTCATATTTGTATTATTTAAAAAAAACAAAACACTTTTTAGGTACAGTAGTTTACATATTTTTGAGAAGACAAAAATCCTATAGTTCAAAAACTTGACGTGATAGAGAAAAACTGAGATCATTTCTGGATTCAGCATCCAAAAATTAATTAAGAACAGTTGTCTGACCTAACTCCTAAAAAATTGTGTTCCCCAGTGTAATTAGAAAGCAACCTGCCACTTAGTGAAAAATAATATCAGCTGGTTCAACTGATGGCCTGAGAAAAAGTATCTCATTACCAAGGTGCTACATAAGAAACATCTAATGATGGGTTAAATCAATGAGCTGTCTCAAGACTTTTGCAACCTTATTGTTGCAAAACATACTGATGGCATTGGTTACAGAAGAATTGCTAAATTACTGCAGTTTAGAGTGAACACTGTAGAGGCCATAATCTTGGAGTGGAAAGAAGATAATTTTCCCTAAGCAGGCCACAACCAGGTGCTTCCCACAGTGGAGTGAAAAGCAGAGGCATAACTAAAACAGATGCAGGTGTTGCAATCACACCTGGGCCCTGGAGCCTAGGGAGCCACAAAAGTCACTATGGCCTATAGAAAAACACTAATGGTATTAAAGATTTGCAATAATTGGGGGTCCCGTTGCAGCTTTTGCAATGGGGCCCATAAGCTTCAATATCAGAAGAGTTGTCTAAAAGCCAAGAATTACATGTGTGAAATTCTCCAGAAAGATCTGGAATCAGCAATTCAAAGAAATCAATAAGTAATTCACTCAATCTCCATGGCCTCTATGCACACTCACCAAACAAGAACAATAAGTTTGTTGAAGTGTGTTTCAAATTTTCTCAACAGCATTTAGACAAGCCATACACCATGTTTGTAGGCCAAAAGGCACTGCATATCACCTCAAAAACAACATACCAACAGTGATGTTTCAAGGTGGAAACATCATGGTGTGGGGCTGTTTATCAGCATATGGCACTGGTAAACTTTATATAATTGAAGGACAGATGAATGGAAAAATGTGCCGAGACATTCTTAATAGAAATCTACCATCTTCCAGGAATGATGACGATGAAACAAGGGTGGACATTTCAGCAAGACAATTATCCCAAATAACTATGCAAAGAAATAAAGCTGCTTGAATGGCCCAGCCAATGAACTGACCTGAATCCAATAGAAAATTTATGGAAGGAACTAAAGCTTTGAGTTCATAGAAGGAACCCACAGAACCTTCAGAATTTCAAGTGTTTGTGTGGAAGAATGGGCAAAAATCACACATGAGTAATTTATGCAACTATTTTCTCTATACAGGTGGCGTTTTAAAGCTGCTATCACCAACAAAGGCTTTTGTACGAAGTTCTAAATAAATTTCAGTAAACATGTTCAATACGTTTTTCCCTATCGCCCATGACAGCACCACATGAGAGAGAGGATGCACACCTCAAGGACAGGAAACCCACTAGAATAAAAGGGTGGCACCTCTCTTTCGCATTAGTTTGGTTTCCTGTCCTGGAGGAGAGGAGACCCACACATTGCTGCGCACAGGATTGTCTCGGCTGAAAATATTCCTTGGGCTGGGGCCGGTGTAGGAAGAACGGTACTTACCGTAGCACCAGTTCCCGGTCCCAAAGGTGTCTCCCAACAGCCTTGTTATTGCATGACGGGGGGCCTTGGAGCAGGGAAGCTCGGCTCCACGTCACCAATGGTTTGTGTGCATGCATCGCAGCCACCTGATGGTAGTCCCTGCGGTGCACACGCCGGTAGTGAAGGTTCGGAAATGAAGATCCGGAAGTGATGTCCTCTGACATGGGCACTACAGCGCGACACAGAAGTGACCGCTCGGCACATGTGCAGTGCACCCATCCAGGATGGCACCCAGCAGGAGGGGAGGGCACTCCAGAGAGTGGAGGTGTCAGAGAGAAGCATTTAAGGAGCAGAATTCTGGCGGGCGGCTGGTGAGCATAGTTTGCTTTTCAGATTGCAGAAGAGTCCTCACCTCGGGTGCAGCCCAGCCAGCAGCAACGCCAACCCAGATAGCAGAGTGCATCCCAAAGGGGTAGTGGTGCCGCTGATAGCCTTTCCAGCATGGCTAGTCGTCGATCGAATGGTTCAGCTGAGATTCCAGCCAACCAAGTCCTGCTACCAGATGCGGTATTCTGTGTGGTGGGTGAGTGACTAGTTTAGTTACTGAGGGTCCCCGTTTTTGTCCCTTTTGTGTTTTCAGTAGGAAAGCCCTAGGAAAAAATTGGTTAAGAGAAGAAAACATAAAGAATGTGCCTTGTGTAAAAAGCTATTTCCAGATTATCAGAAGGACCTCTGTAGTTCTTTTATTCAGAAGACTATTTCTGAAGAGGCCCCTGACTTCACTTCTAGCTTCACAAGTTTGGTGGTCGAGATGAGGGATTCCTTAAGATCCCTACGTCAGAGGCATAAGCATAAGAAGAGGCATATAACTTCCATTTCTGGTTCTGATAAAGTGCATAAGTCCGAACGGGAGTCTGGTGCTTGCTCATCCTCAACTGATTCCTCCTCCTCATCAGACGAGGACAGTGCTAGTGGGAAATCCTGTTTCCACTCTGCGGACATAAACCAATTGCTTAGAGCAGTACAGTCCACTATGGGTCTTAACAGAGACTAGAGGTCAGGACACCATGCAGGACCTCATGTTTGGTGGACTAGACAAGAAGAAGAAACAATCCTTCTCGGTTGATGATAGGGTAAATAAGGTCATCAAGTAGCCTTGGGAGAAACCAGATAAGCGAGTGCCCCTGTCTTCTTCGCTTAAACATAAATATCCCTTTGAGGAGGAGTCTTCCTCCTTTTGGGATAGATGCCCAAGTATTGATGTTGCAGTAGCAAAATCCTCTAGGAGAACCTCCTTACCCTTTGGGGATTTGGGTACCCTGAACAGAAAGGCTGACAGTTTCCTGCTGGGCACTTGGGAATTTGTGGCAGGGGTGTTTAGACCTGCAGTGGCAGTCACCTGTGTGGTAAGTTCAGTGATAGTGTGGCTCCAGCAATTGGAAGACCAGCTGAAAGATAGCTCCCCAACACAACATTCTGTCGGACAGGAAGAAGAAACAATCCTTCCCGGTTGATGATAGGGTAAATAAGGTCATCAAGTAGCCATGGGAGAAACCAGATAAGCGAGTGCCCCTGTCTTCTTCGCTTAAACATAAATATCCCTTTGAGGAGGAGTCTTCCTCCTTTTGGGATAGATGCCCAAGTATTGATGTTGCAGTAGCAAAATCCTCCAGGAGAACCTCCTAACCCTTCGAGGATTTGGGTACCCTGAACAGAAAGGCCGACAGTTTCCTGCTGGGCACTTGGGAATTTGAGGCAGGGGTGTTTTAGACCTGCAGTGGCAGTCACCTGTGTGGTAAATTCAGTGATAGTGTGGCTCCAGCAATTGGAAGACCAGCTGAAAGATAGCTCCCCAACACAACATTCTGTCGTCATTGCCTTTGCTGCAGGGTGTTGCTGCCTTTATGGTGGATTCTTCATCTTACTCGTTTAGACTATCAGCTAGGTCAGCAGCCCTCTCCAATTCGGCAAGACGGGCCTTATGGCTAAATGTTGCAGGGGGGATGTCCAAGCCAAATCTAAACTATGTGCCATGCCATGCAAGGGGGACATGTTATTTGACAAGTCTTAGGACGATCTTTTGGAGAAGGCTTCCAACAACCAGAAAGGCTTTCCTTCCTTTCCAGCCTCAACCTTTAAAAGCCAGTCCTTCCGGAGGAAGCAATTCCTCAAGAGGAGACCTCCAAAAGACCAAGACAATTGGTGTAGTACACGTAGAAAAAGCCAGGGATTCATGTTTACGGGTCCCTGTTTGGAGAAAAATACACAATGACATTATCCTTCAGGTGGGAGGAAGACTCTCCTATTTCTTCCCTGCCTGGCAGAAGATCTTCATGAACCATTGGGTGCAGGAGACAATAGGAGAGGATTTGAAGCTATTTTCAATCAGCCCCCTCGCAGGCCCCTAGTACTAACATCTGTCAGGTCATGGGAAAAACTACACACCTTGGATGTTGAAGTTTTGAATTTAGTGGAAAAAAAAAAATCTTGTTTGTGGTTCCAAAGGAGGAAGAGGGTTTTATTCTCCTTTTTTTCTGGTGAAGAAGCCAGATGGTTAAAGGACCTATCCGACCACAAAACTTGTTATTTAAATAAAGCTAATCTGTGCTGAATTGTATTAAAAAAAGCCTCCCACAGTGTTTTTTTTTTTTTGTTCCCTACCATCATTTCCTAAATTTCTGTGTTCAGTGCCTCCATGTTGGATGTTTACATGCAGCATTTCATGATTAGGTAGCTTCCGGGTTCTTTTTTTTTTCCTTCTTACAGCCTGTGCTGATCACCACCCCCTGTACACCCCTCTCTGTCCCCTCCACACTCCTCTCTGCACACACACTGCACCCTGATTGGCCAGGACTCTACAGTGTCTCAGAGCTATAGCAGTGAAGGATCATTCACAAACAACTCATCATTATTACACAAACAGGGTCCAGCAAGCAACTCCTACAGCAATGCACCTGAAAGTGCAAGGAGGGAAAAATGGGTGAGAGCAGGCACTGCATACAGAGGCACTTGTCTGGGAGCTGTTTGGTGTACCTGCAGTGTCCATGCAATCCTGCCTCAAGCAGCCCCTCTCTACTCAGCACACATGGGCTGGGTTAGCAGAGGGGAGTTGGCTGTCACTCACAGTGACTGGGCTGTGATGCTGTGTACAGAGCGGGGTATAAGCTAATGCTGTGTGGTCGGGATGTGACATCACATGAAGCAGCAAAATCACTGCAGGAGAGGTCATGTGACTGCTCTGAGACAGGTGCTGAAACGAGAGAAGGGCTTACAGCAGATCAGGTAGGTAATTACCATCTATCTACTTGTATCTGTGTAGCCCAATACTGTAAAGATTGATTTAAGCCGGAAAAGTCCTTTAATACAGAAGCATCATCAATCTAAAGAAGTTGAATCTCCACCTCCTTCAGAGGCCATTCAAGATGGAGACAGTGAGATCTGCTATAAAGCTCCTTTATCTCAGCTGCTTCAGGGTAGTGCTCGATCTCAAGGTCACGTATTATATCCCGATTTTTACTGGGTACCAATACTTCTTATGGCTAGCCCTGCCAATTCAAGGGGTTTTGACACATTATCAAAACAGGGCACTGCCCTTTGGTCTTTCCATGGCCCCAAGAATCTTCACTAAAGTGGTAGTGGAGATGATGGCCCACATTTGGGATCTAAACACCCTTATAGTTCCATACTTGGATGACTTCCTCTTTGTAGCAAGAAATTTAGGGAAAGACGGTGTTTTCCGGTCCGCGCTGCCAGGTTCACTCACATCAAAGAAAAACCAATGATCAATGTTTGATCCAATCCTTCCTTTATTCTCTTCCTACGCGTTTCAGTGCCCACCTGGCACCTTCATCAGGGATACATCCACCCCATCAAACCGATCTTTATATAGTGACATTCATATAATGATTAGTGGGTGTTCCTAGCCTTGTGACGTAAAAACCGTCACAAAAACCGGGAGGAATCTGTATTTTGGCGCACTTTTCACAAAAGATATAAGATACACATATAAGTACAAATATCTCATAGTACAAGGGTTCAAAAAAATCAGATTAGTGAGACCATAAAAGAGCTATGTAAAAATCCATGCGGAAAAGTCTGTAAAATCCGTCCAGTAAAAAAACACACACTGCAAAAACCATCAAAAAATATATGCACATGTTTCATACCTTCTCAGGGGATAGAACTTATGGTGCTCAGAAATTCACTATTTGGGAACATACCATTAATGCTCTGTGCCACCTTATCTTACAGAGTGTGTTGTAATCATATGTGGATGCAATCTATGTATTTTTCCAAAACTATTTTGTTCTCCAGATCCAGTTGGAGGAGAAAGAAGAAGAATATGCATAAAAAATCTCTAAAAACCACAAATTTATTATAAAAATGAGATATAAAAAATAAAATAAATAAATACAAATTGAATATATAAAAAAACTATTAAAAATATTTTTATAAAAAAACTTTTTTTGTTAGTGATTACTAACCATTATTCAATGCAGGTGTACTTAAAGGGAACCAACCACCCCAAATGACCCCCCCCGGACTGTTAATATGTGTCCCTACACCCAGCACACACATTTGGGGCAATCGTTTTTGCTAAAAAAAAAACTGTTTAGTAGATGTTAAGATATAGCTTTATGAAGTTTAATAAATTCAGACGAATGGGTGTTACCTAGCTTTGTCCTCGTGCATATGTTCGTGCCTGTCAGCCTCCTCTCCCCCCCTCCCTTCAGTGAAGCCCTTCTGTGCAAGCCGAAAATGCCCCGCCTGTCTGCTGCTGCCTGATAAATAATGCACGCCCCTCTCACCTTCTAAGAGCCTGGCCGCGTCATGAAAGGGGCGGGGCTTAATCGCGTCATGAAAGGGGGCGGGGCTCCGGCATGACGCGATCTAGCCCCGCCCATTTCATGACGAGGCCAGGCTCTTAGAAGGTGAGAGGGGCGTGCATAATTTATCAGGCAGCAGCAGACAGGCGGGGCATTTTCGGCTTGCACAGAAGGGCTTCACTGAAGGGAGGGGGGGAGAGGAGGCTGACAGGCACGAACAAATGCACGAGGACAAAGCTAGGTAACACCCAGTCGGCTGAATTTATTAAACTTCATAAAGCTATATCTTAGCATCTACTAAACAGTTTTTTTAGCAAAAACGATTGCCCCAAATGTGTGTGCTGGGTGTAGAGGGACACATATTAACAGTCCGGGGGGGTCATTTGGGGTGGTTGGTTCCCTTTAAAGGAACTATGTCTTTCTTTTAATAAAAAATGGACAAAACTTTACAAGCCTAGACACTAGTCCAGTACAGGATTAACTATCAACATCTTTCCGACTCGTTGTGCTGCAAGATGTAATGGGGAATACCACACCAAATCCTCTGAGTTCTATCCCAATCCGGGACACAAGTGGGGTCTTAGCTTTGAATTTACTATGAATGATGTTAGTATTAATTTTCTGGACCTCAATATTTTTGTGGAAAATGATGAGATACATACGAAAACATTCTTCAAGCCCACGGATCGCAATTCGTACATAAATTTCCGTAGTGGACATTATAAAAAATGTTTTTTTATGCATATTCTTCTTCTTTCTCCTCCAACTGGATCTGGAGAACAAAATAGTTTTGGAAAAATACATAGATTGCATCCACATATGATTACAACACACTCTGTAAGATAAGGTGGCACAGAGCATTAATGGTATGTTCCCAAATAGTGAATTTCTGAGCACCATGAGTTCTATCCCCTGGGAAGGTATGAAACATGTGCATATATTTTTTGATGGTTTTTGCAGTATGTGTTTTTTTACTGGATGGATTTTACAGACTTTTCGCATGGATTTTTACATAGCTCTTTTATGGTCTCACTAATCTGATTTTCTTGAACCCTTGTACTATGAGATATTTGTATTTATATGTGTATCTTATATCTTTTGTGAAAAGTGCGCCAAAATACAGATTCCTCCCGGTTTTTGTGACGGTTTTTACGTCACAAGGCTAGGAACACCCACTAATCATTATATGAATGTCACTATATAAAGATCGGTTTGATGGGGTGGATGTATCCCTGATGAAGGTGCCAGGTGGGCACTGAAACGCGTAGGAAGAGAATAAAGGAAGGATTGGATCAAACATCGATCATTGGTTTTTCTTTGATGTGAGTGAACCTGGCAGCGCGGACCGGAAAACACCGTCTTTCCCTAAATTTCTTGATACATCTCCACGTGCGTGGAGCCAGTGGGAGTCCTGCAGCAGCCATCAGGATATTACTCTATGAGCCTTCAAACCAGTTGTGGGTCGCACAACTGGAATAGGTGAGTGAATTGCCTTTTTCACCACTTTACGTGTTAGTGTCGAGTGATAAGGGCACTATTGCGCCTCTTGTCCCCCCCTTTTTTTCTTTTTCCTCCTTGTAGGGAATTTGGAGGAAGATTACAGAACCCAACTCCGCAAATTTATGCTGGTTCTGGAAGATCTGGGGTGGCTGTTGAACATTGATAAATCCCAGTTGCAACCATCGACATCTCAAATTTTCCGTGTCTCACATTGTATTCAAGATCCCTGATCTGCCACCTCCCAGAAGACAAAAAAGAGAGGTCATATCCTTAGTCACCTCAGCCATAGAACGAACAGAGATGACACTCAGACAAGCCATGTCATTAGTCTGTTCCCTTACGGCCTGAATACCGGCCGTCTTGTGGAGCCAACTACATTTCCATCTGCTCTATTGGGAGGTCCTATGCAACCATGAATGGTTAGGAGGTTGTTTGGAGGGCAGAGTGACCCTTTCCTCAGCAACCTCAGACTCTTTCCGATGGTGGCTGTTCAGGCACAACTTGTCTTTAGGAGTTCTGTGGGTATCCCCTTCCACAGCTGTGATCACCACAAATGCCAGTGCCTTCGTCTGGGGAGCTCACATTGCAGAGGTGGTAGTGTAGGGCACATGGAATGATCAGGAGTAGGAAGCTTCATCATATCTCAAGTAGCTCATGGCTTTGCAGAAGAGTCTCAAGGTTTTCCAACCATTTCTCAGGGGGTGAAATGTTTGGTTCCTCTCAGACAACAGTGTGGCAGTATCCTATGTAAACCACCAGGGGAGCATGAGGTCCTTCTCCCTGATGAACATCACCTTTGACATTTTCGAGATGGCTTAGCTACACTTATCTTCCTTAACGGCCCTTACATCTAAGGGGATCGGAGAATTAGGCCACAACTTTCTAAGCAGATATCCTTTAAAACAGGGGGAATAGTCTCTGAATCCTGCAGTGTTCAAGCAAATTATGGGTCTTTGGGGCATGCCAACAATAGATCTTTTTGTGAACAGAAAGGTAGCCAGGTTTTGCTATCTCAATCCGAGAGACACACCAGTAGCAATCAATGCTTTCCAAATTCCATGGACATCAAAACTTCTTTATGCCTTTCCCCCTCTCATGTTCATCCCATCAGTATAACAGAAGATAAGGACAGATCGAGCATCGGTTATATTAATCACCACCTGGTGGCCAAAAAGACCTTGGTTCTTTTGGATGAAAGCAATGGCCCCTTCTGAATATTCCACACATGCTGTCCCAGCGACCAGTGCTTCACCCTTAAGATCCTGGTCTTCACTTTACGGCCTGGCTCTTTAGAGGCAGTTGCTTCTAAATCAAGTGTTCTCCCAGGAATTGCTGTCAACTCTCCTACGGAGTAGGAAGCCAGTGACCAAAGTCTGTATGGAAGGGTTCGGAGAAGATTCCAATCCAATTCAGGTGCCCATCCAGAAGGTCCTCCTCTGATTTCAGTTATTCTGGAGTTCCTTCAGAGAGTGTTGCAGTTAGGCCTGGCGGTGAGTACCCTTAAGCTGCAATTCTCAACTTTAGGCGCCTTACATAATTTTAATGACATTAAGAGAAAAAAATGACACGGCAACTCACCACTATTCGAGTAATCTTCAAGTCTTTATTCCATGCGAGTTAGACACGGAAGACAAGCAGGGGAGGGAGGGAGTGCAGAGACTTGGTGACGGCTTGCCGTTTCGCAGCGCGACTCGCTGCTTCCACGGACCAAACTAGTCTGACGTCACGTCCGAGTTAAATAAACCTCGGACGAGTCCGCCCACGCCAGCACACAGTATAATTACAGTGCTCTATATGTGAGACAAGGAAATTTTCATAAAAACAATTTCAACATTATACAACAATGTGGCACTTTAAGAAATCTTTAAAACATTGCTATTAAATGATGATAACTATAATTTAGTATCAAAGACAATTATCAGAGGAGTAGAAGTTGGTCAAAGAACAAAAGGAGTACCGTATATATCCCAATATAGGTCTATTACCTTATATACTGTTATTAGAAACAGAGGAAAAAAGGAAGAAGGAAGGAGGGAGACACGTAGAAGGAGAATAAAGGAAATAGGAGTTAAAAACATGTAGAGCACGAACAACCCATCCATGAAAATACATGTATGGCAAGACTCTAACATATACATAGACTATAAAAATAATGATTGAACCTACAATAAGAGAAATATCTACGATAAGGTTTTTTCAAGAAATAGAAGTAGTGGGATCAAAAACTAAATAAAATGCAATAAATGCAAAGTTAATTAACTTCATGGAGTGGTATCTCTATCTAGATGGGAATAATTATTAACCAAGGATCACATTAACCTAAATAGGGAAACAGATCATTTCTTTCATTTAATCCTAAAACCCCACAGGCATCAGTAACCGTAATCCATCTACTCTCTAGACGTAAAAGTCTTTTATGTAGATCTCCTCTATCTGAGGACGGCATTACCTGCTCGATGCCTGCAAAACTCAGCACATCTGCATTCCCATTGTGGGCATCTCGCACGTGCTGAATTAATCTAGAACTCCCAACTCCAGTTCTTATTGAGTTACGATGTTCCCTAAATCGTATATACAATTCTCTTATAGTCTTACCAATATAGAAGCGATTACAAGTGCACCATACGACATACACTAACCACTTGGTTTTACAACTAATGTATGATTTAACCAAATGTTGTTCACCTCCAACTCTAATGGGATTGTTAGTATTGTGGAATTTGCAAAAATTGCAGTTTCTACAACGATGGTTACCTTTAGGGCGAGAATCTTCTAGCCAGGTACCTTTTTTCTTCTGATTCATTCGATTCTTTATCAAGAGGTCCCCAAGGTTATTGCTTCTCCGATAAGTAACTAGGGGAGGGCCTATATTCTTCTTATTCAGGTCTTTATCCCCTATTACAATGGGCCAACATTTTCTAATTGCCCTTGCAATGGTGTTGTACATGGGGCCCGACTTAAATGTGAACACAAACCTCTTATTTACAGTTCCTTGTTGTTCTTTTTCATAAATCTTACTTCTACATAAGGGTTTCATGTTCAATCTACATCGAGCCTCCTGTATAACTTTTTTTGGGTATCCCCTATTTATGAATCTATCCTCTAGATCAGCAAATTGTTTTTCACAAATGGAGGGATTATTGTTTGTGCGTTGTACCCTCAAAAATTGACTGTAGGGCAAACTCCTTTTTGTATGGTATGGATGGGCACTATTAAAATGTAATAATGAGTTCGTGCTAGTAGATTTCCTGTATAGGGATCTAATAATAGAATTACCCTCAATCTGTATTTTAATGTCTAGAAACTCCAGTTCCTGATCTCCAAATATGGAAGTAAATAGCATATTGTATGTGTTGTTATCATTAAGGAATTGTACAAATCTCAAAAAATCTGATTCAGTTCCGTCCCATACCAAGAACACATCGTCCACATATCTAGCATACAGTTTAATATGCTTCAGAAAAGGATTAGTGGACGCATATATGACCTTGTCTTCAAAATGGGCCAAGAATAAATTGGCTAGTGTACATGAGACTGACGTCCCCATGGCAGTACCTTCAATTTGCCTATACCATTTACCATCAAACGAAAAAGCATTGTGGGTTAATACAAAGGTCAAGGACTCAATAATGAAGGAAATTAAACCTTCACTCTGTCCATTGACTCTCAGTATACTCTCAACGGTGGAGATTGCCAAGTTTTGAGGAATTCTTGTATACAAGCTCTCCACGTCTATGGAGGCCAGTCTGTAGTTCTCCTGCCATTCTATTTGGTCAAGAATGGTTATGAACTGTGTCGAATCTTTCACATAGGAGGGGACCTTTTTCAATAATGGTCTCAATAGCCATTCACAATACTTAGACAAGGGCTCGGTCAGTGAGCCCACCCCGGACACAATAGGTCGTCCTGGGGGGTTCACTAGCCTTTTGTGCACCTTAGGTAATGCATAGATATATGGTTTTCTAGGGTATTCAATATACAATTTCTCCGCCTGCTTCTGTGTTATGTTACCTTTATCGACCTGGTTACGTAGGAGGTTTTTGAGCTCAGAGTTATACCTAAAGGTGGGGTCAGAATTTAGTTCTTCATAAGTTGTTTTGACGTTTAACTGTCTCAATAATTCTATTTTATAGTCAAGTTTATTCCATAAAACTACTCCCCCTCCTTTGTCTGCTCTTTTAACCAACACATCATCCCAGCTTTTTATTTCAGCTAGGGCTGACCTTTCTCCTGCTGATAAGTTCTTTTTTGGTTCTGGATAAATTAGGGCTTTCACCTCTTTACAGACCATCTCACCGAATAAGTCAACATTATTACCCGGGGAGGTGGGTGGGTAGAAGGTGGACTTAACTCCTCCCTTAAAAACAGTATTTATCTCCTCTTCCTCCATTAAATCATCAAACCAAGCTGGGTCAAGATCTAATAGATCCGTGACCTCACTTCTCACATCACTTAAAGAGTTATCACCAGCAAAGAACCCTAAGGATTTGAATTTGTCGTCCAATAAAGGACAGGATAAAGAAATAAGAATTTTCAATCTTACTAATAAAACAATATCCAAGGACGTAGAAAGACTCTTAAAACGTGGTCTGAACTTCTGTATGGAGGAAAAGTTCGATTATATGGACTTCCGGGTCGATTTGTTTAAAGCCATCAGAAAAATTCATCTCTATAAGTACTATGAATGCCAAAAGAGTTCCCGTGGTAGTGTAATAAATGATAATATGTGTGCAGCAAATCCTGTACGTGTGGGGTCCTTAGGGTTCTTTGCTGGTGATAACTCTTTAAGTGATGTGAGAAGTGAGGTCACGGATCTATTAGATCTTGACCCAGCTTGGTTTGATGATTTAATGGAGGAAGAGGAGATAAATACTGTTTTTAAGGGAGGAGTTAAGTCCACCTTCTACCCACCCACCTCCCCGGGTAATAATGTTGACTTATTCGGTGAGATGGTCTGTAAAGAGGTGAAAGCCCTAATTTATCCAGAACCAAAAAAGAACTTATCAGCAGGAGAAAGGTCAGCCCTAGCTGAAATAAAAAGCTGGGATGATGTGTTGGTTAAAAGAGCAGACAAAGGAGGGGGAGTAGTTTTATGGAATAAACTTGACTATAAAATAGAATTATTGAGACAGTTAAACGTCAAAACAACTTATGAAGAACTAAATTCTGACCCCACCTTTAGGTATAACTCTGAGCTCAAAAACCTCCTACGTAACCAGGTCGATAAAGGTAACATAACACAGAAGCAGGCGGAGAAATTGTATATTGAATACCCTAGAAAACCATATATCTATGCATTACCTAAGGTGCACAAAAGGCTAGTGAACCCCCAGGACGACCTATTGTGTCCGGGGTGGGCTCACTGACCGAGCCCTTGTCTAAGTATTGTGAATGGCTATTGAGACCATTATTGAAAAAGGTCCCCTCCTATGTGAAAGATTCGACACAGTTCATAACCATTCTTGACCAAATAGAATGGCAGGAGAACTACAGACTGGCCTCCATAGACGTGGAGAGCTTGTATACAAGAATTCCTCAAAACTTGGCAATCTCCACCGTTGAGAGTATACTGAGAGTCAATGGACAGAGTGAAGGTTTAATTTCCTTCATTATTGAGTCCTTGACCTTTGTATTAACCCACAATGCTTTTTCGTTTGATGGTAAATGGTATAGGCAAATTGAAGGTACTGCCATGGGGACGTCAGTCTCATGTACACTAGCCAATTTATTCTTGGCCCATTTTGAAGACAAGGTCATATATGCGTCCACTAATCCTTTTCTGAAGCATATTAAACTGTATGCTAGATATGTGGACGATGTGTTCTTGGTATGGGACGGAACTGAATCAGATTTTTTGAGATTTGTACAATTCCTTAATGATAACAACACATACAATATGCTATTTACTTCCATATTTGGAGATCAGGAACTGGAGTTTCTAGACATTAAAATACAGATTGAGGGTAATTCTATTATTAGATCCCTATACAGGAAACCTACTAGCACGAACTCATTATTACATTTTAATAGTGCCCATCCATACCATACAAAAAGGAGTTTGCCCTACAGTCAATTTTTGAGGGTACAACGCACAAACAATAATCCCTCCATTTGTGAAAAACAATTTGCTGATCTAGAGGATAGATTCATAAATAGGGGATACCCAAAAAAAGTTATACAGGAGGCTCGATGTAGATTGAACATGAAACCCTTATGTAGAAGTAAGATTTATGAAAAAGAACAACAAGGAACTGTAAATAAGAGGTTTGTGTTCACATTTAAGTCGGGCCCCATGTACAACACCATTGCAAGGGCAATTAGAAAATGTTGGCCCATTGTAATAGGGGATAAAGACCTGAATAAGAAGAATATAGGCCCTCCCCTAGTTACTTATCGGAGAAGCAATAACCTTGGGGACCTCTTGATAAAGAATCGAATGGATCAGAAGAAAAAAGGTACCTGGCTAGAAGATTCTCGCCCTAAAGGTAACCATCGTTGTAGAAACTGCAATTTTTGCAAATTCCACAATACTAACAATCCCATTAGAGTTGGAGGTGAACAACATTTGGTTAAATCATACATTAGTTGTAAAACCAAGTGGTTAGTGTATGTTGTATGGTGCACTTGTAATCGCTTCTATATTGGTAAGACTATAAGAGAATTGTATATACGATTTAGGGAACATCGTAACTCAATAAGAACTGGAGTTGGGAGTTCTAGATTAATTCAGCACGTGCGAGATGCCCACAATGGGAATGCAGATGTGCTGAGTTTTGCAGGCATCGAGCAGGTAATGCCGTCCTCAGATAGAGGAGATCTACATAAAAGACTTTTACGTCTAGAGAGTAGATGGATTACGGTTACTGATGCCTGTGGGGTTTTAGGATTAAATGAAAGAAATGATCTGTTTCCCTATTTAGGTTAATGTGATCCTTGGTTAATAATTATTCCCATCTAGATAGAGATACCACTCCATGAAGTTAATTAACTTTGCATTTATTGCATTTTATTTAGTTTTTGATCCCACTACTTCTATTTCTTGAAAAAACCTTATCGTAGATATTTCTCTTATTGTAGGTTCAATCATTATTTTTATAGTCTATGTATATGTTAGAGTCTTGCCATACATGTATTTTCATGGATGGGTTGTTCGTGCTCTACATGTTTTTAACTCCTATTTCCTTTATTCTCCTTCTATGTGTCTCCCTCCTTCCTTCTTCCTTTTTTCCTCTGTTTCTAATAACAGTATATAAGGTAATAGACCTATATTGGGATATATACGGTACTCCTTTTGTTCTTTGACCAACTTCTACTCCTCTGATAATTGTCTTTGATACTAAATTATAGTTATCATTTAATAGCAATGTTTTAAAGATTTCTTAAAGTGCCACATTGTTGTATAATGTTGAAATTGTTTTTATGAAAATTTCCTTGTCTCACATATAGAGCACTGTAATTATACTGTGTGCTGGCGTGGGCGGACTCGTCCGAGGTTTATTTAACTCGGACGTGACGTCAGACGCCAGACTAGTTTGGTCCGTGGAAGCAGCGAGTCGCGCTGCGAAACGGCAAGCCGTCACCAAGTCTCTGCACTCCCTCCCTCCCCTGCTTGTCTTCCGTGTCTAACTCGCATGGAATAAAGACTTGAAGATTACTCGAATAGTGGTGAGTTGCCGTGTCATTTTTTTCTCTTAATGTCATTGCGATTTGGACTGTCCTCGTTATTACACGAGCACCGCCATTGCGAGTCGCTCACTCCCTCGGACGTAGTGCATAGCACCGCCGTTGCGAGTCGCTCACTCTCTCGGATGTAGTGCATGAAGGAACGGATTGACTGTGCCTCGCTATATCTCCTTACTACTGTCTTTACATAATTTTAATTTAGCAGCCAATCGGTGGGTTAGTCGATTCATCTCGTGCTGTCAGAGAGCTACTCCCATGTCTCATCCTAAACCTCCTCCCTGGCATTTGAATTTAGTCCTTACTGACATTCCTTTTGAACCTCTTCTGTAAATTCTAGTTAAGGTCTTTACCATGAAAGTTGCTTTATTGGTGACCCTGACTTCGGCTTGGAGAATGATTGACCTACAATCCCTATCAATTAATCCTCCTTATACTCAGATTTTACAGGATAGGGTAGTCTTAAGACCAGACCCTGCTTATCTACCAAAAGTAGTAAGGAAGTGTCATTGATCACAGGAAATAATTTTACCATTTTTCTGTGATCCACCGACTAACATATAAAAAGAGAAGCTACATACTTTGGAAGTTAGGAGGGTCCTACTTCACTGTTTAGATAGAACTAGTGAGGAGAGGAAGCCTCAGGCCCTGTTTGTGTCTTTCCAGGGTGCCACTAGGGGCTGTATCTATATCTAAGAGCACTTTGGCTACGTGGGTTCGAGATGCCTACTCGACTATTTGGGCTTCAGTTCCGTCAGTGATTAAGGTCCATTTCATCAGTTCTATTTCAACATCAGACATCAGAGAAGGCGTGTTTTAATAGAACAGATTTGTAAGGCTGCTACATGGTCAACCCCTTCTACGGTTTTCTGGCACTATAGACTTGATCTTTCATCCTCAACAGATTTATCCTTTGGGAGAAGGGTTTTACAAGTAGTACTCCCTACCTAGGTGCTATTTTTCTCTTCTATTATAGTCTCTCATGTGGTGCTGTCATGGGCGATAAGGAAAAATCCAAGTTACTTACCAGTAATGAGATTTTCATTAGTCCATGATAGCACCCATAGTTCCCCCCCCCCCCCTTTTTGTTTTCATGGGTTGTGGTCACTTTTCAGGTTAATGTTAGAGATAAGTAGGTGTTTGATGGTGCATTTTACTAAATGTCTCCTGGTCCTCTCTGTAAACCTACTGATGCGATGGAGAGGTGCCACCCTTTTATTCTAGTGGGTTTCCTGTCCTGGAGGGGTGGATGCTCTCTCTCATGTGGTACTGTCATGTGTTCATGAAAATCCCATTACTGGTAAGTAACTAGGATTTTCCCTGAGTTATTTCTTATTATTACACACAACTTAATTTCCATGGTTTGATTTGTCTGTGTGGATTGGATGGATTGTTTCCGCCATTTACTGAATTTCTTGTCAGTAGAACCTTTAGAAATATATTTTTTAGAAAATTACTAACATGTTCAATATTTATTTCACCTGGTGTATATTCCTGTTTCTTAATTGTGAGGGAAGCACTACCTATGCCTGGTAGAGTAAATGGTATGGCACTGAGAAAATCTCTTAGTGGGCACCAAATTTATGAAGTTGTTGGTGATTAAAAATACATATATATTTAGAAGAAAACAGTATTTGGGAATGTACAGTATTTTTTTGACCATAAGATGCACCCAGGTTTTACAGGAGTAAAATGGGGGAAAAAACAATTTACGCAAAAAATGTGGTAAAACACGTCTAGGGAGGTGGGACCTGCTGTCACTGTTATGGGGGTAATGGGGTCCCTTCCAGGTAATATATGTCCCGCGTCCTGATGTATGATCCCCCATCCTACTATATAGTCCATATCCTGGTATTTGGCCCCTCATCCAAATTTATGATCCCCCCCCCCCATCCTGAATATGGCCCCCCCCATCCTTGTTTATGATCCTCCATCTTGGAATGGCCCCCGAACATGGTATATGTCCCCTATGCTTGTTATCTCCCCCAATCATGGTATATGTTCCCTCATCCCAGATAAGTCCCCCCATCCTGGTATATTCACTCCCATCTTGGTTTATGATCCCCCATCCTGGATATAGACCCCCCCCCATCATGGTTTATGGAACCTCATCCTGGTTTATGATCCCCATATGTCCCCTTGTAATGGTATATGCCCCCCTATCGAGGATATGGCCCTTCCATCCAGGTTTATGATCCTCCATCCTGGATATGTCCACCCATTGTGGATATGTCCACCCATCCTTATTTATGACCCCCTCCTTGCCCCCCCATCCTGGTTTATGATTCCCCATCCTTGGATATGACACCCCATTTTGGTTCCCTATTTTGGAAATTGCCCCCATCCTGGATATTGCCCCCTGTCCTGGCGCACACTTAAAAAAAGTAAACGATTGTACTCGCCTTCCATCGCTTTCAGCACCGTGACGTTTTCCCGTCTTCTTGTTCCTGCATCTGATCGTATGAGCGGCAAACAGTGATGATGTCACTTTCTTGCCCCCTCATATGATCGGATGTCGGCACAAGACAGGAGGACACCGCGGTGCTTCAAGGGAGCAATAGAGAGGTGAGTATACTTAGGCTAATGTAATACGTGCTGGTCCCGACTGCCGTGCATATCTTAGTGCCAGCTTCTGTGCTGAAAGGTGGTGGACAGGGGAATGCAGTGAATATTACATTAGCTTTAATCAACAGGCCTCCAGTCACAGCTCCAAAGCTATCCCCCCAGCATAGCCCCACAACCATATGTCCAGACTATAAGATGCACCAACCACTTTCACCCAAAGGTTTTTAGGAAAAAGTGCATCTGATAGTCAGAAAAATACGATAGTTGAAGGAGCAGAATCTGCTGATGCCGTATGGCCTTATTCAGTACAATGATCATCTGTCCACAAGTTGTTTTTAGGCTGTGAAGACAATAGGAACAATTCAGAGGTTGAAGAGTTATAGGGCATGACATAGGGTCTCCAGCAGGACAGTACTCTTGAAGTAGTGAACTGATCTTGTCCTTTGGTCATTATGATAACTTTCTGGAAGGTGCCCCGATTATACCTGAATAGAGATTTCATTATCAAACTGAGGAAGGGTTTTGATGCTCAAACATATGATTTTCAGGTAACCAGTAACAGCCAATCTGAAGACGTAGACTATGACCCACAGGAGGATATGCCATTTATAAGGAAGAGAAAGAAAGGAAAGCTGTACAATGATGATGACCTGAGCAATGAGCTGCTTTCTCAAGCTGCAGCTATTCTCTCTAAAAACAATGACGAGTATGATGCATTTGGTGTAACGGTTGCTTCAAAATTACGGAGGATGGAGGAAAAACAAAGACTTGTTGCTGAAGTCCTCATCATGGATGTTTTATACAAGGGGATGCTGAACCAATTAAGTGAAGAATCGTACATTGCCGATTACCCCATTCACTACTACTCATCCAATGCAATGAGCTGACCTCCTTCCTGCAGGCTCTCTAAAATCTATGCTCACCAAATGGCCAGGAAAAGCTGTGACTCTGCACCCATCTAAAATATTTGGGGCTTCTCATCCTGTTTAAAGGGTAACTCCAATCACAAGTTGTTTTCTATATGCCTTATGTACATATTATGTTAAGGTAGTATACACAATATACTGCTGATATTAATTATTTGAAGTGTTACTCCATAGTGTGAACTTCCATTGCCACCCATTTATTATCCCTTAGCATACTGTCTCCAGTATAAAAATCCTCCCGTCAATGGATAAAATACATTTATCTCTTAGTATAAGATTTGACATTTGGAGTTGATAGAATTTTCATTTAGTTATTTTTTGGAGATCCGCTTTTTTTGAGATCCCTATTGGGCTCCTTTGTTTCCATAACTTTAATTCATTTTTTGGGGACATGCAGTAACAGAACAGCTCATGTGCTTCAGGCTGTTTTTAAAGCTCCCCCTCCAATCGCCTTAGTCTCACAGAGTTATTTTCTTATAGGACATGAAAGGCTGACATGGGAATAAATATTTAATGCATATATGCACTGTTGTAGTGCAACCATCATTATTTCTTTTGGGAAGGTGTGGTTCTCATTAAGGGTGACGCCTATTACTTTCAGAGAGAATGGTGTCACAACCTTGCCTCTTATTGGTTTAGTAATATGATGTTAACTACAGTTGTGCTCAAAAGTTTGCATACCCTGGCAGATTTTTTGCTTTCTTATCCATAGTGGTTGGGTGAAGCCATTTATTGTGAAAACTACTGTGTTTTCTGTTTTTAAATCGTAATGACTACCAAAAACATCCTAAACACCCTGATCAAAAGTTCACATATCCAAGTTCTTAATACCTTGTATTGCCCCCTCTAACATAAATGACAGCTTGAACTCTTTTGTGGTAGTTGTGGATGAGGCACTTTATTTTCTCAGATGGTAAAGCTGCCCATTCTTCTTGGCAAAATGCGTCCAGTTCCTGTAAATTTCTGGGCTTTTTTGCATGAACTGCGCACTTGAGTTCTCCCCAGAATGGCTCAATGATGTTGAGGTCAGGAGACTGAGATGGCCACTCCACAACCTTCACTTTCTTCTGCTAAAGCCAATGACAGGTCGACTTGGCCTTGTGTTTTGGATAGCTGTCATGTTGGAACGTCCAAGTATATCCCAAGCGCAGCTTCCGGGCTGATGAGTGCAAATTTGCCTTCAGTATTTGCTGATAATGTGCTGTATTCATCTTTCCTTCAAGTTTGACCAGGTTTTCTGTGCCTTTCTAGCTCACACATCCCCACATCTTTAGTGATCCACCTTTGTGCTTACAGTATCAATGGTGTTCCTTTCATCATAAGCCTTGTTGACACCTCTCCAAATGTAAAGTTTAAGGTTGCGGCCAAAAAAGCTTGAGTTTGGTGTCATCACTCCAAATGACCTTGTTCCACAAGTTTGGAGGCTCGTCTCTGTGCTGTTTGGCGTATTGTAGTCAAGATGATTTGTGGCATTTGCGCAGTAATGGCTTTCTTCTGACGACTCAACCATGCAGCCCATTGCATCTTGCAACAGCCACACCTCTAGTTTTCAGTGGGTCCTGTATCTCAGCTGATGTTATTTGTGTATTTTTCTTTGCATCCCAAACAATTTTCTTGGGAGTTGTGGCAGAAATTTTTATTGGTCTACCTGATCGTGGTTTGGTTTTTACAGAGTCCCTGATTTTCTATTTGTTAATCACAGATTGAACACTGCTGACTGGCCTTATCAATTCCTTGGATATCTTTTTGTATCCCTTTCCTGTTTTATACAGTTCAACTATCTTTTCCTGTAGATCAGTTGACAATTCTTTTGCTTTCCCCAAGACTCACAGTTCAGAAATATCAGTGGCTGGATGAAAGATGCAAGAGTCTGTTTGGATCCCAGAAACTCACTCAGCTTTTATGTACACACTGACTAAAAGCAAACAGGTCACAGGTGAGTACGTGACCTTTATTAGCCATTCAAACCCATCCGTGTCATTTGTGCATGTTATCACGCCAAAATCACCAGGGTATGTGAACTTTTGACCAGGGTCATTTGGATGTTTTTGGTTATCATTATGATTTAAAAAGAGAAAAAACAGTAGTTTGACAATTATTGGCTTCACTAAACCACTAACCATGAATGGAAAAAAAAGTTTTTGTTATTATTCATATTGTCTGAAAAAAGGCCAAGAAAGAAAAAAAATCTGCCAGGATATGTAAACTTTTGATCACAGCTGTATATGTAGTAATGTCAAAAAGTAAGTCACCCACCATCATTTTTATTATGTAAACCAATAAATATCTGATTTTTCATCAGAACATAAAGATAAATGAATGGAACAAACAGACAATACATTGATCTATGCAGCAAACAGAAAATCCATAGGTAATTCCTCACATTACTAACCCCACACCAACTCATTGCACACAGACTTGCAGTTCACTCAGCTAGTCATTGATGCTCCGCAAAAAGATGCCACATGGTCACTTGTACTCAAAGGAAAAGAATGAAATCATGGCACACACTAAATTTTAAGCCTCATAGGGCCTGATTCATCATAGCTTTTACGCAAAAATTCTGCTGTAAAAAGCTTTGAATGTAGCAAAATGTTGTTGCTCTTATGCCATTTTCAACCCAGCTCTGACAAAGTGAGGGGAGCTGACTACTGGTGGCTATGGCGACATTCAGTTGTTAAATTCATGACAAGTGGCGGCATCGGCACTCCACATATATTACGCCAGCAGAGATTTTAAGAGATGCATGCCTACAATTCATAATTCTGGTATGAATCAGCTGCATTCCCTGAACTGATATAATTTTGGGGCTCCAGCGCTCACTACCACCTAATACCGTGTCTGATTATTGATTACAATATTCCATTGTTTTGGGATCAATGATAATAATTTATCACCTTTATTAGCTTGAAAAAATTCTTTATTCTACTCACTCTGTAAACTGTCAGTTATACATCATGCATGAAAATTCATTAAAATTATATGAAAAAGTTCTTTGTATAAAACATTAAAATTCGTTAGTGGCAGTCCTTCAATACAATTTCATGGGTCAGTGGTACGATGCCGTCCTTGTTGTTATACTGATGGCAAGGATTCAGATTTCTAGGATTAGCTGATCTTTATGAAGGGTCTTGTATTTGTGTTGCTGTATACTGTAATAAAGCAATTGGGAGGTCTTATTTATGGGCATCAATTCACAGAAATATATATCTGTATTAGGGTACTTTCACATCAGCGGTTTTTTTTTAAATCGCGGCAGATGCGGCACACTTGCGGCAAGCCCCATATAATGTATATGCGGGTTTGCGGCAGGTGCAGCAAGTGCGGTTTTGGCACTTGCGACAGGTGCGGCCGCGAAAAAAAAACGCTGATGTGAAAGCAGCCTGAGTCCTTATTCCTCTCCCTTATTTATGTAGGGTTCTTTACTGGTTCTGCCTTTCAAATTGTATTCATTCCACTTCTGTATAGAAAACTGTGTGCTCTATGGCTGTCCTGTCCTGAAAGATAAAACCGCCTGCCTTTTATTATTACCGTATATACTCGTGTATAAGCCGACCCGTGTATAAGCCGACCCCCCTACTTTTGACCCCAAAACCTGGGAAAACCTATTGACTCGTGTATAAGCCGAGGGTGGACCCCAGCACAGGTATACAGCCCCCAGCAGTGTGGTATACAGGCCTCCCCAGTGGTAGTATACAGCATCCCCCCCAGTGGAAGTATACAGCAGCCTCCCCAGTGGTAGTATACAGCATCCCCCCCAGTGGTATATACAGCATCCCTAAAGGTATAAACAGCAGGCCCCAGAGGCATATACAGCAGGCCCCAGAGGCATATACAGCAGGCCCCAGAGGCATATACAGCAGGCCCCAGAGGCATATACAGCAGGCCCCAGGGTATATACAGCAGGCCCCAGGGTATATACAGCAGACCCCAGGGTATATACAGCAGGCCCCAGAGGTATACAGCAGGCCCCAGAGTATATACAGCAGGCCCCAGAGTATATACAGCAGGCCCCAGAGTATATACAGCAGGCCCCAGAGTATATACAGCAGGCCCCAGAGGTATACAGCAGGCCCCAGGGTATATACAGCAGGCCCCAGGGTATATACAGCAGACCCCAGGGTATATACAGCAGGCCCCAGAGTATATACAGCAGGCCCCAGAGGTATACAGCAGGCCCCAGAGGTATACAGCAGGCCCCAGAGGTATATACAGCAGACCCCAGGGTATGTACAGCAGGCCCCAGAGGTATACAGCAGGCCCCACAGGTATACAGCAGGCCCCAGAGTATATACAGCAGGCCCCAGAGTATATACAGCAGGCCCCAGAGGTATACAGCAGGCCCCAGAGTATATACAGCAGGCCCCAGAGTATATACAGCAGGCCCCAGAGGTATACAGCAGGCCCCAGGGTATATACAGCAGACCCCAGGGTATATACAGCAGGCCCCAGAGGTATACAGCAGGCCCCAGAGTATATACAGCAGGCCCCAGAGGTATACAGCAGGCCCCAGAGTATATACAGCAGGCCCCAGAGTATATACAGCAGGCCCCAGAGTATATACAGCAGGCCCAAGAGTATATACAGCAGGCCCCAGAGGTATACAGCAGGCCCCAGAGTATATACAGCAGGCCCCAGAGTATATACAGCAGGCCCCAGAGGTATACAGCAGGCCCCAGGGTATATACAGCAGGCCCCAGAGGTATACAGCAGGCCCCAGAGGTATACAGCAGGCCCCAGAGGTATACAGCTGGCCCCAGGGGTATACAGCTGGCCCCAGGGGTATACAGCTGGCCCCAGGTGTATACAGCTGGCCCCAGGGGTATACAGCTGGCCCCAGGGGTATACAGCTGGCCCCAGGGGTATACAGCAGGCCCCAGAGGTATACAGCAGGCCCCAGAGGTATACAGCTGGCCCCAGGGGTATACAGCAGGCCCCAGAGGTATACAGCTGGCCCCAGGGGTATACAGCTGGCCCCAGGGGTATACAGCTGGCCCCAGGGGTATACAGCTGGCCCCAAGGTGTATACAGGCAGCCCCGCAGTGGCACTAGCCCCCCCATCATGGAAAGAGCCCCCCACACTGTGCAGAGCCCCCCCCCCCCCGCTGCATTAACTTACCATCCAGCGTCTTCACCACCGCGGGCTGTCGCGTCCTTCCTCCCGCGCTGTCTTCCCGGTCTCATGTGACCCGGCGGTCGCTGTGGAATGACGTCAGCGCGCCGGGTCACATGAGACCGGGATGACAGCGCACAGGACCCGCGGCGACACTGGATGGTAAACCATCGGGGGGGGGGGCTCTGCCAAGTGTGGGGGCTCTTTCCATGATGGGGGGGGCTAGTGCCACTGGGGGGCTGCCTGTATACACTGGGGGGGCTGTATGCACGGCTCCCCCTGCCGCTGTGATGGGCGGGGGGAGCCGTGCATATCTAATGAGCGGCCCCACGTGACGGGCCGCTCAGTCATCAGCCTCCCCCCGCCTCCTCCAGCCTCCCCAGCACCCGGACACAGCCCCACACATATATTACCGTATTGACCCGTGTATAAGCCGAGGAGGTGACTTTTCAGCCCAATTTTTGGGCTGAAAAACTCGGCTTATACACGAGTATATACGGTATTTATTGTTGTCTATTCCCATTCAAGATTTATAATTGAGACCTGTCTCAGAATTACCGTGCACATAGGTGTCTGTGTTGGTCTGGGGTCTTTGTTGACTAGTGTTATAGGTCCTTGTTAGCCCTCTGTGCTGATTTTCCTGTGGGCGGTTGATTACCGTTAATTCTAACTATCTGACATATATTTGTCAAGACCACCACCTGTGGTATTTAATAATTATATAGTAGTTCTACACCCTTTTCTTATTATTAAAGGTGATAAATTATTATCATAGATCCCAAAACATTGGAATATTGTAATTAATAACCAGTATATAATTCATATAATTACAACCAGGAGTCAGGCCAAAGTTGAAATGTAAAGTGCACGTTATTAAAATAGCAGCAGAATGCCGCAATTAATAGTGATGCAACACAGCACACAATTATAGGTGACCACATGAAAGTATGTAAGATACAGCCAGAAGTTAACAATACCTTACAGCCAGTAAAGTACCAATAACTTGCCCCAAAACTGGGTGCATAGCAAGCACAAAAATCACAAAGTGCATATAAATGAGTCAATTCATGGGTCAAAGTATTACCTATTGGTGGCTGTGGCCAATTAATAACCAGACACGGTATTAAGTGGTAGTGAGTACTGGAGCCCTAAAATTATATCAATTAATCCAAAAACCATTTTCAAACTAGAAGAAATTCACACAGGAATCCTATAAGGCCCTACAGCAGCATAACACAGGGCTTACTGGATAATATTTACAGTAAGTCTTCCGCAGCCAGCTCCAGTGGCAAAAGACAATTAAAGCATTCCCTTAACTGTAAAAATATGATAATTATAGTCATAATAATCTGTATGAGTTTCTCCAGCTTAAAAGAAAAGTCACTGACACTATATGGACGGGTAAAAAAGTGTCCCATTTTAACTATCTAGGAATATCTGTTGGCAACCCTGGTCAGGGACATAGTAGTTTTAATTCATAAGTGGTACAGGATTGTGGCCAAATCCGCCTTCGGCCATTTCACGTCTTGCTATACCTCGTCACATGGCTTTCATTATACATACAATGGCTTGTATTGTGCACATTTCCTAGTCATTAGAATAGAATATTTGCAAAATACTTGGCAAACATGCTTGCATTCCGGCAGAAATTTGTCAGCTTGTTGTCGTCAGCACTGCTCACCTCTCAATGCAAAAATAAAATCTCTTTAAAAACTGTGATACAATCCAAAAATGTGAATACACCATAACAATATTGTTAGCATTGTGCCTCATTGAAGGGAACCTGTCAGGTCATTTTTCAGTATGATACTAATAGTACCCTTGAATAGTGCTCGGGCTGCCCTTTTAAAATATGTAAAAAGCATTACTATACCCTCTGTAGTTTTCTTGCTCTAAGCATCTTTACACCGCGCAGGCAGCTGACTGTACTAGTCCAGTCAATTACTTGCACTGGCTACTAATCAATAGTATGTACCGTATATACTCGTGTATAAGCCGACCCGTGTATAAGCCGACCCCCCTACTTTTGCCCCCAAAATCTGGGAAAACCTATTGGCTCGTGTATAAGCCGAGGGTGGACCCCAGCACAGGTATACAGCCCCCAGCAGTGCGGTATACAGCAGCCTCCCCAGTGGTATATACAGGCCCCAGCAGTGATACAGCAGCCTCCCCAGTGGTATATACAGCAGCCCCAGTGGTAGTATACAGCAGCCCCAGTGGTAGTATACAGCAGCCCCAGAGGTATATACAGCCCCAGTGGTAGTATACAGCCGCCCGCCCGCCACCCCTATCAGTATACAGGCCCCCCCATCAGGATCCAGGTCCCCCCTTCTTGCTCCGCAAAACCTGCAAAGGAAAATCATTATACTTATCACTGTCCTGTCGCCGCCGGACCGCCGCTGCCATCGCGATCCCCGTCTTCTTCCAGCGTCTTTCGGTTTCCTGTGGTCGGCGCAGGCAATGAACTCGGCTTATACGCGAGTATATACGGTAAATGTTTATTAAATATTCACGTGTACCCAAGCTGGTATTCTCTACCCTCTGTGCTGAAGTCAGTCTGAAAATCTCAGGCTTGTGCAATGCCTCCCTGGTCCCTAGCTGGTATTTGTGCCTGTCCTACAAGGTGCTTCTCAAGGCAATGGAAAGGAGGGGAGGTGCTTGTTGCTCTGAGCACAAGCTGCAACTCTTGTAGTAACATCACTACAGTGCGTGCTTTCTAATTGAGCTTTGTTTTCCTGCTTTCATGTAATGGTACCTTTACACGCCTCTACAGAAGGTTAGAAACCACCGGGTGTCGCACGTGCACGCGCGCGTTTCAACGGTTCCTAACGGTACCCGATACCGCAATTTAAACGCCGCTACAAGGTGCTCCACAGTAGGTTTTTTGAATCCCTGGAGGCCCCGACCGGTGCCGCAGGTTACCTTCTGTAGAGCACCTTCCCTCATTTACACGCCGCTACCACAAGGTAATATGGGAGGACCTGGGGCAGCAGGGACAACACATAGGCGTGCCAGAGTTGTGGGTTACGAGACGCTCGTACGTACGGTGGTTGGACAAAGCAATAACATCCTGACTGGCCAGCCAGCGCAGGGAGGCTGGCTAATACATGGCGCTATAGCAAATGTGTAGTGACTGGTCAGATTGTTAAATATGCCGCCCTGTACAGGGACAGCCAATGGGTACACAGTACTCCCCACCAATGATAGCTGATGGGGCGTGGTATACATGACGCTCAAGCACGCCCCAGGTAACTCAAATACCTTCCTGTTCCTCGATTACACGCCACCACCATAGGGTTTATACCTACTTGTTTTTGAGCACGGCTGGGAAACAGGTGTCGACAGAGACCGGTGGCAACAACCTGAATTACACGCCGCTACCTCGTGGTGTTTTGACGGTACAAGATACAATTGTCTCCGACACCTGGTGGTTTCTAACCTTCTGTAGCGGCGTGTAAAAGGTACCATATTGTGTATATCTGCTGAGCCTTTGTTGTGCAGTGTGTGCTGTATATACATGTGCGTCTGCTGTGTGTGTGCTATAGGTGTCCCGTGCACGTGCATGTCTGCTGTTTGTGTGCATGTGTGCTATGGGTGTGCCGTGTATGTGCTCTTCTATGTGATATGCATATGTTGTGTGTGTCTGCTGAGTTCACATGTGTGATGTGTGTACCATGTACGTGTGCGTCTGTTGTATGTATGATATGCATATGTCATGTGTATCTGCTGTGTGTGTACATGTGTGATATGCATGTGCCGTGTACATGCACGTCTGTTATAAGTGTGCTGTGTACGTGCGTGTCTGTTGCATGTGTGCTATGCCTGTGCTGTGCATCTATTGTGTGTGCTATGCGTGTGCAGTGTACGTGCATGTGTGTTCTGTGTTTTCACCATGTTTGGTATCCGTAATCCTACCTGGAGAATTTTACTGCCAGGTAATTTTTATGGAATTGAACACTATAAATTAAAAACCTGAGTAAACAATTTCTGAATTACACTTCTTTTTGCTATTTCGCCACAATGTTAAAATGGATGGTGTCATTCAAATGTACAACTCGTCTCCCATAAAAAAAATAAGCCCTCACATGGCTATGGGGATGAAAAAATAAAAAACTTGTGGCTCTTGGAATAAGGTGAAAAGAAAACAAAAGCCTAAAAAGTCAAAATTAGATTGTCAATATTTATTATAGGTGAGTACTGGATCCTGTTAGAGGGTGCTGATGGTCTGCAGCCTTCATTTTAGGTCTCGCTCACATGAGCATATAACTCAGACGGCTGCAATAGAACGAAGCCCCGCATTGCACTCAGCGCAATTTTATTCCATCAGGCAGATAGCGATAGGCATAAGCGATTTTTCTTTTTATATCCAGATTTGGATGAGATGCTGCTGCGATTGTGAGTGTAGCATCACATGCACCCATAAAAGTCTATGGGTGAGTATGAAATATCGCACTACACTCGCATGACATCTGAGTGTAGCGTGATGTACACCGAGGCTGGTGATGGAGGAGATGGGAAATTAATCTCTCCACCTTCTCCACGGCTGTGATCCCATGGCTGTACAGGCGAGAGAATTGGATAACAGTAGGTGACGCTTGGTCACGCGCATAACAGAACTTTAGCTGAGGGTCATTAGCATATTGCATCTGGTGCTGTCCTATGAGACAAACATTAGATGCATACGCCAGTGTGACTCCAGCCCTACTGTTGGATGCTGTTGGATGCTGAAAGGCTGCAGTGCTGTTGGGACATCAGCCGTGTTATGGATTGCTGGTGACACAGATCAGGGGTATCGGGCCTGAAGTACATAAACCTTTTCAAATTTTATCGAAAACACTGGGGACACAATTAAGGCTGTTTCAGATGTTCATGACTAAGTGGTCCGATTGCAGCACATGGACCAGCCACACATGTGACCTGAGCGTGACAACTGCATATATTTCTATGAGGATTTCACGCTCCAGTAAGATGTGCAGCCGGTCTATATACTGCAATTCAACATCATACCAATTATCATGAATGCCAGAAAGCAACCACTGTGTCTCTATACATGGCCATTTTCATACACTATTACATATATACAAGTTTAGAATATGGCATAATGCAATCAAATATACAACGCCACACATTTATGCAGCGCTCAGACACACACGTATATACAGCACCCACACACCACGGACACAACACACAAGTATATACAGCACACACTGCATATATTTCTATGAGGATGTCATGCTCGGGTAAGATGCGCAGCCGTTCCATCTACTGCGATCCGACATTGGACCAATTATCATGATCGCTACAAAGAGCAGGAAGCAGCCACTGTATCTCTATATACGTCCATTTTCATACTCTATTATATATATATATACATACACACATATAATATATATAATATATATATATATATATATATATTATAATTATACACAGTTGTGGCCAAAAGTATTGACACCCCTGAAATTCTGTCAGATAATACTCCGGGTTTTTTCCTGAAAATGATTGCAATCACAACTTCTTTGGTATTATTATCTTCATTTAATTTGTCTTCAATGAAAAAACACAAAAGAGAATGAAGCAAAAAGCAAAACATTGAACATTTCACTCAAAACTCCAAAAATGGGCCTGACAAAAGTATTGGCACCCTCGGCCTAATACTTGGTTGCACAACCTTTAGCCAAAATAACTGCAATCAACCGCTTCCGGTAACCATCAATGAGTTTCTTACAATGCTCTGCTGGAATTTTAGACCATTCTTCTTTGGCAAACTGCTCCAGGTCCCTGATATTTGAAGAGTGCCTTTTCCAAACTGCCACTTTTAGATCTCTCCACAGGTGTTCTATGGCATTCAGGTCTGGATTCATTGCTGGCCACCTTAGAAGTCTCCAGTGCTTTCTCTCAAACCATTTTCTGGTGCTTTTTGAGGTGTGTTTTGGGTCATTGTCCTGCTGGAAGACCCATGACCTCTGAGGGAGACCCAGCTTTCTCACACTGGGCCCTACATTATGCTACAAAATTTGTTGGTAGTCTTCAGACTTCATAATGCCATGCACACGGTCAAGCAGTCCAGTGCCAGAGGCAGCAAAGCAACCCCAAAACATCAGGGAACCTCCACCATGTTTGACTGTAGGGACCGTGTTCTTTTCTTGCCTCTTTTTTTTCTCTGTAAACTCTATGTTGAAACCTTTGCCCCAAAAGCACTACTTTTGTCTCATCTGACCAGAGAACATTGTTCCAAAACATTGTAGACTTTCTCAGGTAAGTTTTGGCAAACTCCAGCCTGGCTTTTTTATGTCTCTGGGTAAGAAGTTGGGTCTTCCTGGGTCTCCTACCATACAGTCCCTTTTCATTCAGACGCCGACGGATAGTACGGGTCGACACTGTTGTACCCTCGGACTGCAGGGCAGCTTGAACTCGTTTGGATGTTAGTCGAGGTTCTTTATCCACCATCCGCACAATCCTGCCTTGAAATCTCTCGTCAATTTTTCTTTTCCGTCCACATTTAGGGAGGTTAGCCACAGTTCCATGGGCTTTAAACTTCTTGATTACACTGCGCACGGTAGACACAGGAACATTCAGGTCTTTGGAGATGAAATGTAGCCTTGAGATTCCTCATGCTTCCTCACAATTTGGTTTCTCAAGTCCTCAGACAGTTCTTTGGTCTTCTTTCTTTTCTCCATGCTCAATGTGGTACACACAAGGACACAGGACAGAGGTTGAGTCAACTTTAATCCATGTCAACTGGCTGCAAGTGTGATTTAGTTATTGCCAACACCTGTTAGGTGCCACAGGTAAGTTACAGGTGCTGTTAATTACACAAATTAGAGAAGCATCACATGATTTTTCTAACAGTGCCAATACTTTTGTCCATCTCCTTTTTTATGTTTGGTGTGGAATTATATCCAATTTGGCTTTAGGACAATTCTTTTTGTTTTTTTCATTGAAGACAATTTAAATGAAGATAATAATACCAAAGAATTTGTGATTGCAATCATTTTTATGAAGAAACCGAGTATTATCTGACAGAATTGCAGGGGTGTCAATACTTTTGGCCACAATTGTATGTATATATATAATATATATATATATATATATATATAATATATATATAATATATATATTTATATTTATAGACGTTTAGAATATGGCATAATGCAATCAAAATATATGCCACACACGTACGCAGCTCACAGACACACCTGTACACAGCGCATATACACCTATATATACAGCCACACACATACACCACAGACACACACATACATAGCACACTTGCACTTGTATATATAGCACACACTGCCTGTATTTTTATAAGGATGTCACGCTCGGGTAAGATGTGCAGCCGGTCCATGTGCTGTGATCCGACATCGGACCAATTATGAACGCCAAAGAGAGCAGCAAGCAGTCACTGTGTCTCTATACACGGCCATTTTTATACACTATTACATATATATGAGTTTAGAATATGGCATTATGCAGCACACAGACACACGTATACACAGCACATATGTATATACCGCACACACTGCATATATTTCTGTGAGGATTTCACGTTTGGGTAAGATGTGCAGATGGTCTATGTACTATGATCAGACATTGGACCAATTACCATAACTGTCAGAAAAAGCAGGAAGCCGCCACTGTGTCTCTATGCATGGCATTTTCATACACTATTAGATATATTCAAGTTTAGAATATGGCATAATGCAATCAGTTATATAATGCCACAGACGTACACGTCTATACAGCACACACGTACACCAGACAGACACAGCACACAAATATATACAGCACACACTGCACAACAAATGCTTAGCAGATATACACCTTACATGTATGCAGAAAAACAAGAAAAAAAATGTTCACATAAACACACAGAATTATCTTAGGCGGCACACTCTACACATATGTCTCAGATACACACAAAGACTCTGCTTCATGCTGAAGGAAAATGAAGATGTGAGAGCTGCAGCTGATCAGCTTCTGCTCAGAGCACACACCTCCCTCCTCTCTCTTCAGTGAGTGCTGACAAGACAGGATCCGCTGCCCTGGACAGCAGCTTGGACCGGAGGATACAGTGATTTCTACTGAACTTTTCTTGTGTGCTTTCAGAGGAGAGAAGTGCATAGGGCGTGTCAGTTATGTCACTAGATTAATATTCCTTTCCTGGGGAGTGGGCGGCAGAGAAGAAAGCAATCACTCACTGTGATTGACAGATGGAATTAATTTTTTTTGCAGTTTACACAGGATAGGGGGTGAGTATGAATAGAAGAAATACATGAATAGAAAGTGCTTCACCAGAGCAATTTGAAATTGATATCAGTTACATATAGATTTTTGACCTGACAGATTCCCTTTAAGTGCACTTTTATAAGGTCTCTAAGTCTTTCGGGCCCAAAGGACACATTTGTACCATAGTTTTAAACTGAAACCAATTCAATTGAAAACACTAAGGCCCACGTCACACGGTTCAATTTACTGAACGATCTTGTTAGCGATCACGTGCACGCGTGATCGCTAACAATATCGTTCACATCGTTGGTGAGCTGTCGCACAGGCAGACTCATCAGCGAGAACGCTGGTAACCATGGTAAACATCGGGTTACTAGGCGCCGCACGGCGCTTAGTAACCCGATGTTTACCATGGATATGAGCTCCCAGCATAGGCTGCGATGCTGCGTGTCCACCGGCCGACCAACAATAGATTTGTGAACATGTTCACAAATCTGCAATCAAACAATCAAACGATTTTTCAAAGAAAACACGCAGCGACGCACAAACGATATCGCTTAAGCGATCAAAAAAGCAGATCGCTTAAACAACATCGTTCAGTAAATTGATGCGTGTGACGTGGTCCTTATGGTCCTCAAAGGGATAAACAATCACCATATCGTCTTTTCACAGCTGACACTTGGGGGACTTTTTCTGTTGATCCACCTTTTACCAGCGACTTTTAGAAGATTGAAGTTCGGTTCACTGCACAGTCCTGTTAGCAGCTTGATCACTAGGCAATGAGCCAAGACCTATAACCCCTTAGTGACCAGTGTCACTTTATGTGGCAATAACTGTTGAATGCTTCAACATATTCCACTGATCTTGAGATTTTTTTTGTGTGGACACATTACACTTTGTGTTAAGGGTTATTCTGGCTCGGTAAGTTTTACGTTTATTTATAAAAATATCAGAAATGTGACAATTTTAAAAAATGTAGCAATTATTTTCAAACTTTGATTATCCTTTGAATCCAGATAGTCTAACCATTTTTTTGTAATTCGTTTTTAAAAATGTAGCAGCGAGTTTTCTTTTTTCAAGGAAATATACATAACTTATTTTTTTAGCAACCTGTTCAGTTTTGAAGTGACCTTGGGGGATCTATATGTTCAAAACCCCCCTCCCAAAGTGAGACCATTTTAAAAACCGTGCCCTTCAACATATTTAAAACTGCAGTCAGGAAGTTTATAAACCCTTGAGCTCCCTTTTAAGAAATTAATGCAAAGTGGTATGACAGGAATGAAAAAATTTATTTTTACCACCTAAATGTTACGATTTTCTGAACAGACCCCTGTGGCTGTCAGACTCTAAGGCCGTTGTTTGGATGTGAATTGCCATAGCAACCATCAGGACCATACAGTCATAATCTCAGGGTGCCGATAGGGTGAAAGAGGAGGCCCCACACTCTAACCATCTAGATCAATGTTTCCCAAACTCCAGTCATCTGCGCCCCAACAAGTCATATTCTGGATTTTCCTAGTATTTCACAGATGAGAGAAAATGTGGCAATTTCTGATGTCCTGATAATGAATCCATCACCTGTGCAATGGTAACGAAATCCTGAAAATGTAATCTGTTGGAGGCCCTGAGGACTGGAGTTTGGGAAACACTGATCTAGATGTGCATAGTCACTATTGACAGCATCATCTAAGGGCTTAAATGGCCATGGTTGGCACTAACACCGATCGTGACTTATGCAGCATGGTGTACAGCCGACAGCTGCTGTATTTTCACCCGTCGAGGGATGCTATTCGCTTATATTTCAGGTCAGTAAAAAGACGTATTAGTAGTCACTAAGGTGATAAAAATGGTTCAGATTATTTACTATCTTCAAAACCTTGGGCTATATCAACCACTGCCTCTGAAGTATCATTGAAATACAGTACATTTCAAAGCACGTAAATTAGCAATCGCTTTTAAGTCCTTAAGTGATGGGAGAGGGGAAACGGCAACTAAAAGAAAATGGTGAATTAAAAATCCCATTTGTCCCACCCAAAAATAAATATATTTCCAACTGCTGTGCTAATCATTTTAACATGACTACTTCAGAAAGTGCGAAAGAATAATGGCATAAAAGATAACTGCAATTATAACAGATTCTGAAAAGAATATATGGTCTGTTTAAACTTTCCATAGGGCATCTTTACTTATTAACATAACGTAGTGTATCCATATATTACTTTCCTCATTTTCAAGGTGAAAATGTTTAGTTATGGGAGTAACAGGTAGGTACTTGACAACATAGCCATTAAGATATTGCGGCTGTGGCTATTCTGTAAGGTGCGTGTATCTGATGGGCGACAGATGCACATTTAAGCAGGAAGTAATTCAGCAGAATATATGCATATTGAATGGCGGCGTTCCCCCTTAAAGATAAGTGCACAACTCTTCCCGTCGTAATTTTAATTGATTTCCTAATAGATAATACTTTATGGCAATAGAGTTTTTCATTGGTTTTTTTTTCCTTCTAATTGTCCTTCATTTCAGTCATCATTCTGACCCACAATGTAAACTATGTTTCTCTGGTTTAGCCATTTTGGTTACATGTTAAATTGTACTCTACCAGATTACAGATCATGTTGTCTTGCAGGAACAAGTTATGGCATGTCTCTAGGACAAACCATAACTGACTGATCATTGGGCCCACCTCTGCTGGTTTTACCTAAAAAAAAAACATCCAAGCACTCTCAGTTCAGTGTCTTGTGGGATGTTCTACAGCACATTTCCCACAATGCCAGTTTAGTTAAGACTTAAAGAAATTTGCACGCAAGTATTGTTTAAATCTGTAGAAGAAATGTTAGGCCCCCTGGCACCGCTTCCCAGCTCACCTCTCCCGGGTCGGCATCTTCTGCTCCTCTGGCGTCCGGCATCCAGGCGTGCTGTGTCTCGGAGCCGTCGCCATGTTCCCTTCCTGTAAGCTGACCGCCGGGTTCACACATGAGCACATTACTATGGTCATATTCATGTGACCAATCAGCGGTGCGCTAGGTGCATTCCTTCCCTGTGATTCTAGGGGCCAGCACGGTCCAACCTGACACTCCCCTTGACCAATAGCTGCTCTTCCCATGGTATATCAGGCCACCTCCTTTGATAGGAGGTGCCTGATTATTAAGTCAGTTTGCTTCTGCCTTGCTGACTGTTGGTCAGGCCTTCCGTCTGCTCGGTGTCTTGGAACCCTTGCTGTGCTCTTCCCCGGTAGCACCATTCCTAGTCTCCTAGCCTTGTACCCTGTTACCTGGAATACTTCTCTGTTCCTTAAATAAAGAGGGTTTCCGGCATCACAATGTATTTTCTTTAAAACGAGCCTTTATTCAAAAATTCTTTAAAATCAATCTCCATTGGATATAAAAGCAAGTCCAGCCTGACTTGCTTTTATATCCAATCGAGATTGATTTTAAAGAATTTTTAAATAAAGGCTCATTTTAAAGAAATTACATCGTGATGCCGGAAACCCTCTTTATTTCATGGTACACCTCTCCTGGACGGGGAGCTTCTGAATACCGAGCACCGATCTCTAAGGAAGGTGGACGGGGCTGACTGGTACAGGTGAGCTGGAAATTTTCCTTTTTTGTTCTCTGTTCCTTAGTATAGGCTAACCTTACGAGCCGCCCCCCTGGTACTAGCTGCTGTGGTATTTAGACCCCCTGGGCTTGCCCCTGACAATCCCTGTATAGGGGTTGGGTAAACTAGGATCAGCTCACCCAGGGGAGTTCACGACCACGGCCCAGTGGGTCCACTCTAGGGCGCCTTCCCCCGGAAGTGTGACAAAATGATTGGTATTACTTAATATGCCATGTGTGGGAATGGCCAGGTTCATTTTTATGACCGCATGCTGTGAGTATTATTTACATAGGGAGGTCTAAAGCACCCCTTTTATAGACAGCAAGTTGGCATTGTAAAAACTGTTGTACAGCTAGGAGTGTGAAACTCTCTTGGTGAAGGACATGCCTACTCAATAGACACTTAAAATTTTAAGGCCCCCATACTTGGTTAACTATCAGCTGAACCCGCCGATATCGAGACAATTGTCCGACAGTCGAATGTGTATGGGGGCACTAGTCATCTAATAATTGGAAGAGAAGTTGGTCATACATTTTGGATTGCAGATTGCATTGTTCTGCCACTGGCCGAAATGTCAGTTGGTGGCTTTTTCATGAAGAACACAAGAATGCTTGGCCTAGCAAGCACTTCTGTGTATGGAAGTGCTGGCTGAGTAGGCTGTTGGACAAACAATCACCTGAAGCATTGTTTCTCCAGCATTCATCTAATGTTTATGGCCAGCTATTGAGAGCAGCTAAATGGACTCACTACTATGGCACCCCTGACGTTTACAAATCCTGAAGTGTCCTATTGGGCTAGAGTTGTCCTTAATGTGCCCTTGGAGTTAATCCTTTAATGTATTGTCTTTTGTAGGTTATTGTATTATTCAATTAAAATTAATTATTAAATCTAATTTTACTTTGCACCATGTTTGCACCATCTTTGGTCAAATAGAAGTATTTCTACCAAAGCCTCAATAAACCTTATCAGTCTAATGAAATGGACAGGATAATGCAGAATATAAGAGAATGGTAGCCCATTTTAAGAGACACTATGAGTTCTTTGTAGGTCAGCATTAACCATTTTTGTAGATCAATTTTTTAGATTACAAAATAACTAGTAGTCAGTGTCTAGGCGTTTAACATGAATGCTCGGTCTATCACCAGTAGAATCAGAAGGATTCTGCATTGGAATAGTAACTGCCTGAGCATTTTCTCCTCTGACATCATCACATTGGGTAGAGTTGGGAGGCCCCTATAAATTGTGGACATCTTTAATGAATATGGGAGTGTGTAGGACTGTATCTTTAGTGCTGTGACCTACTGGATAACAGTTCCTTATTGAAAATGTAATGTGTACATAACACTAAAATCCCTGTACTATTGTTGTTTCTGTTTAATGATCATTCGCAGTCCAGAGAAAGCCTTAATTGTCCATTAAGCCAAGTTAAATTCTTTTATGTTTTACAGTAGGATGAAGAACAGACAATTAGTCAAGTAGATGTTACTTAATTAATGTGAATATGGTACCTCACTCTGTGTACTATGTTGGTGCTTTGCAGAAAGATCAGACTTGCAGATGCATCTGCAGCGTTTTGCAGATGCATCTGCATGCAGACCGCGGCCCCTATGTTTATAATGGAACGCACGGCGGTCTGCAGATGCTTTCGGACCGCCGTGCGCTCTCATTGCCCGCCATTAGTGATCTGTGCGCAGGCGGATGCCTGCGCACAAATCACACACTCTCGCCCGCACCAGGGACGCCACTAATGGCGGGCAATGAGAGCGCTCCATTATAAACATAGGGGCCGCGGTCTGCATGCAGATGCTTGCAGATGCATCTGCAAAACGCTGCAGATGCAGATGCAAGTCTGAAGCCAGCCTTATAGCTTACATTGTAACTAAACTTTAATTTACCTTTCTTTTTTTAATAATATCATCCATCTTAGAAAATTAGGTAAATTTGCAGATTACTTTATTAAAGAATTTCTCTTCATCCCTCACGAACTGCATGTAAGTGGCTTCCAAAATATGCAATTCTTCATTCTTGTATGCTATTCTCCAGTGCATTTGCTTGCTTTCAGCTGTATTAGAACATACTCATTTGGAGTACAGATGATGGCAATGAAAGGGTCAGCTGATCTGTGTCTTTTAGCTCTGGAGATGTTTCTGGTGAGCAGTGCTCTCAGATGAAGATCATATGTGGAGACCCCTTCTTCACTGCCTTCCTCTGTACTCTTAAGTGGGTACATTTTGATATAAATGGAACTGATGGCAGGCATATAGACTGGGGAAAAGCAAGCGATTGAAAGTCACTTACATTCAATGTTGTGTTACAGTAATAAAGACAAATCCCCTATTAAGGTAATTTGCAAACTTTTATAAGTTTCCATGCTAAACAAGTTTATAAAAAAAAAAAAATTAAGTTTAATTGCTTTGTAAATATAAGAATGCTTCGGCACTAAGAAAGTTGATGCAAAGAGGGTACATTTTTTCACATGGATAAGAAAGCTATCTTAACAACTTCATCCAAAATGCGTAAATGTTACAATACTAGTATCCAGATGTCTATAAAATATTGGATCTTTCAAGCATTGTGAATGGATAATAAATGTATCCTCTTTGTATTATATTTGTATCAGTAAATGCAGTATACTTATGTTTCAATCACCACTCCAGGGGTTTTCATTTATTGCACAGCTGGATTGGTGCTTTAAATCCAAGTCCCCTGTCCCCTGGCTCATACTCGCTTGCTGCTGCCTTTGTCAGATATCACTGCTACTCCTGTCAGTCTCCAGGGATTTGTGACCTGCCAGTAGCTCCAGTATTTCTTGGAGCTTGCTGGAGGTCATGCTTCAAAACCTTTCTATAAGGCTGGAAATAACTGTCTGTGTGAAATACAAGTCACTCAGAAGAGTGTCGGATCATTAACCCTGAATGGCCTCTCCCTGTCAGGGTCGGAGCGTCAGCTGCTTGTGTTTCTAAGCAACTCCACACTACCGTCCTGACAGGTAGAGGCCGGTCAGGGTTAATGATTCGACACTCCTCCGAGTGACTCTATCACACGGACAGTGTGTTTCCAGCCTAAGATTGTCCAAGATGCTTTGGGAGCTCGAGATGAAACTTCTGACTTCAGGCCAGTCAGAAGTTCCGGGCACAAGATTGCACCACAGGACCAGAGCTGCCGTGAAAGAGCATGAAAATGTCATAGGGTGAAATCAATACCAGAGCCTCGGGTCTTGGATTAAGTGTGATTCTAACACTGAAAAAAACCCTCACTGAAGTGATGATTTAATAAAGGAATTACAAAAGCATTTTGACTAATGTTCAGCATGAAGAGCATGGTAGCTGCCTTTAAGGATCAGCTGTATAGCACATAGACTAGAGGGACTACCCTTAAAGGGGTTGTCAAACGTATGATAAATTTGTAATATTTCATAAACTGTTATGTTCTCTTACAGGAAACTTGAATGCCTTTATTGCTTATCATAGCTCTTAAATGTAATGTTTCCAGATGCTTATTGCTGACATAAGTAAACAATGGACGCAGTGGTTTCCTTGTTCATAGTTCTCAAGATGGATATGGTGATTTTTGACTCCTTCCTCTTCTGTGCCCACCTTAGTACATGGGCAGATACAAGCATCCAGATCTCCTGCACGGATGTGGACGCAGCAAGGGATGCTTTCACATATCCTTACCTATATTCACTTCCATAGTCCTAGATATGATTGTTTACACATGCTGTCAATGGGTAGGGCATAAAAATGAAGAGATGGGATTTTAGAGTTACCATCCGAAGAACACAACTGTTCGTGATATTTTAGAAATGTTACAAGAAAATATCAATCTCCTTTAAGAAAATGTGTTCTGAGAAAATTACGCATTGTTTAAACATTTTTGTCAATTTTTTCCCCATATCACGATCTTTATTAAGAAAGTAAATTAGTCATCTTGTCATTTTCACACAGGGCTATTAAAGAGAACCTGTCAGGTCTACCCCTCTCTCCCATCACTACCTGTTCCCTAACCATCCCTGTCTGACCCAAAGGGGCCCTAAAACTATTATGAATAATGACTTTGAACTTACATATGGTCTTCATCTTGAAGACTGGATAGGCGGGCTCCATTCTCCCCTCCTCGCTGTGTCCTAGCACGCCCCGCTGGGCGTCCTCGCTCCTGGTGCTTTGCCGCCTCCTTTTTGTATGTCCCACCTTCTCTGCTGCTGTAATAGCCAGCCAGAACGTCAAATCTGGCCGGGTGCATTGTGGGCCTAATCACGTGATTGGGCCAATGCATTGTGGGCCCAATCACGTGATTGGCCCAGCGCCGACACATGCGCAATGCTCATATCGATCACGTGATTAACAGCAGTGCACCCCGCCAGATATGAAGTTCCGACTGGGAATTACAGCTGCAGAGAGGGCGGAAATACAAGAAAGGAGGTAGCAAAGCACCAGGAGCCAGGACGCCCAGCAGGGCGTGCTAGGACACAGCGAGGAGGGGAGAATGGAGACCAGAGCCCGCCTATCCAGTTTTCTAGATGGAGACCATATGTAAGTTCAAAGTCATTTATCATAATCGTTATAGGGCCCCTTTAGGTTAGAGAGGGATGGTTAGGGAACAGCTACCAAGGTGCAGGGACAGGTAGTGATAGGAGAGAGGGGTAGAGAGACCTGACATGTTCCCTTCAAAGACTCAAACTTTCTGTCCGTTCAGCAGTTTCTTTATCATCAGTGGCAGGACTTAGTATGTTTTTCCTTTTGTTTACATGGGTTTCCTCTGGGTACTCCAGGTTCCTCAGACACCTAGACATACTGATAAAAAATTTAGATTGTGAGCCCCAATGTGGACGGTGATAATGATGTCCGTAAAGTACTGTGGAATCAATGGCGCTATATAAGCAAGTAAAATAAATTTGTAACATACACAGCTGTTAAGTCACAGCTGTCCCTGCACCTTTCCTTTGTATGCGCTCATTGTATGCTTCAATACAGACATTAGGGTCAGATTCTGATCATTGCAGCTAATGAACATGTCAATTTCCTGAAACAGAAAGTTTTTTAGTCTAAAAAAAAGTCTCACATTGAAAATTAAGGTTTTTTTTACGTTTTTAATCAAGATTGTGGTATGAGAATAAAAAACATTGCCAAAAAATTAATCTATTATAAAAACTTGATTTAAACAATACGTTACATTCTCATACTTGAACAATCCTTTCTCAATTTCTGCATTCAGCCATTCTAAATACCAACAGCCTTTACTCGTTTCCGGTGCCAGCACTGTCAACCAATCCACAGCCACTTAAGGATGGTTATACTCTCATTTCCTACGGATCAAACTGACATCCAGACGAAGTCAGAGAGCAGCAGCAATTTCATAGATGTCAGTTTTGTTTGAAGAAAGTGAAAGTGTAGTGCTGACTTGCTGCAAGGACTTATGTGGTACAACATCATGCAACCCTGTGAGACCCAGAACTGGGACTCGAGGGAATTATAGGCTATTTTTATTTTTAAGTTATTCATGTAGTGGATAAACCCTTAAGCCCCAGTCACACATAACGATTTCGCTAGCGAGATCGTTGTAACTGTGACGTTACAACGATCTCCCCAGCGATGTCGCTATGTGTGACACTTTGCAGCGATCAGGCCCCTGCTGTGAGGTCGCTGATCGTTGAAAAGTGCTGCGGGTCATTTTTTGATCGTTGGTTTCCCCCTGGTCAGCACGCATCGCTGCGTGTGACTGCGAGACACCAGCTATCTGTGACCTCACAGGGCTGGTTACTATGGTAAACACCGGGTATCCAGGCAGCGCGCGCTGCCTAGATACCCGGCATTTACCATGGTTACCAGCGTCCTCCCTGCTTAGCACTGCCTGTAAGCATGGAGAACGCTGGTAACTATGATAAACAGCGCGTATCCAGGCAGCGCGCACTGCCTGGATACGCGCTGTTTATCATAGTTACCTGCGTTCTCCTTGCTTAGCGCTGCCGCAGCGCTAAGCAGGGAGCGATGTGGGAGGTGGCTCCCTTGGCCTGATCGCTGGGGAGATCTGCCTGTTTGACAGCTCCCCAGCGATCAGGTAACGATGCTCCAGCGATCCCGGCAGGTCGTTATCGCTGTCGGGATCGTTGGAGCGATCGTTATGTCTGACTGCACCCTTAGAGTAAGAGCCTCTAGAAATACTGAAATTCTTGACATAAAAGGTTTTATGACATCCAGTGAAAATTGGTCTTGTTGATCAGAAGAGACTTTAGTACTATGCAAAAGGAAGTAAAAATATAAAAGGCAAAACAGTATTTGTGTTTCTCGTATTAGTGCAATTTGTGATCATTCCATGTCTCTACCAGATTAATGAGCCCTTGTACATTTCATATTGCTAAATTTTAATGCTGTAAACAGAGGACATTGTCCTTGTTAACCATTGTTATTTTCAGAAGAGAATTGGTATTCATCTATATTTTAAAAGAAACATTTTAAAGAAGTGTTATATGTTGCCATGAAGGTTGTGAAAATATTGAAATAAAAAATTTGATTTAACACAAAATATTCTTTTAGAAGTGATTTTTCTCTAGTTTTATTTAAACCTCTTTTTTATTGAAACCGTACTTTTACAATAAAACACTAGATCAAAGACATAAACCTCTCAAATTTTCTTGAGTTCCAGATTACGTATAGAAATACATTTTGTGCAGAATTATTGGGCAAGTTGTATTTTAGAGGATTATTTTTATTATTGATCAACAACTATATTCTTAATCAACCCAAAGCTTAATATTTTTGGAAGTTGGGGTGTTTTTTTTATTTAGATTTGGCTATCTTAGGAGGATATCTGTTTGTGCAGGTAACTATTACTGTGCAGAATTTTAGGCAACTTCATAAAAACCAAATATATTCCCATCTCACTTGTTTATTTTCACCAGGTAGACTAATATAACTGCACAAAATTTAGAAAAAAACATTTGTGACATGCAAAAACAAAACACAAAAAAATTAATGACCAATATAGCCACCTTTCTTTATGATGACACTCAACAGCCTTCCATACATAGAATCTGTCCGTTGCTCGATCTGTTTACAATCAACATTGCGTGCAGCAGCCACCACAGCCTCCCAGACACTGTTTCGAGAGGTGTACTGTTTTCCCTCCCTGTAGATTTCACATTTCAGGAGGAACCACAGGTTCTCTATGGGGTTCAGATCAGGTGAACAAGGGGGCCATGTAATTATTTTTTCTTCTTTTAGACCTTTACTGGCCATCCACGCTGTGGAGTAGTTGGATGCATGTGATGGAGCATTTTCCTGCATGAAAATCATGTTTTTTCTTGAATGAGACCGACTTCTTCTTGTACCACTGCTTGAAGAAGTTGTTTCCAGAAAGTGGCAGTAGGTCCGGGAGTTGAGCTTCACTCCATCCTCAACCCGAAAAGGTCCCACAAGTTCATCTTTAATGATGCCAGCCCATACCAGTACCCCACCTCCACCTTGCTGGTGTCTGAGTCATAGTGGAGCTCTCTGCTCTTTACTGATCCAGCCTGTGGCCTATCCATCTGGCCCATCAAGAGTCACTCTCATTTCATCAGTCCATAAAACCTTTGAAAAATCAGTCTTAAGATGTTTCTTGGCCCAGTCATGACATTTTATCTTATGTTTCTTGTTCAAAAGTGGTCGTTTTTCAGCCTCCCTTACCTTGGCCATGTCCCTGAGTATAGCACACCTTGTGCTTTTTGATACTCCAGTAACGTTGAAGCTCTGAAATATGGCAAAACTGGTGGCAGATGGCATCTTGGCAGCTTCACGCTTGATTTTCCTCAGTTCATGGGCAGTTATTTTGCGCCTTTTTTGCCCAACATGCTTTTTGCGACCCTGTTGGCTATTTGCCATGAAACGCTTGATTGTTCGGTGATCACGCTTCAAAAGTTTGGCAATTTCAAGACTGCTGCATCCCTCTGCAAGACATCTCACAATTTTGGACTTTTCAGAGCCCGTCAAATTTCTCTTCTGACCCATTTTGCCTAAGGAAAGGCATTTGCCTAATAATTAAGCACACCTTTTATAGGGTGTTGATGTCATTACACCACACCCCTCCTCATTCCAGAGATGCACATAACCTGATTTACTTAATTGGTAGTTGGCTTTTCAAGCCTATACAGCTTGGGTAGGACAACATGTATAAAAAGTATCATGTATTCAAAATACTCATTTGCCTAATAATTCTGCGCACAGTGTATGTTTCTGAGCGCCTGAATTTGTGTTTACTAGTACCTGAGAACTGCATTGTTGCACTAACCTTTTTTTCTCCATGGCATCATTGGAAGACACAGGACCATGGGTGTATGCTTTCCTGCCAGTAGGAGGTGGCACTAAGTAGAGATAAAAGTTAAGTCCTCCTGCCTGCAGTATACAGCATGTTCCAAATTATGCAAATGTTCTTTTTCTCTGATTTTCCTAAATGGTTGGTGCAAATGGCAGTCAGTGTACTAAAAGTCATCACCTGTCAGAGTATACATCGAATTTTATTGAAGAAACCTCCCAATGATAACATTATAATCTTCAAAATTAAAAAAATTCTAAATGCACTGTTCCAAATTATTAGGCACTTGATTAGGCATTTGATATGTTTGAAAGAACTGAACATGCTCATTTGTTGAATTTGCAGCATTAGAAGGTCACATTCACTGAAATAAAATGCTATTTAACTCCAAAACTTCCTAACAGGCCAAGTTACATGTTGACTTAGGAACCCCTCTTTGATATCACCTTCATAATCCTTGCATCCATTGAACTTGTGAGTTTCTGGAGAGTTTCTGCTTGTATTTCTTTGCAAGATGTCAGAATAGCCTCCCAGAGCTGCTGTTTTGATGTGAACTGCCTCCCACCCTCATAGATCTTTTGCTTGATTACACTCCAAAGGTTCTCTATAGGGTTGAGGTCAGGGGAAGATGGTGGCCACACCATAAGTTTATCTCCTTTTATGCCCAAAGCCAATGACTCAGAGGTATTCTTTGCAGCATGAGATGGTGCATTGTCATGCATGAAGATGATTTTGCTCCTGAAGGCACGTTTTTGCTTTTTATACCATGGACGAAAGCTCTCAGTCAGAAACTCTATGTACTTTACAGAGGTCATTTTCACACTTTGCAGAGGTCATTTTCAGGAACCTTAAAGGGGCCTACCAGCTGTTTCCCAATGATTCCGGGCCAAAACATGACTCCACCTCCTTGCTGACATCGCAGCCTTGTTGGGACATGGTGGTGTGATACCCATGAGATGAGAATGGAGTGTGTATGTGTATAGAATAGGTATCTTAATATTAGAATTGTGACCACAGGTCTTATCATTCCATATATGTATCAGTACAACGTTGAAATATAAAAGGGTGAACTATGATGTTATGATGAGAACACGAGCTGGGTGTCTTGAGACATACATCCTGTGACAGGAACACAGATGGACATCTTGAGACATACATCCTGGGACAAGATAACAGATGGATGTCTTGTGACAGACAGTCACAGAAAGAAGTGAATATCCTCTGGCTGATGGTCATGTCATGAGGAACGCTGGATCATACCATAAGCGAATAATCATAGATATTCTAAGATGGTATAAATGAAGGAGGTTACATTCAGTGAGTGGGGGGGAAAAAACATTTCCAGAGGCCAATATGGACCCACGTCTATATGAAGCAAGCCGTGGTGTTGATCCCTTCTCGCTGATCGTGACCTCCCCGATTAAGAAGGTGAAGCAGCTACAATACGCGGTAAAGTATTGACCCTTTTCGCTATAATTAAGTCTAGTTATAATTGGTATAATTTGTGTTAAGCCTGTATTCAATTGATGACAATTCATATGCTACTTTGTCAACAAATAAATTTAATCTTGCTATAGAGAATGTTATCATTCATGCCTGATTTGTAAGTCAGTGAGTGCTACGTAACTACGGGCTCTGCCCCCATCCAGGTAAATTTAGCAAGACATTAATTGGCGTAGTCGGCAGGATGCCCCACAGTGGGGTATTCAAAGAACACCTTATTTTTGAGTAATATTTTCTTATTTGGCATTTTTCCAAATTTCTCGATCTTTCCTTAGAGAACCAAAATGTTCAGAAAAAGTAAGGAAACAGCTAAGGAAACTGTTATGGAGGTTCCTGGCTGGACCGAGGCTCCATAAAATATCATAAGCACATGAATTGGTCAATTGTGGACTGGCAGAAAAATAGCAGGATAAGTTAAAAAATTCTGAACCCTATAATGTTGTTGATGTATTTATATAGGATCCCTGCAAAGGCAGGTGATGTGGTAGCCCATCGATGTTGTGAAGTTACTCGAGGGATCCCTGCAAAGGCAGGTGATGTGGTAGCCCCTCGATGTTGTAAGTTACTCGAGGGATCCCTGCAAAGGCAGGTGATGTGGTAGCCCCTCGATGTTGTGAAGTTACTCGAGGGATCCCTGCAAAGGCAGGTGATGTAGTAGTCTCTCGATGTTGTTAAAATTACTCGAGAGGGTCCCTGCAAAGGCAGGTGATGTAGTAATATTGGGGAAATGAAACTGGACGCTAGCCTCAGCCTATAGGACAGTTCATAGGAAAAGTTCTCAGGTGGTGAAGAAAGTGCGAATAATTGTGTGTGAAAGAACGTGACTGGTATGAGACTCCTTGATTGAACTGAATGACCGTATCCTATATAATAATTCCCCTAAACCAGCTTCCGTCACTATGTAATGTTTATGACGTCACATCCGACAGAAGCTGGCTTAGAAGCTACCTAAAACCCTAACCAATATGGGTGCCGCTTTGTCGGTAGCGGGGACTTTCACTGCCCCATTACCAATTATAAGCTGCTGCTCTCACTCTGCTCTGCCCCTCCACGCTCACATACTCACCACCCGTCCCCATCCTCTTCTCTGCGACGCCTCTGTCTTCCTGCCCGACATCTTGCCTCTTGCCGCTCCGGCTGCCATCTTGCATGTCGCCACCCAGTACAGAGCGAAACCAAGATGGCGGGCGGAAAATCTCGCGAGACTTCCCGGCCGCCATCTTTAATGTCACCGCCCCGGACATGCTGAAACCAAGATGGCGGCCGGGAAGTATCGCGGGACTTCCCGCCCGCCATCTTGGTTTCGCCCTGTTCAGAGTGGCGACATGCAAGATGGTCGGCCGGGAAGTCTCGCGTCGCGAAACTTCCCGGCTGCCATCTTGAATGTCGCCGCCCCGGACAGCCCGAAACCAAAATGGCGGCCAGGAAGTAAGTATGTCGCCGCCACTCTAACCCCCCGGCCTCCGCTGACCATTTTGCCCCCCCCCCCGGCCTCCGCTGACCACTCTGCCCCCCCTGCCTTCGCTGACCACTCTGCCCCACCCCGGTCTTCGCTGACCACTCTGCCCCCTGGCGTCTGCTGACCACTCTGTCCCCCCAGGCTCCGCTGACCACTCTGCCCCCCCCGACCTCTGCTGACCACTCTGCCCCCCCAGCCTCCGCTGACCACTCTGCCCCCTGGCCTCCGCTGACCACTCTGCCCCTCCCCCGGCCTCCGCTGACCACTCTGCCCCTCCCCCGGCCTCCGCTGACCACTCTGCCCCTCCCCCGGCCTCCGCTGCCCCCCTATCCTCTGCTGACCACTCTGCCCCCCCGTCCTCCGCTGACCACTCTGCCCCCCGTCCTCCGCTGACCACTCTGCCCCCCCGTCCTCTGCTGACCACTCTGCCCTCCGTCCTCCGCTGACCACTGAGCCACCGTACAGTGCTGACCACTGAGGCACCGTACAGTGCTGACCACTGAGCCACCGTACAGTGCTAACCACTGAGCCACCACATACAGTTGTGGCCAAAAGTATTGACACCCCTGAAATTCTGTCAGATAATACTCAATTTCTTCCTGAAAATGATTGCAATCACAAATTCTTTGGTATTGTTATCTTCATTTAATTTGTCTTCAATGAAAAAACACAAAAAGAATTGTCCTAAAGCCAAATTGGATATAATTCCACACCAAACATAAAAAAGGGGGTGGACAAAAGTATTGGCACTGTTAGAAAAATCATGTGATGCTTCTCTAATTTGTGTAATTAAAAGCACCTGTAACTTACCTGTGGCACCTAACAGGTGTTGGCAATAACTAAATCACACTTGCAGCCAGTTGACATGGATTAAAGTTGACTCAATCTCTGTCCTGTGTCCTTGTGTGTACCACATTGAGCATGGAGAAAAGAAAGAAGACCAAAGAACTGTCTGAGGACTTGAGAAACCAAATTGTGAGGAAGCATGAGCAAAGCCTAAACTGTTTTGGAAGAATGTTCTCTGGTCAGATGAGACAAAAGTAGAGCTTTTTGGGCAAAGGCATCAACATAGAGTTTACAGGAGAGAAAAAGAGGCATTCAAAGAAAAGAACACGGTCCCTACAGTCAAACATGGCGGAGGTTCCCTGATGTTTTGGGGTTGCTTTGCTGCCTCTGGCACTGGACTGCTTGACCGTGTGCATGGCATTATGAAGTCTGAAGATTACCAACAAATTTTGAAGCATAATGTAGGGCCCAGTGTGAGAAAGCTGGGTCTCCCTCAGAGGTCATGGGTCTTCCAGCAGGACAATAACCCAAAACACACTTCAAAAAGCACTAGAAAATGGTTTGAGAGAAAGCACTGGAGACTTCTAAGGTGGCCAGCAATGAGTCCAGACCTGAATCCCATAGAACACCTGTGGAGAGATCTAAAAATGGCACTTTGGAGAAGGCACCCTTCAAATATCAGGGACCTGGAGCAGTTTGCCAAAGAAGAATGGTCTAAAATTCCAGCAGAGCATTGTAAGAAACTCATTGATGGTTACCGGAAGCGGTTGATGGCAGTTATTTTTGCTAATACTTGTGCAACCAAGTATTAAACTGAGGGTGCCAATACTTTTGTCTGGCCCATTTTTTGAGTTTTGTGTGAAATTATCAATGTTTTGCTTTTTGCTTCATTCTCTTTTGTGTTTTTTCATTGAAGACAAATTAAATGAAGATAATAATACCAAAGAATTTGTGATTGCAATCATTTTCAGGAAGAAACTGAGTATTATCTGAGAGAATTGCAGGGGTGTCAATATATTTGGCCACAACTGTACACTGCTAACCACTGAGCCACCCTTTCAGTGCTAACCACTGAGCCACCGTACAGTGCTAACCAATGAGCCTTCATGTTAAGCACTCTGCCTCCATATAGTGCTAACCACTGAGTGGCCATATACTGTGCTAACCACTGAGCCACCATACTTTGGTAAACACTAAGGCACCGCGCAGTGCTAACCACTGAGCCACCATAAAGTGCTAACCACTAAGCCACCGTACAATGCTAACCACTGAGCCACCATACTGTCCTAACCACTGAGCAACCGTGCAGTGCTAAACATTGAGCCACCATACAGTGCTAACCACTGAGCCAGCGTACAGTGCTAACCACTGAGCCAGCACACAGTGCTAACCACTGAGCCACCATACTGTGCTAACCACTGAGCCACCATATACAGTGCCAACCACTGAGGCACCATACAGTGCTAATCACCGAGTCACCGTATACAGTGCTAACCACTGAGTCACATTACTGTTCTAATTATTGAGCCACCATATACAGTGCCAACCACTTAGCCACCATAGAGTGCTAACCACTGAGTAACCGTATACAGTGCTAATCACTGAGCCATATTACTGCTCTATCGAATGATAAGACTTCGGGCACTAAGTGGCAGTATCAACTGTCATGCTCCGGGCGGATTGCCCTATAGGCAGGTTCTTCCCCTGGTGGTGCTAATCCACAGCACAAGCAATAATAGATGTATGAAGAAAGAGGCAGCACTCACCAGTATTGTGCAGCAATGGTCTCTTTAATCCAGCATATTCATGGATTCATGCCAAGGTGCAGGGAGGTGACCACGGAGGGTGGATGACGACGCCGTTTTGCAAGAAAATTTGCTTCCGGACCCGTAGAAGCAAATTTTCTTGCGAAACGGCGTCGTCGTCTGCCCTCCGTGGTCACCTCCCTGCACCCTGTCATGAATCCATGAATATGCTGGATTAAAGAGACCATTGCTGCACAATACTGGTGAGTGCTGCCTCTTTTTTTCATATACCACATTACTGCGCTAATTATTGAGCCACCATATACAGTGCCAACCACTGAGCCACCATAGAGTGCTAACCACTGAGGCTCCGTATACAGTGGTAACTATTGAGCCAACGTATACTGTGCTAAACACTGAGCCCCCGTATACTCTGCTAACCACTGAGCCCCTTTATACTCTGCTAACCACTCAGCCGCCGTATACTCTGCTAACCACTGAGCCGCTGTAAACTCTGCTAACCACTGAGTCGCCGTATACTCTGCTAAGCACTCTACTGCAGGCAGGAGAGGGCCAGGGAACAGCGGCCAGGAGGACCCCCCGCCCCAAACTGCCAGCACCCGGTCGCTGTCTCCCTGGCTCCCTCCTGCCCGCATCCGGCCACTGTCCCCCGGCCCCCTCCTGCACGCACCCGGCCGCTCTTCCTCGGCCCCCTCCTGCCCGCACATGGCCGCTGTTCCCCGGCCCCCTTCTGCCCGCTGTTCCTCGGCCCCCTCTTGCCCGCACCCGGCCACTGTCCCCCAGCTCCCTCCTGACCGCACCCGCCTGCTGTCTCCTCTTGGACTCCGGCACCGCTGCACACTGGCACCGCTGCACACCGATACTGCTGTATGTATTCTATCTATTATAATAAAAGCCCTAAGCCAACTTCCATCACAATGTAACGGTATCGCTACGTCACATCCGTGACAGAAGTTGGCTGTACACCTGTCGTGGGTGATCTAAGATGGCCGACTCTTGGCGGTAGCGGGGCTTTCAAAGCCCCACCACCACCATTGGAAGCCTCTGCTGCGCCCCACACTCTGTCACACACACACCCCCCACTTCATCACACTTTTCATCACACACATTCCCCCTCCCTGCTTCATTCAGCAACTCCACATGACCCCACTTCACATACAACCCCCCCTCTCTCTCGCCAGCAATCATACCCTCATCTACACTCATGCCGCCATCTATACTTACCGCCCCGCCATCGGAGCCCCTCCTCTACGCCGCCGCCACCGCTGCCTTCATCGGATGGTGTTTGTCCCCGTCCATCCATCCTCTCCGGCGACATCCAGCGTCCAAGATAGCGTCTGAGAAGTCTCGCGATATCTGCAACTCTCGCAAGACTTTCCGGACGCCATCTTGATTCTCACCATAACCAATATGGCGTCCGGCAAATCTCACGATAGTTACCGGACGCCATTTTCTTTTTGCCATTTCTCAATTGCGTCCTGAAACTCTTGTGAGATCCAGGACACCATTTTGAATGGCGCGCTTTTTGATAGTTTACTTCTGGGGAGCAGAGACAGGGGCCAGAAAGAGAACACTGGGGGGCAGAGAGAGTGGGGCCAGAGAAAGGACGGGGGGGGAGCAGAAATGAGAACACTGGGGGGCACAGACAGGAGGCAGTAAGAGAACACTGGGGGCAGAGACAGGGTCCAGAAAGAGAGCACTGGGAGGTAGAGAGAGGGGGGCCAAAGAAAGGACGGGGGGGGAAGACAAGAAAAGAGAACACTGGGGGGCAGAGACAGGGGTCAGAGAGAACACTGGGGGGCAGAGACAGGGGGCAGAAAGAGAACACTGGGGGGCAGAGAGAGGGGGGCCAAAGAAAGGACGGGGGGGAGCAGAAAAGAGAACACTGGGGGGCAGAGACAGGGGTCAGAACACTCGGGGGCAAAGACAGGGGGCAGAAAGAGAACACTGGGGGGCAGAGAAAGGACAGGGGGAGACCAGAAAAGAGAACACTGGGGGGCACAGACAGGGGCAGAAAGAGAACACTGGGGGGCAGAGAGAGGGGGCTAAAGAAAGGACGGGGGGAGCAGAAAGAGAGCACTGGGGGGCAGACAGGGGCCAGAAAGAGAGCACTGGGGGGCAGAGACAGGGGCCAGAAAGAGAGCACTGGGTGGCAGAGAGAGGGGGCAGAAAGAGAGCACTGGCGGGCAGAGACAGGGATCAGAAAGAGAGTACTGAGTGGCAGAGACAGGGGTCAGAAAGAGAGCACTGGGGGCAGAGACAGAGCACAAAGAGAGCACTGGGGGTGCTGAGACGGGGCAGAAAGAGAACACTGGGGGGCAGAGATAGGGATCAGAAAGAGCACTGTGGGGCAGAAAGAGGGCACTGAGGGGGCAGAGACAAGGCATAAAGAAAGCACTGGGTGGCAGAGACGGGGCAGAAAGAGACCACTGGGGGGGCACCGCCGCACACCGACACCGCTGCAGACCGAAACCACCGCACACTGACACTGCCACACACTGACACTGCCACACACTGACACTGCCGCACACTGACACTGCTGAACACTTGCACTGCTGTAGGCATCTATTATAATAAAAGCCCTAAGCCAACTTCCGTCACTATGTAACGGTATTGCTACGTCACATCCGTGACAGAAGCTGCCTGTACACCCGTCGCGGGTGATCCAAGATGGCTGACCTTTGGCGGTAGCGGGGCTTTGAAAGCCCCACTACCGCCATCGGAGGTCTCTGCTGTGCCTCACAATCTCCACTGACACACCATCACACTCCTCACCACACACCTCCTCTCTTTCTGCACCTCCCCACACACGCGATCCCCTGGCCACTTCACATACACCCCCCTCTCTGTACAGTCTCACACTCATACCCCCATGTACTCTCACGCCGACATCTATACTCACCGACACCCGCCCGCTAACACACCGCCAACATCCGATCGTCTCCTGCACGCCGCCACCGACATCTGATCTTCTCGGCTGACATCCCATCTTTTTCTCCGCAACGCCGACGCCATGTTGGATCTGCCCCGTCTGGCGACATCCATCCTCGACGATGATTTCTCGCGAGACTACCCGCCCGCCATGTTGTATCTCGCAAGATCCAAGATGGCGGCCGGGAAGTCTTGCGACACTTCCTGCCCGCCATGTTGGATCGCACCACATCCAAGATGGCGTTCTGGAAGTCTAGCGAGACTTTCCGGATGCCATCTTGGATGTGGTGCAATCCAACCCTCCTGATGTGATGGCATCGGGCCTTAATCTAGTGCATGTACTAAGGATTTAAAAATAAAAATCCTGATTGTATAAAGGAGTGTCCAATTAGTTGTGATCCCTTGTCAACTGGCATAAGGGATAAAACGGAGGAACATTTAGCAAGTGAAAAACACATACCAATTACACTTGTGAGAATGAGATAAGCTGAAACCAAGTATTTTGTTAACATTGCGAAACTAAGCAGAAAGACTGGGAATACACGTAGTCGGGCTTGTCTTGTCCGTGTTTTGCCGGTGGCCTATGGTTTTGCAGTAAACTAATATTTGGGGAGGCTGCAAGTGGAACGATTGTGTTGAAGGTTCTGCAGATTTTGTGTGGGTTGTGCATGTTTCAGAAAAGTTGGATGTCCGAAGCTCCCTACAATATCATAGCGCAGAAATTGTTACATAGTAGATTAGCTGATGCTTGAAATAATAAGATCAAGGTTTTATAACCCCTCGATGTTGTTAATGTACTCGAGGGAATCCCTGCCAAGGCAGGTGATGCTATACAGTTAGAAGGTGAAATTGGGTATTAGCTATTTTCTTAGCCCAAAAAATATAAATATGAACAAGAAATAAAATGTTATTTGTTCACTGATTCATGGTTTGTAGTTAGTGGTTCAGCTGCTTGGATTATAGGATGAAAAATAAAATAATTGACAAATTCATAGGAAAGAGTTGTGGGGGAAAGAAGTTTGGCAAAATATTGAAGAATATGTCCAAACAACCAAAAATACTCTTTTCATGTTGATGCACATGTTCCTCTTGACTCATTAAAATGTTTGTTTAATTCCCAAGCAGATGCGGCAGCCTCAATGTCTGTCGCAGGTACTGAACCTGATAAAGAGAAAGAAATATGGTTGCAAGGTATAGCTGTTTGGACGCATCAGAAAAGTGGACACTTGGGAGAAAATGCCACTTAGGGCCGCTTTACACACACCAACTTCTGTGTCCAACTTCTGAACAGATGTCTGGTTGCAGTGAAATCATGGACACATTGTTCCATTTGTACACAGCCACAAAATGGAACAATGTGTCCATGATTTCACTGCAACCAGAGATCTGTTCAGAAGTTGGACACAGAAGTTGGTGTGTGTAAAGCGGCCCTTACAGGTGGGCACAAGACAGAGGAGTGCCCTTAACTTTAGATGTTCTAAAACAAGTCATTGCACAATGTCCCATATGTCAACATTCACAGAAAAGGGCAGTACCACATACTGTAATGGGACACATAGGTGAATTGCCAGCTTAGATTTGGCAGATGGATTTCATCGGTCCTCTGCCAGAGAGTAGAAGTTGTAAATATATCTGTACAGCTGCAGACACCTACTCAGAATTGATGGTGAGGTTTCTTTGTAAATCTGCCACCCAGTGGAATACTTTGTGAACACTAAAACTGATCACATAGTATTATGGTACTCCATTACAGGTTTAAATGAACAATAGAGAGATAATTTGAGTGAGGCTCTCCAAATAATTAAGAACGGACCTATCACGGACTACACATAATCTGAGCATACATAAAGTACAGTTAGGGCCAGAAATATTTGGACAGTGACACAAGTTTTGTTATTTTAGCTGTTTACAAAAACATGTTCAGAAATACAATTATATATATAATATGGGCTGAAAGTGCACACTCCCAGCTGCAATATGAGAGTTTCCACATCCAAATCGGAGAAAGGGTTTAGGAATCATAGCTCTGTAATGCATAGCCTCCTCTTTTTCAAGGGACCAAAAGTAATTGGACAATGGACTCTAAGGGCTGCAATTAACTCTGAAGGCGTCTCCCTCGTTAACCTGTAATCAATGAAGTAGTTAAAAGGTCAGGGGTGGATTCCAGGTGTGTGGTTTTGCATTTGGAAGCTGTTGCTGTGACCAGACAACATGCGGTCAAAGGAACTCTCAATTGAGGTGAAGCAGAACATCCTGAGGCTGAAAAAAAAGAAAAAATCCATCAGAGAGATAGCAGACATGCTTGGAGTAGCAAAATCAACAGTTGGGTACATTCTGAGAAAAAAGGAATTGACTGGTGAGCTTGGGAACTCTAAAAGGCGTGGGCGTCCACGGATGACAACAGTGGTGGATGATCGCCGCATACTTTATTTGGTGAAGAAGAACCCATTCACAACATCAACTGAAGTCCAGAACACTCTCAGTGAAGTAGGTGTATCTGTCTCTGAGTCAAGAGTAAAGAGAAGACTCCATGACAGTAAATACAAAGGGTTCACATCTAGATGCAAACCATTCATCAATTCCAAAAATAGACAGGCCAGAGTTAAATTTGCTGAAAAACACCTCAAGAAGCCAGCTCAGTTCTGGAAAAGTATTCTATGGACAGATGAGACAAAGATCAACCTGTACCAGAATGATGGGAAGAAAAAAGTTTGGAGAAGAAAGGGAACGGCACATGATCCAAGGCACACCACATCCTCTGTAAAACATGGTGGAGGCAACGTGATGGCATGGGCATGCATGGCTTTCAATGGCACTGGGTCACTTGTGTTTATTGATGACATAAAGCAGACAAGAGTAGCCAGATGAATTTTGAAGTGTACCGGGATATACTTTCAGCCCAGATTCAGCCAAATGCTGCAAAGTTGATTGGACGGCGCTTCATAGTACAGATGGACAGTGACCCCAAGCATACAGCCAAAGCTACCCAGGAGTTCATGAGTGCAAAAAAGTGGAACATTCTGCAATGGCCAAGTCAATCACCAGATCTTAACCCAATTGAGCATGCATTTCACTTGCTCAAATCCAGACTTAAGACGGAAAGACCCACAAACAAGCAAGACCTGAAGGCTGCGGCTGTAAAGGCCTGGCAAAGCATTAAGAAGGAGGAAACCCAGCGTTTGGTGATGTCCATGGGTTCCAGACTTAAGGCAGTGATTGCCTCCAAAGGATTCACAACAAAATATTGAAAATAAAAATATTTTGTTTGGGTTATGGTTATTTGTCCAATTACTTTTGACCTCCTAAAATGTGGAGTGTTTGTAAAGAAATGTGTACAATTCCTACATTTTCTATCAGATATTTTTGTTCAACCCTTCAAATTAAACGTTACAATCTGCACTTGAATTCTGTTGTAGAGGTTTCATTTCAAATCCAATGTGGTGGCATGCAGAGCCCAACTCGCGAAAATTGTGTCACTGTCCAAATATTTCTGGCCCTAACTGTACATGTAGATACATTGGTCTATTGGAAATTGAATGAGGAAGCACAAATTCCTTACAGAGCGATTTCTGCGGCTGCAGTACTGGATCTCTTCTCAGTAGAGGCAGTGCTTATAGCACCAGGTAAGGTAAGTACCATTTCTGCTGGTTTTGCATGTAAGATTCCTAAAGGACATTTTGGTGAAATTGCAACAAGATCTAGTTTTGCTTTAAAAGGTGCAATAGTAGTAGGAAGTGTTATTGATCCTGATTATCAAGGAGAAATTAAGGTTCTCATGATGAATCTAGAGACAGAACCCTAATGACCACTTTACACTCAGCTACAGGTAACAGGGTGTCAACAGGTAACTTACTGGCTGCAGTGAAATCATGGAGACATGGTTCTATCTTGTTGCTGTGTACAAATGGAGCTATGTCTCCATGATTTCACTGCAGCCAGTAAGTTACCTGTTGACACCCTGTTACCTGTAGCTGCGTGTAAAGTGGCCATTAGTGTTGTCTATGAGCCAAAGGATTGCCCAAGTGTTACTTATACCTGTAAACTTGTCCCAAGTTAAGGAAGGAACAGCCCCTACAGAATTGACAGTCAGGGGAGATAAAGGTTTTGGGTCCTCCAATATCACTAATGTGGGGGCAAAAATATAAGTACAGAATACTCAAGGACCGACATCTGAGGCTGAGGTCATTGCAGTGGGAAAAGATAGAACTCTGCTAATAATGAGACCAGGAGTGGAGAAGTGGGAATATGTCCCACTGGAGAAATGTTATTTATAGGAATGATGCCATCTTTTATTGTATCCTAGGTATGGCTGTTAAGTGGAATCCTTGGAAGCGTATTTTTAGGCGTTAGCTGATGGATGGAGCAACCTAAACCGAGAGGGGCCGATAGCCAACAAGTTTTTTGTGCACCATCAAGTGATAACGGAAGCGTTGAATCACACTAAACCCACAGATTGTTGGATTTGTACTCATTCTCCTGTGACAGCTACCAGTATTCCTTTCCTGGCTATACCGGTAACAATGGAATTGTTATATAGCATGCAAAAAGTTCTGTAGGAAGCCAAAAGTACTGATGGTTTCCTATGGAAATGGAAGATATTCCCTGTGGTCAAGGACCGATTGTGATACCCATGAGATGAGAATGGAGTGTGTATGTGTATAGAATAGATATCTTAATAATAGAACAGTGACCACAGGTCTTATCATTCCATATATGTATCAGTACAATGTTGAAATATAAAAGGGTGAACTCTCTTTGACATTATGCTGTTATGATGAGAACACGAGCTGGGTGTCTTGAGACATACATCCTGTGACAGGAACACAGATGGACATCTTCAGACATACATCCTGGGACAGGAAAACAGATGGATGTCTTGCGACAGACAGTCACAGAAAGAAGTGAATATCCTGTGGCTGATGGTCATGTCATGAGGAAAGCTGGATCATGCCATCAGCGCGTGATCATATAATCATAGATATTCTAAGACAGTATAAATGAAGGAGGTTACGTTCAGTGAGTGAGGGGGGAAAACCTTTCCAGAGGCGAACATGGACCCACGTCTATGTGAAGCAAGCCGTGGTGTTGATCCCTTCTCGCTGATCGTGACCTCCCCTATGAAGAAGGTGAAGCAGCTACAATAAGCTGTAAAGTATTGACCCTTTTCGCTATAATTAAGTCTAGTTATAATTGGTATAATTTGTGTTAAGCCTGTATTCAATTGATGACAATTCATTATTATTATTATTTATTTATATAGCGCCATTAGGTTCCATGGCTCTTTACATGAGGATAGGGGAGACAAGCACAATTACAATAACTCTAGACAATCAGGACATATAGGTACAGAAGGGGAGGGGACCCTGTCCACAAGGGCTCACAGTCTACATATTCCATTGATGACAATTCATGTGCTACTTTGTAAACAAATACATTTAATCTTGCTATAGAGAATGTTGTCATTCATGCCTGATTTGTAAGTCAGTGAGCGCTACGTAAGTACGGGCTCTGCCCCGATCCAGGTAAATTTAGCAAGACAGGTGGCTATCCACCAACCATCCACTACGCCATCCATCTGTACCATCCAGGGTTGCTCAGCACTCATCAGTAAACAAGACTGTTTGTAAATTAATCTTCATGTATGTCTAGGCCCACTGCAACTATTTATGCTTGTGAGCACTGTTTAAGGGTGGCCGAATAGTAGGTTTATGCACCACAGAAAGCCTTTGAAGGATCCTACACCTTGAGGTTCAAGGGACACCAGAGGCACCAGCAGCTTCAAATATCTGTTTGCTGGTTTGTAAGGCCTTTTTAGCAGCTGCTCTCTTAATCCAATGAACTTGCCTAGCAGAAGCCTTCCTCATTCTGCCTTTATTTGCACGAGCACGTCTGTGCTCAGAATCAGCCACAAATCTCTTCACAGTACGATGATCACGCTTACGTTTTCCTGCAATATCTAATGTTTTCATCCCTTGTCCAAGGCATTGCACTATTTGTTGCTTTTCGGCAGCAGAGAGATCCTTTTTCTTTCCCAAGTTACTTGAAAACTGTGGCCTATTCAATATTGTGGAATATCCAGTTTTACTTTTATTGGGCTCACCTGCCAAACTAATTCACAGGTATCTGAGATTGATTTCAGTGATCCAAAGAACCCTGAGACACAATACCATCAATGGGTTTCATTGAAAAAAAGAAAAAAAAAACCTATGACACTTAAAACCAATTTGCATAATAATTTGGAACATGGTTTACACCCATCAGTAGGAGTAGTTAACCAGTTTTAGGTTAGTGTCGCAAGGAGGCACACGTGGTCTGTCTGGCAGACCACATTTACCCGTTTTATTTTTACTTTTTATTTTTGCTCTTTCACTTTTTTTGTTTTGCCTTTTTCATCAGGCAATGGCTCCCTTGAGGGCGCTGCTCTCTTTTTAACATAGGGATCGCGCAAGTCACGTTTCTCCCTTTTGGAGCGACTCCCCACTGGACCACAGGACCAGGCCAGGCCCTTTCGCTGCTCACAGCCACAATCTCATTTTCGCACCTCTCACGGGACATCAGGTTGTCCCACCCCAACTGCTAACACAGGCGCAGTGCGGCCTCCCCTTGGGGAGAGAAATACCCTATTATCCAAGACCAATTCCACCTGGAAAAGCCGCCCGAAACAAACTTGCTCTAGGGGCACTAGACCTCAAAGATTCAACACATGACTCAAACCCGCTCGACATGAACACAATAGGTGGACGTCTTCAACATTTCCGCCACTCATGGCTCGCTGTTGTACCTGACAATTGGGTTAGAGAACTGGTGTCATCAGGTTACAAGATAGAATTCTCATCCCGGCCCCCAACTCGTTTTTTCCTCTTGCGTCCCCGCAAACCAAACGCGCGCTCGTTTTTCAAAGCCATCAATTCACTAGTTAAAATCGGTGTCATAGCACCAGTACCAGAGACCGAAAGGTTAAAAGGATACTACTCAAACCTGTTTGTCGTTCCAAAAAAAGACGGAACAGTACGCCCCATCCTAGACCTCAAGCTCCTCTACAAATTTGTGAAAGTTCGACAATTCAGAATGGAATCCCTACGCTCAGTAATCACGTCAATGGAAAAAGGGGAGTTCTTAGCAACCATCGACATCCAAGAGGCATATGTCCACAATTCCATTTTTCCCCCACATCAAAAGTACCTGCGGTTCGCCATTCAAAAATGACTCTTCCAATTTGTCGCAATACCCTTCGGCCTCGCAACCGCACCAAGAGTCTTCATGAAAGTCATGGCGGCCATCATGACTATTCTCCATTCGCGGGCAGTGGTTGTAGACCTGCTGATCAAGGGACCATCCTTCCAGGCTTGCCTCGACAGCGTCCGAATAACATCGGACATGCTCTCTTGCCTAGGTTGGCTCATAAATTTAGACAAATCATCCCCAATGCTCGCCCAAAGGATAGACTTTCTAGGGATGACCTTCGACACTGCATGAGGGCTAGTCATGCTCCCTCTAGACAAGGCCACGGCGATTCTCAAAGGAGTTTGCACTCATTGCGGTCAACCACCTCAATCCATCCATTTCTGCATGGGGGTCCTAGGAAAAATGGTAGCGGCAATGGAAGCAGCTCCCTTCACTCAGCTACACTTCCGACCCTTGCAGCTTGCCCTCCTTTCCGTTTGGGACAAAAATCCCTTCAGCCTCGACCGCAAGCACCGCCTATCCATGCAAGTAAAAAAGGAACTCATCTGGTGTAAACGGCCATCTTCACTCACACAGGGAAAATCATTTCACCCAGTCCAATGGCTAGTTGTCACCACTGACACCAGTTTACTCGGCTACGGGGCCGTCTATCGCCAACACACGGCCCAAGGCTGCTGAACGCCCCAGGTGTCACAACTCCCAATCAACATTCTGGAGCTACAGGCGATCCGCTTAGCGCTCCAACATTTTCACCACTTTCTAGCTGCCAACTCCATCCGCTTTCAATCAGACAATGCAACAGCAGTAGCGTATATCAACCACCAGGGTGGTACATGCAGCAAATCCGCAATGTGCAAAGTGGAACATATCCTACGCTGGACCGAGACAACTCAGTCATATGAGCAGTCCACATCCCGGGAGTGGACAACTGGGCAGCAGACTTTGTAAGCTACCAGGGACTGGCCTCAGGGGAATGGTCCCTCCATCCAGACATTTTTCTGCAGATCTGTCCATGCTGGGGAACCTCCGACGTGGACCTAATGGCTTCTAGGCTGAGCGCAAAAGTCCCGGCCTTCGTAGCCAGGTCCTGCGACCCTCTAGGGGCTAGGGACTTGCTGGTCCTCCCTTGGCGCCAATTCCAACTTACCTACATCTTTCCCCCGCTGCTGTTGATCCCGTGAATAATCAGGAAGATCAAAGCGGAAAGAGTCCAAGTAATACTCATTGCCCCAGACTGACCACAACGAGCATGGTACGCAGAGCTCATGCAGCTTCTTGTCGACGTGCCCTGGGTACTCCCAAACCGACCAGATCTCCTGACCCAGGGCCCCATTTGTCACCAGAACTCTTGGCCCTGTGTTTAATGGCGTAGCTTTTGAACCCTGGGTCCTGATCCAGGCAGGTTTTTCACCAGAGGTTATAACCACCATGGTTAATGCCCACAAACCAACATCCTCGTGCATCTATCACCGCACCTGGAAGACCTTCCAGTGGTGCAAGGACCGCAACCGTAACTCATTCCTGTTCTCCATCCCTACAATCCTGGAGTTCTTCCAAACCGGCCTTAACTCGGGCCTGTCACTCAGCTCCATCAAAGGCCAAATCTCCGCCCTACCCGTATTATTCCAGTGGGGGATTGCTACCAAACCACAGGTCAAAACATTCATCCAAGGGGTCTCGCACACACGGCCCCTCTACAAGACACCCGTAGTCATCTGGGACCTAAACTTAGTTCTGAGCCCCTATTTGAACCACTGCAAAAAGTATCCCACCTTTCATGGAAAGTTGCCTTCCTAGTCGCAATCACATCTATTAGGCACATTTCAGAACTAGCCACCCTATCCTGTTATCCCCCTTCTATCCTTCCTCAAGGATAAGGTAGTTCTCCGTCCGTCACCATCCTTCTTGCCCAAGGTAGTGTCCCATTTCCACCTCAATGAGGACATAATTTTACCATCCTTTTGCTCAGCACCAGTACGTTGCTTCGAAAAAGAGTTTCATACCTTGGACCTAGTAAGGGCCCTTCGACGCCACATCTCGCGAACAGCCTCATTTCGTAAAACAGAAATGCTGTTCGTCATCCCCGAAGGACCTAGTAACGGACTGGTGGCTTCTTAATCCACATTAGCAATCCAAGAGTCCTACTGAATCAAAAACAGGCCAATCCCAGCAGGAATCAAGGCTCACTCAACTTGATCTGTGGGCGCCTCATGGGCCATTCGACACCAGGCCTCGGCAGCTCAAGTTTGCAAAGCCGCAACTTGGTGTAGCCTGCACACCTTCAACAAACATTACAACATTCACACCCAGACCTCTGCAGACTCAAGCCAAGGGAGAAAAATTTAGCTAGAGGCAGTCGCACATCTGTAAGCGGCTGGCGCATGATGCTCAACCACTACTCAACTAATTCCTACCCAGGGACTGCTTTTGGACGTCCCATGGTCCTGTGTCCCCAATGATGCAAAGGAGAAACGGGGATTTTTGTGTACTCACCGTAAAATCCTTTTCTCCAAGCTCATAACTTGGGGACACAGCACCTGCCCTAACAGCCTTCAATGGCCTACACATAACCTGGGATTACGCCTCTTGTACCTTATTACATTAACGTATTCTCCTACTGTTTTAGTGCTAAACTGATTAACTACTCCTACTGATGGGTGTACACTGCAGGGAGGAGGACTTCACTTTTATCTCTACTTAGTATCACCTCCTAGTGGCAGGAAAGCATACACCCATGGTCCTATGTCCCCCAATGATGAGCTCGGAGAAAAGGATTTTACAGTGAGTACACACAAATCCATGTTTTTCTTCTTTAAGGCTGCGCTCACACAGCGTATTTTGTTGCGCTTTTTTGCGCGCACGCTTTTTGCCGCGTTTTTCAGCCATGCAAAAAAGCGCAGCAAAATACGCAGGGGCTTTCACACACTGCGCTTTCTTAACCGCAGAAAGCGCAGTGATGTCACAGAGGGGAGGAAGAATCCTGCTTCCTCCTCCCCTCTGTGACAGTCCCATTAGATTTCACAATGTGTTAATATACACTGCGAAATCTAAATTAAACAGAGGCAAGTGTATGTAAAATAAAAAAGAATGAATACTTCACCTGTCCGACGCCTTTTCCGGTGTTCGGTCTCCGGTGCCAAGTGATATGTCTTCTGCCACGACCTTTGGTGACGTCAGAGGGGCGTTCCCGGCGCTGATTGGCTGCTCGCGGTCATGTGATATGTAACACATGACCGCGAGTGCCCGGGAACGCCCCCTCTGACGTCACCACAGGTCCTGGCAGAAGACATCTCATTTGGCACCGGAGACCGAACACCGGAAAAGGCATCGGACAGGGAAGTATTCATTCTTTTTTATTTTACATACACTTGCCTCTGTTTAATTTAGATTTCGCAGTGTATATTAATACACTGTGAAATCTAATGGGCGGTCACAGCTGTCACAGAGGGGAGGAGGAAGCAGGATTCTTCCTCCCCTCTGTGACATCACAGGGAGAAAACGCAGGAGCAGCTGCGTAAAGAATTGACATATCAATTCTTTATGCAGCTGCGTTTTCTCCCATAAATGCACTGTGTATTTTTGCGCACTGTCTGCACTGCAAAGTGAATTTCACATTCACTTTGCTGGCAGACAAAAGGCACATTGCGTATTTTGAAAAAGCACGCGTAAAAAAGCGCTGCAAAATACGCAATGTGTGAACGCAGCCTAACAAAATAAAAATCTTGTATTCATGTACATTTGTAACAATATCCTTGAGTGGTAAGTACAACTCAGATTTTTGCTACTTACAAATTTCTGCTATTTACTCAGATTACTAATAACCGACCATCATGTATTTTATTATTTAACCCTTTCACGACATTGGACATACAGGCACATCTGTTATAGCGGTGCATTCCTGCAAATGGGCATACTAGTACTCCCTGATCGCTGCTGGGAGCTTGGCTTAACCCTGCTGTTCTTTTCAGGTCTACTATACACTATTAACCCTTCATGACCCAGCCTGTTTTGGCCTTACTGACCTTGCCTGTTCTTGCAATTCTAACCAGTGTGCCTTTATGAGGTAATAACTGTGGAACACTTCAATGGATCCTAGTGATTCTGAGAGAGTTTTTTCGTGACATATTGGGCTTCATGTTCGTGGTAAATTTAGATTGAGAATTTTTGCGTTTATTTTTGAAAAAAATCGAAAATTTGGCGAAAATTTTAAAAATTTCACAATTTTCTAATTTTGAATTTTTATTCTGTTAAACAAGAGAGTTATGTGACACAAAATAGTTCATAAATAACATTTCCCATATGTCTACTTTACATCAGCACAATTCTGGTAAAAAAAAATTTTTTGTTTAGGATGTTATAAGGGTTCAAAGTTCATCTGCAATTTCTCATTTTTCCAGCAAAATTTACAAAACCATTTTTTTAGTGACCACATCAAATTTGAAGTCCCTTTGAGGGGTATACATGACAGAAAACACCCAAAAGTGACACCAATCCAAAAACTACACCCCTTAAGCTACTCAAAACTACATTCAAGAAGATTATTAAGCCTTCAGGTGTTTCACAGGAACTAAAGAAACGTGGAAGGAAGAAATGGACATTTCAATTTTTTTTGATTGTTTGTTTTTATGTTCTGAGTCTTGGAGACACTCGTGGTTTTGACACACAAACCTGATCGAACCTGATCTGGGAAAAAAATAAAAACTGCAGTGGGAAACCAGCCTTAGCGGGGTGTATGTATGGAAGTGTGCGTGTGTCGAGCCCACTGGGACAGGGGTACTCGGTGCCGGACCGTGTCTGCTACTGGGGAAGTCACGGGTGGTCCTGGTCCGGACCGTGTCCCGGGCACTGGCAAATAAAAGGGTGTATTTACAGGGGATAATGTCAGTCATGACGCCACCCACAGTGTGTGGCCAGTAATGGGGCCACCGCTGCCGCAAGACCTCCAGGGATGATGGAATGGCAGCAAGGATGGAATAGTTCTCCGTGGGCAGAACTGTGTTCCCCGGGGCAGTGTTGATTAAAGTCAAAGTTATTGTGTAGTGTGCAGGCCTGGTGCTGAGTGTAGTACACTTACTGTCCAGATGCTGCAGGAATCCTCCTTCAGTGATGGAGCCTGCAAGCTGTGGCTCTCCAGGTGGGGATCTGCTGCAAACCTGTATGGAAGGAGTTGTGTTCAGGCAGAGAGATGCAAGGGAGTCAGATTCAGGGTTCACTGTGTTTACTCTCCAAGTTCTTAAGTACAGTTCACAGTTCAGTTACAGTTCTTCGTTCAGTTCTCAGTTACACGAGCACACTTTCCCCTCCGGGTTCCCCTTACTCTCTGCAGCCAGGTCGTTCTTACTGTGACCCTCACTCTGTCTCTGCGTCCTTCCCAGGCTGTTGACTCTCTCTCTCTGTTCACTTTGGTGTGCGTGACTCCGGACAGTATGGCGGTGGCTCGGACTCCTGTGAGCCCTCCGGGTTGCCACTGAGCTGCCTGTCCTTTGGGGTAGGGACCCTAACGTGTAATTGTGGTCCCCCGTCGGTTGTCTGGGGATGCCGGGTAAATCTGCAGTCCCCTCTAGAGCCGACACTCTACTTCAGCCTAGCCTCCAGCAGTCCTCCCGTGTGAGGCTCTACCAGGCTCTCTCTACTGTGTCTTCGGGTATCATAGGAGGGCTACTCCACCTGCAGTCTGCCGTCTCAGCCGTGGTTCTAGGGCCCGGTATCACCGTCCCTCTCTTCCCTCACACTCCTGGGGTGCTGGCTTCGGACGTGCTTTCTCTCTGTGGCTCACACTGGCTCTTCCAGATTCTGCGCTCCTTACACCCCACTCTGCCAGGATGTGTGATCTCTTTCTTTGCTGCTCAGCCTACCTTGGCCTACTAACTCCTTTCTCCTCCCCCTCCTCTGTCCCCTGACTACGTGTTGGCCCACCCACTGTCTCTAAACCCTACCACCCCTTGCCTGCCTAGAGTTCCCAGGCTCCGGGTTGGGTGCTGCCCTCTACTGTACGTGGGTGTGTGGGCTGTGAGGGTGTTGGTGTTCAACTGTCGTCCTACCTGCCTGGCTGCAGTTCCCTTTGTGGCCTCCTGGACGCAGGGGTGCCACATCCTCCCGGAGTTAAACCAGCGCGTCCCCGCGCTGTCCGTCATGGATCCCCCTGAAAACATTTTATTTTATAACAACATTAAACATTACGAATTCTTGGTTTCTTCCCGTCCGGGAGGTACGATTCTTCAAATGTTACTTAAATTAACTATACACAAGTGCATGGGCACATTTACTATTCTACCCTTCTGGACCTCTGCCGGGTCTAATGCTACAACGCATTTACTTTACTTTAGTCAAGCATATAAAAGCATTACTTTCTTGCAAAAAGTATAAAAAGTTCTGTTCTTTAAAAGTGCAAAAAGTTTCAAAACGTCTCCAAAAGCAGATCAAAGTTCAAAAGTTTCAATGCACAGTCAGTCTCACGCACTGTCTCTCACGTGCAAAACTGGTCTTAAAACGAAAGGGGAGCACACGAGGTGCTCAACTATTTACATAAAAGTTTGTATCAAATCATTGTTCTTGATCTCAATTGTTCATGACACATAAGACAAACAAGGGAAAGCTAACATTCATTCAGGATTGGGATGGGGACAGCAAGGATTACACCTCATTCACACTTACAAGTCTTCTTTTTTCCTTGAGGATGCAGAATCTGGGTTTTCACTCCTTATTTACTTCTTGCTTAATCTTCCATGGGAGTATCTGTGGTTCTCTCCTCCTTGGGAATAGTTCAAGATCCTGTAGCGCTTGTATTAACAAGTAACTCTCCGGAGTTTGCGTAGCTGCATCAGCCATAGGTTTCGCTGTGACAATCTCGATGTTAGTTGTAGGACCCGTGTTAGCAATTGGGTCCGGTGGTACTGATAGATCAGGGCGAATTATGGGGTCAAGATCCTCCAAAGCAGGGATATCATCTTCTTCTTGTGAGTTTAAAGATAGTCTCTGTACTTTTATGCCATAGGGGCCTCTTGCTCCTTGCACGACAATGTAGGAGACCCACTCTCCAACCTGCACTTCCCTGTCCGGGTGTTTTTCTGGAAGGTGCACCTCCACATCACGGTGGTTAATAAAGATATCATAGTTTGCTCCGGGCTCTCGAGCAAAGGCATAACCCTCCGCAGGTTTAATTTTAACAATTCTGCCTTCGTGCCTCTGGGATCTGTTAAGGCTTTCATCTCGTCTGGCAACAGTTTTTAAATATTGTGTGCGAGCGATCATTTCTCGCTTCTTTACTAGCCTTTCTAATTCTTCCTTTTCCCATCTCCTGCTACATCTCCTCAGGTACTCATCTCTTGTAATTACTTCTGCAGGGCCTACGGGGCCGTCGGGATCTCCTATGAAGCCCATCAGGTCATCATTGGTCTCGTCTCGCTCCCACCAGCAGCGGAGCTGCTCCCCTCTCACCTCTATTGTTGCAGGTGCTGGTATCAGGGCTCCGGTAAGGCTCCTAGTGGGTCGGCTTCTCGCATTGCAGGGCGCGGTGCATCTCTGGGTATAGTCAGGTCCACCAGGTCGCGGTACGACATCTTTCCTCGCTTGCTACGCAATCACGGGTAACCCCAACACAGCCGGGTTGCATGGACAAAGTCTGATAACTCTGCTGGTGATCAATATTGATCTTAATCCGGGTCCTATGCTCTTCTTGGGCCCGTGTCATCTGCTGGGGTAGCAGTTGCAGCACACCTCGCCGGGTGTCTTGGATCTGTGGACGCTCTCTGCCGCCTTCTGCCATCTTACTACGGTCACGCAAGGTCTTTTCCTGGCCGGGTTCCTCCACCAGTTCGCTCCATGGGCCCTCCGTGATCACTTGTGGTCTTCCAATTATGGCGCTCTCCTTGGCGTCCTCTGCTTCAGTCCTCGTGTCTTGCAATGGCGACTGCTTCTTTTCCAGTCATTCATCCAGCCTCTTCCTGATGACGATTTCCTGTTGATCTCCCGCCAGCTTCTCATTGGTAGGTGGGTCTTGGGGCGGAGGCTCTTCTTTAGGATTGATGGCTGGCTCTCCTGGAGTTAAGGGGAGACAGGACGGGTCCTTCTTTTCGCGCCTTGGACCGGGCCGGCCCACGATGGGGGGTCTGGGAACGCCTCCTCTGCACATGGCGTTAGTCTTCTATGGCCGCCATTAAGGTCAGATTTTGGCGGGAAAGTCCAGAACACGTTAAATAGGCATATGGGGTCCAATTCTTTTGGACCAGGTAGATCCTGTTCGTGACGCCAGGTTTGTCGAGCCCACTGGGACGGGGGTACTCGGTGCCGGACCGTGTCTGCTACTGGGGAAGTCACGGGTGGTCCTGGTCCGGGCCATGTCCCGGGCCCTGGCAAATAAAAGGGTGTATTTACAGGGGATAATGTCAGTCGTGACGACACCCACAGTATGTGGCCAGTAATGGGGCCACCGCTGCCGCAGGACCTCCGAGGATGATGGAATGACAGCAAGGATGGAATAGTTCTCCGTGGGCAGAACTGTGTTCCCCGGGGCAGTGTTGATTAAAGTCTATTGTGTAGTGTGCAGGCCTGGTGCTGAGTGTTGTACACTTACTGTCCAGATGCTGCAGGAATCCTCCTTCAGTGATGGAGCCTGCAAGCTGTGGCTCTCCAGGTGGGGATCTGCTGCAAACCTGTATGGAAGGAGTCGTGTTCAGGCAGAGAGATGCAAGGGAGTCAGATTCAGGGTTCACCGTGTTTACTCTCCAAGTTCTTAAGTACAGTTCACAGTTCAGTTACAGTTCTTAGTTCAGTTCTCAGTTACACGGGCACACTTTCCCCTCCGGGTTCCCCTTACTCTCTGCAGCTAGGTCGTTCTTACTTTGACCCCTTACTCTGTCTCTGCGTCCTTCCCAGGCTGTTGACTCTCTCTCTGTCTGTTCACTTTGGTGTGCGTGACTCCGGACAGTATGGCGGTGGCTCGGACTCCTGTAAGCCCTCCGGGTTGCCACTGAGCTGCCTGTCCTTTGGGGTAGGGACCCTAACGTGTAATTGTGTTCCCCCGTCGGTTGTCTGGGGATGCCGGGTAAATCTGCGGTCCCCTCTAGAGCCGACACTCTACTTCAGCCTAGCCTCCAGCAGTCCTCCCGTGTGAGGCTCTACCAGGTTCTCTCTACTGTGTCTTCGGGTATCATAGGAGGGCTACTCCACCTGCAGTCTGCCGTCTCAGCCGTGGTTCTAGGGCCCGGTATCACCGTCCCTCTCTTCCCTCACACTCCTGGGGTGCTGGCTTCGGACGTGCCTTCTCTCTGCGGCTCGCACTGGCTCTTCCAGATTCTGCGCTCCTTACACCCCACTCTGCCAGGACGTGTGATCTCTTTCTTTGCTGCTCAGCCTACCTCGGCCTACTGACTCCTTTCTCTTCCCCCTGCTCTATATCTACCCTCTGTCACCTGACTACGTGTTGGCCCACCCACTGTCTCTAAACCCTACCACCCCTTGCCTGCCTAGAGTTCCCAGGCTCCGGGTTGGGTGCTGCCCTCTACTGTACGTGGGTGTGTGGGCTGTGAGGGTATTGGTGTTCAACTGTCTTCCTACCTGCCTGGCTGCAGTTCCCTTTGTGGCCTCCTGGACCAGGGGCGCCACGTGTGTGTATGTATATGTAATATATATATATATATATATATATATATATATATATATTTATATTTATATATTTATAATTGTTAAAGGATGACACTGGAGCTGGCTCTTGTTCCAGGGCTAATTATTTATCCCTTATTGCTGCTCGCAGACCCCTAAAGAGCCCCGTGTAACAGTTCTTAATGTACCAGATATATTAATATATCCTTGATAATAAATGATAAATCTTATTTTGGGGTTCAGCGCATTTGGTATGGCTTACATGAAAAAAACGATGTCTTAATATAGACACACTAAAAGGAATTTTATTAACTTATAACACTCCTCAATTAAAATATGATGGTTTAAAATGGCTATAAATATGTGTAAATACAAAAACTGTTCTGCATTTTAATAAGTTGTATATAAACAACTAAAAGACTTATGGCCACTTTACACACACCAACTTATCTGTCCAACTTCTGAACAACTTACTGGTTGCAGTGAAATCATGGACACATTGCTCCATTTTGTGGCTGTGTACAAATGGAGCAATGTGTCCATAGTTTCACTGCAACCAGCAAGTTGGTCAGAAGTTGGACAGATAAGTTGGTGTGTGTAAAGTGGCCCTAAAAAAATGGGGAGATGGTTGAAGTCCTTTCAAATTAGTGTTCTGGTGTGGCTTTCACACTGGGCTTTTTTTAGGTCCTCTGGATAGAACGTCTCTTTATATGATGTTTAATCCTCTGGGTTTCACCTTGTACTTGCACAGAATTTTTTCTTTAAGTAAAGCACTAGCTGTTGTGTTGCTAAAAATATATGAAATGCACCTGGATTAGTTGACAGGATATTTTTCTTGATTTATACTTTAAAGTTATTTTCTATACCCACCTTTTGATTTGTGCCTAGGAATTCACTGTGTTTGAGCGCTTTAGCCAGCTGCCCGCAGTGTTTTCTTGGACTGGTCTCCCTGAGATCAGTGAATACTTTGCAATCTTGGTCTACTAGGCCTTGCTCCCACCTAGCCAGAATCCTACTCCACACTGATGAGGGGCAACACCCCGAAACAGCTGTATGTGGATGGATACCTGGCCTTGGTATTCCCTTGTCATATCTGTAAACTTGTAAAAGAGTTGGATATTGACTTAAAGGGCCACTTCATATGGTGGTTATGGTGTTCTCCGCAAGGAGCCACCCCTTGGCTGGGTCCTTCCCTGGAGGGATATATGGCTAGTTCTGTGTTTGAGACTCCTAACCGAGGCTCCACAGACTCTATTTGCATATTCATATTTCCCAGGGGGCAATGTGCCTAGGAATTCACTGTGTTTGAGCGCTTTAGCCAGCTGCCCGCAGTGTTTTCTTGGACTGGTCTCCCTGAGATCAGTGAATACTTTGCAATCTTGGTCTACTAGGCCTTGCTCCCACCTAGCCAGAATCCTACTCCACACTGATGAGGGGCAACACCCCGAAACAGCTGTATGTGGATGGATACCTGGCCTTGGTATTCCCTTGTCATATCTGTAAACTTGTAAAAGAGTTGGATATTGACTTAAAGGGCCACTTCATATGGTGGTTATGGTGTTCTCCGCAAGGAGCCACCCCTTGGCTGGGTCCTTCCCTGGAGGGATATATGGCTAGTTCTGTGTTTGAGACTCCTAACCGAGGCTCCACAGACTCTATTTGCATATTCATATTTCCCAGGGGGCAATGTGCCTAGGAATTCACTGTGTTTGAGCGCTTTAGCCAGCTGCCCGCAGTGTTTTCTTGGACTGGTCTCCCTGAGATCAGTGAATACTTTGCAGTGAAATCATGGACACATTGCTCCATTTTGTGGCTGTGTACAAATGGAGCAATGTGTCCATAATTTCACTGCAACCAGCAAGTTGGTCAGAAGTTGGACAGATAAGTTGGTGTGTGTAAAGTGGCCCTAAAAAAATGGGGAGATGGTTGAAGTCCTTTCAAATTAGTGTTCTGGTGTGGCTTTCACACTGGGCTTTTTTTAGGTCCTCTGGATAGAACGTCTCTTTATATGATGTTTAATCCTCTGGGTTTCACCTTGTACTTGCACAGAATTTTTTCTTTAAGTAAAGCACTAGCTGTTGTGTTGCTAAAAATATATGAAATGCACCTGGATTAGTTGACAGGATATTTTTCTTGATTTATACTTTAAAGTTATTTTCTATACCCACCTTTTGATTTGTGATGGGTTAACTGGTCTTTGAAAATTGGTTGCATGAGGTATTTGATTTGTCCTAAAAGAGAAACTAATATTGCTCAATAGTACCTCTACTGAGTTAAATTAGCTGCAGATTATTTGTATACCTGTCATTAACTTGCTTCCATTTTGTAGTTAGACATTTCTAGGATGTTCATTTTCTTTTCTTTTACCTATAACACATTAAAATATGTAGTATTGAACAAAATCGTTTATGTCCTCCCCTCTGTCTAAACCTGTAATATATAATCCAGTTTGTTCTTTGGGTTGGAGGGTTAATTGTCTGTCTCACTGTTGGGGTTAATTTAGTAAGCTACAAATGACTGTTTTGTTGTAATACTGCAGTTTTGTCATTAACGGGATCCTGTCACCCCGAAATCACCTCTAAACCTATTAAAACCTGTCCCTAGAGCATATTAACACTGTCCCTACACTCCTTTTAGCTCCTCAATGGCATTAGTCAAAGTGAATATAAACGTTTTATAAGTACCTGATTAGTCATGATAATGAGTGACTATGCTATTCATAGTCACTCATCAAGGCAGCCCCTCTTCTTCATATCACGCCTATTCAGGCGTGCTCGTCAGTCTATGTTCAAATTCGCGCCTCCCTGCGCGCCTCCCCTCTCTCTCATAGCGTCCGGGCTTCACTGTAAGCTGTATGACGCGATTCGCGTCATTCCCGGCGCCGGATGACGTATTTGCAGCCGCGCCGCGCTGTCAGCTTCAAAATACGCACTGCGCATGCCCATGCGCATGCGCAGTGCGGGACTTGAAGCTGACAGCGCGGCGCGGCTGCAAATACGTCATCCGGCGCCGGGAATGACGCGAATCGCGTCATACAGCTTACAGTGAAGCCCGGACGCTATGAGAGAGAGGGGAGGCGCGCAGGGAGGCGCGAATTTGAACATAGACTGACGAGCACGCCTGAATAGGCGTGATATGAAGAAGAGGGGCTGCCTTGATGAGTGACTATGAATAGCATAGTCACTCATTATCATGACTAATCAGGTACTTATAAAACGTTTATATTCACTTTGATTAATGCCATTTAGGAGCTAAAAGGAGTGTAGGGACAGTGTTAATATGCTCTAGGGACAGGTTTTAATAGGTTTAGAGGTGATTTCGGGGTGACAGGATCCCTTTAAACCACACTTCGGTGATCATTACATATGGACTGAGCTGTGTAATTGATGGTCACTTACTACGTGCTGCAGATGGTGATGTCTTTCCTTCAGTGTCTCTCCACAGTTTGGTGGTGATGAGTGGGGAGTTTTCTGCGTTGATAGCCTGCTGCTCGCTGTGGCGTCTCCTGCTTCCTGGGTGCGGCTCAGCTGGGCACGCACGTGACCGGCCACGTCACGCACCGCCCTTTCTTGCCGCGTCCTAAGTCAGTAGGGGTAGTGCTGCAGGCGTGGTGATTGCTCAGTGCGTTGAGCAGAGCACAAGAGGGGTTGCTAAAGGGAACAGTCACAGGTCTGGTTCTCATCAACCGGTTTCAAAGGGGAGCGCCCTTCTTCATCAGGATGGTCAGGCCCTAGTGATAAACTGTCACAGACATGTTACTGTTCCCTTTAGCAACCCCACTTGTCCTCAACAGAAAAGTGACATTAATATTTAGTAGATCCACCTTTTGCAAAACTAACAGCCTCTAGTCGCTTCCTGTAGCTGTTAATGAGTTCCTGGATCCTGGATGAAGGTATTTGTGACCTCTTTACAAAACAATTCCAGTTCAGTTAAGTTTGATGGTCGCCGAGCATGGACCGCCCACTTCAAAACATCCCACAGATGTTCAATGATATTCAGGTCTGGGGACTGTGATGGCCATTCCAGAACATTGTAATTGTTCCTCTGCATGAATGCCTGAGTAGATTTGGAGCGGTGTTTTGGATCATTGTCTTGGATCATTGTCTTGCTGAAAGATCCATCCCAGACGTAACTTCAACTTTGACACTGATTCTTGAACATTATTCTCAAGAATCTGCTTATACTGAGTGGAACCCATGCGACCCTCAACTTTAACAAGATTCCCGGTGCCGTCATTGGCCACACAGCCCCAAAGCATGAAGGACCCTCCCCCAAATTTGACACTGGGTAGAAAGTGTTTTTCTTGGAATGCTGTGTTTTTGTGGCGCCATGCAATTTAGCCTTGTTGTATGACCAAACAACTCAATCTTTGTTTCATCAGTCCAAAGGACCTTCTTCCAAAATGAAACTGGCTTGTCCAAATGTGCTTTTGCATACCTCAGGCGACTCTTGTTTGTGGCGTGCATGCAGAAACGGCTTCTTTCGCATCACTCTCCCATACAGCTTCTCCTTGTGCAGTGTGCGTTGTATTGTTGACCGATGCACAGTGATACCATCTGCAGCAAGATGATGCTGCAGGTCTTTGGAGGTGGTCTGTGGATTGTTCTTGACTGTTCTTACCATTCTTCTCTGCCTTTCTGATATTTTTGTTGGCCTTCCACTTCTGGCCTTTACAAGAACTGTCCCTGTGGTCTTCCGTTTCCTTACTATGTTCCTCACAGTGGAAACTGACAGGTTAAATCTCTGAGACAACTTTTTGTATCCTTCCACTGAACAACTATGTTGAACAATCTTTTTTTTCAGATCATTTGAGAGCTGTTTTGAGGAGCCCATGATGCCACTCCTCAGAGAAGATGCAACTAGGAGAACAACTTGCAAGTGGACACCTGAAATAGCTTTTCTCATGATTGGATACACCGGGCTATGAAGTACAAAGCTCAATGAGGTTACCAAACCAATTTAGTGCTTCAGTAAGTCAGTAAAAAGTAGTTAGGAGTATTAAAATCATGAAAATCAGAAGGGTGCCCATACTTTGGCACCTGTCAAATTTTAAAATAATGCATATTTCACATTTTTGGTTAGTACAATAAACCTCATTTCAATCCTGAAATATTACTGTGTCCATCAGTTATTACATATATCACACTGAAATAGCTGTTGCAAAAAAACAATTTTAAACAGAAAAAAAAGTCAGATTAAGAGGGATGCCCAAACTTTTTGATATGACTGTATATATCATAATAAGGATTTTGTTACTAAAAGTAAAAGGGTAGTTTGTGTTTGTTGAGAAGTCCTTCCTTCCTTCTGCACCTCCCTTCCGCACCTTCTTTCCTTCCGCACCTTCCTTCAGCACCTTCCTTCCGCACATTCCTTCCTTCTGCACCTTCCTTCCTTTCGCACTTTCTTTGCTTCCTTCTTCATTTTCCTTCCGCACCTTCCTCCCTTCTGCACCATCCTTCCTTTCGCACCATTCTTCCTTCCACACATTCGTTTGTTCCTTCCCCACTTATATCCTATCACTTTATAATGTTTATAGCAGTAATGCATAGCAGGTGCACACAGTGGATTCACCTTTGCAAGAGCTGGGATAGAAAAGCTGCAATTTTCTTATTTTCCCTTCACCTCAGGGCGATTTCCTGGTTTTCATTTTCCTCCCTCTTCTTCCATAACTTTTCTATTTTACTGTCAATACAGACATATGAGGCTTGTTGTTGTTTTTTGCAGGACGCGTTCTTGTGAATGACGTCATTTATTTTACGATGTAGTGTACAGGAAAATGGGAGAAATTCCAAGCGCTGTGAAAGTGCAAAAAAAAGTGCAATCACGTTTTGTTTTGTTTTTTTATTCACCATGTTCACTATATGGTAAAACTGACATGTCAGTATGATGCCTCAGGTCAATACTATATAGCAACACTGAGGTGTCCCCTTGGGTCAGTACTATATGGTAACACTGACGTGTCGGTATGATACCTCGGGTCAGTACTATTTGGTAACACTGACGTGTCGGTATGATGCCTTGGGTCAGTACTACATGGTAAAACTGACATGTCAGTATGATGTCAGTACTATATGGTGACACTGACATGTCAGTATGATGCCTTGGGTCAGTGATATAGGGTAACACTCACATGTCTGTATGATGCCTCGGTCACTACTATATGGTAACACTGATGTGTCGGTATGATGTCTGGGGTCAGTACTATATAGTAACATTGACGTGTCGGTATGATGTCTGGGATTAGTACTATATTGTAACACTGACTTCTTGGTATGATGTCTCGAGTCAGTACTATATGGTAATTCTGATGTGTCGGTATGATGTCTCGGGTCAGTACTACATGGTAACACTAACATGTCAGTATGATGTATTGGGTCAGTACTATATGGTAACACTGATGTGTCGGTATGATGTCTGGGGTCAATACTATATGTAACACTGACATGTCTGTATGATGCCTCAGGTCAGTACTATATGGTAACACTGACGTGTTGGTATGATGTCTGGGTTCAGTACTATATGGTAACACTGGCTTGTCGGCATGATGTCTCAGGTCAGTACTATATGGTAACACTGACTTGTCGGTATGATGTCTCGGGTCAGTACTATTTGGTAACTGAAGTGTCGGTATGATGTCTGGGGTCAGTACAATATAGTAACACTGACGTGACGGTATGATGTCTGGATTCAGTACTATATGGTAACACTGACTTGTCAGTATGATGTCTCGGGTCAGTACTATATGGTAACACTGAAGTGTCGGTATGATGTCTCGGGTCAGTACTATTTGGTAACTGACGTGTCGGTGTGATGTATGGGTTCAGTACTATATGGTAACACTGACGTGACGGTATAATGTCTGGATTCAGTACTATATGGTAACACTGACTTGTCGGTATGATGTCTCGGGTCAGTACTATATGGTAAACACTGAAGTGTCGGTATGTTGTCTCGGGTCAGTACTATCTAGTAACTGACGTGTCGGTGTGATGTATGGGTTCAGTACTATATGGTAACACTGACGTGTCGGTATGATGTCTTGGGTCAGTACTATATGGTAACACTAATGTGTCGCCTCATGTCAGTACTATATGGTAAAACTGATGTGTCTTTTATGATACCTCGGGTCAGTACTATATGATAATGCTGACATGTCGTTATGATGTCTGGGTTCAGTACTATATGGTAACACTGACGTGTCGGTATGATGTCTCGGGTCAGTACTATATGGTAACACTAATGTGTCGCCTCAGGTCAGTACTATATGGTAACACTGATGTGTCGGTATGATGTCTCGGGTCAGTACTATATGGTAACACTAATGTGTCGCCTCAGGTCAGTACTATAAGGTAACACTGATGTGTCAGTATGATGTCTGGGGTCAATACTATATGGTAACACTGAAGTGTCGGTATGTTGTGTCGGGTCAGTACTATTTGGTAACTGACGTGTCGGTGTGATGTATGGGTTCAGTACTATATGGTAACACTGACGTGTTGGTATGATGTCTGGGTTTAGTACTATATGGTAACACTGACTTGTCAGGTATGATGTCTCGGGTCAGTACTATATGGTAACACTGACGTATCGGTATGATGTATGTGGTCAGTACTATATAGTAACACTGATGTGTCTGTATGATGTCTCAGGTCAGTACTATATGGTAACACTAACATGTCTGTATGATATCTTGGGTCAGTACTATATGGTAACACTGATGTGTCAGTATGATGTCTCAGGTCAGTACTATATGGTAACACTGACGAGTCGGTATGATGTCTCAGGTCAGTACTATATGGTAACACTAACATGTCTGTATGATATCTTGGGTCAGTACTATATGATAACACTGATGTGTCACCTCGGGTCAGTATTATATGGTAACACTGATGTGTCGGTATGATGTCTGTGGTCAATACTATATGGTAACACTGATGTGTCGGTATGATGCCTCGGGTCAGTACAATATGGTAACACTCACACGTCGGTATGATGCCTCAGGTAAGTAGCTTGTAGATATCAAACATGCTACTTTTACTGTTATTTAAGTGGTGAAAAAAAAATAAGATTTAAAAAAAAAAAAAAAAAAGAGAATTGCACTTTTGCACTATTTTCCACGACCCGCAGCGTTAACATTTGTTGGCATCTGGGGCAATGTGTGACGGCTTTTATTTTGCGTCTTGAGCTGATGATCATGATACTATTTTTGGGTGGATAAACTTTTATGATCGCACTTTATTGAATTTGATTGCAATGTTGCGGGGAACCAAAAGATTTAATTTTGGCATTTAGCCATTTTTTTACATTCCACAGTAATGTAAGGTCATGGAACCCAAAGCAAAGGAGTGTACAATTGCCCATAGTTTCTTATTAACACCACTGCAATGTCCACACAAGTGTTGCATGCAAGAATAAGTTTTTATTTATTACAAAGGAACAGCAAGGGGTAGTGTCAACAATAAATCTATTATATAATCGCGAATTGCAAAAGCGCCCCTCTCGGCGCTACTTCCGGTGTCGTCATGTGGATACGCGCGAAGCATTGGCCGCGAAGCGGGCATTGCGAGCCGTTTTAACTCCACTCGCAATGGCCGCCAATGCCGCCTCTGCTCCCCGCTACCCACAGACCACCTCCGACTATGGAGCTGCCCCCTGTGCCTCCCCCCCAGCCCCGATCCACAGCCAGCAACGATCCCCAGACCCGCACCGCCCTCCAGCACCGCACACCACCAACGCCGCACACACCTCCCCCTCACTGCCCGCACACCTCCGCCGCCAGCCCCCATCCACAGTCTAGCACAGCCCCCCCGCAATGTCCGCACAGCACATCCCCCAATTTCGGCTCAGCACCCCCCCCAATGTCCGCACAGCCCCTCCCCCCCAATGTCCGCACAGCCCCTCCCCCCCAATGTCCCCCTCACTGCCCGCACACCTCCGCCACCAGGCCCCATCCACAGTCTACCACAGCCCTCCCCCCAATGTCCGCACAGCCCCTCCCCCCCAATGTCCGCACGGCCCCTCCCCCCCAATGTCCGCACAGCCCCCCCCGCCAATGTCCGCACAGCCCCCCCCCCGCCAATGTCCGCACAGACCCTCCCCCCCATGTACGCACAGCCCCCCCCATGTCCGCAAAGCCCCCCCCATGTCCGCACAGCCCCCCCCCATCTCCACACAGCCCCCCCCATGTCCGCACAGCCACCCACATGTCGTCCACACAGCCCCCCCATGTCCGCACAGCCACCCCATGTCCGCACACCCACCCCGCAATGTCCGCACAGCCACCCCGCACCTAAGCTCCTACCCCCTAACTCCGCCGCCCCTAAGTCCCTACCCTCTAAGCCCCGACCCGCCGCACCTAAGCCCCTACCCCCTAAGCACCGCCGCACCTAAGCCCCTACACCCTAAGCCCCGCCGCACCTAAGCCCCGACCAGACGCACCTAATCCCCTACCCCCTAAGCCCCGCCGCACCTAAAAGCCCCGCGGCACCTAAGCCCCTACCCCCTAAGCCCCGCCGCACCTAACCCCCTACCCCCTAAGCCCCGCCGCACCTAAGCCCCTACCCCCTAAGCCCCGCCGCACCTAAAAGCCCGCCGCACCTAAGCCCCTACCCTCTAAGCCCCGCCGCACCTAAGCCCCTACCCCCTAAGACCCGCTGCACCTAAGCCCCGAGCCGACGCACCTAAGCCCCTACCCCTAAGACCCGCCGCACCTAAGCCCCAACCCGACGCACCTAATCCCCTACCCCCTAAGCCGCGCCGCACCTAAAAGACCCGCCACTTCTAAGCCCCTACCCCCTAAGCCCCGCCGCACCTAAGCCCCGACCCGCCGCACCTAAGCCCCTACCCCCTAAGCCCCGCCGCACCTAAAAGCCCCGCCGCACCTAAGCCCCTACCCCCTAAGCCCCGCCGCACCTAAGCCCCTACAGTCCGCCGCCGCCCCGCCGTACCTAAGCCCCTACCCCCTAAGCCCCGCCGCCTCCTAAGCTCCCGCCGCTTTCCCCCGCCGCTGTCGCTAACACCTAAAGCCCTACACCCGAAGTCCCCGCCGTCCCCTAAAATAACGTTCCCGTCGATTACTTACATGCCTTCTTAGTCATCTGATCGTCCGTCCGATCCACAAGTCCTCCGTCCGGCCAGGCGTCCTCTTCCTCCGGCCCCGGGGGTCTTCTCTCTTCTTTCCGCCATCTCCGCCTCTTCGTCCGGCCCCGGGGATCTTCTGTCTTCTTTCCGCCAACTTTCAGCTCCGACGTCCTCTTCACTTATCATTAAGATAGAATGGACGACAAATCCACCATTCTACCTCAATGACATGTGAGGGGCTCTTCTGATTGGTCGCTGTCTACTGCCCTCAGCCAATCAGAAGAGCCCCTCATTTCCCATTGAAATACATTAGCGGTGTGTCGGCGATTTTATGGCCGCCCACCTGGTTCTATTTGTCGGCCCTAAAATCGCGGACACACCGCTAATGCATCTCTATGGGCAGTGAGCTCGAATTCTGATTGGTCGGCGTCACCAAAGAGCGACCAATCAGAAATCAGGATGACTGCCCATAGACATGCATTAGCGGTGTGTCCGCGATTTTAGGGCCGACAAATAAAAACAGGTGGCCGGCCATAAAATCGCCGACACACCGCTAATGTATGTCAATGGGAAATGACGGGCTCTTCTGATTGGCTGAGGGCAGTAGACAGCGACCAATCAGAAGAGCGCATCAACAAATAAATTTAATAATAAAAAAAAATTTTAAAAAATAATTAAAAAATAATAAAAAAATAAATAAAAAATAATAAATAATTAAATAAAAATAATAATAAAAAAATTAAATATATGCTAATAATATCAGCCCTTTCAGCGGACCTGAAAGAGAACTGGGTCTCAGCCTCAGGCTCACTTTAAATAAATAATAAATTTAATAATAAAAAAATAATTAAAAAATAATTAAAAAATAAAAAAAAAAATAATAAAAAATAATAAATAATTAAATAAAAATAATAATAAAAAAATTAAATATATAATAATAATATCAGCCCTTTCAGCGGACCTGAAGGAGAACTGGGTCTCAGCCTCAGCTCACTTTAAATAAAAAAATAAATTTAATAATAAAAAAAATAATTAAAAAATAATTAAAAAATAATAAAAAAATAAATAAAAAATAATAAATAATTAAATAAAAATAATAATAAAAAAATTAAATATATGTTAATAATATCAGCCCTTTCAGCGGACCTGAAAGAGAACTGGGTCTCAGCCTCAGGCTCACTTTAAATAAATAATAAATTTAATAATAAAAAAAATAATTAAAAAATAATTAAAAAATAATAAAAAAATAAATAAAAAAATAATAAATAATTAAATACAAATAATAATAAAAAAAATAAATATATGCTAATAATATCAGCCCTTTCAGCGGACCTGAAAGAGAACTGGGTCTCTGCCTCAGGCTCACTTTAAATAAATAATAAATTTAATAATAAAAAAAAATAATTAAAAAATAATTAAAAAATAATAAAAAAATAAATAAAAAATAATAAATAATTAAATAAAAATAATAATAAAAAAAATAAATAAATGCTATTAATTGTATTATTAATTTTATTAATGCTATTAATAATGCTATTACTGCTAATAATAATGCTATTAATGCTAATAATTATGCTATTAATGCTAATATTTGTTATTAATGCTAATAATTATGCTATTAATGCTAATAATTATGGTATTAATGGTAATAATAATGCTATTAATGTAAATAATATTGCTATTAATTCTATTATTAATGCTATTAATGGTAATTATTATGCTATTAATGCTAATAATTAGGCTATTAATGGTAATAAGAATGCTATTAATGCAAATAATATTGCTATTAATGCTATTATTAATGCTATTAATATTCATAATTATGCTATTCATGCTAATAATTATGCTATTAATGGTAATAATAATGCTATTAATGCAAATAATATTGCTATTAATGCTAATATTTATGCTATTAATGCTAATAATTATGTTATTAATGCTAATATTTATACTATTAATGCTAATAATTATGCTATTAATGCTAATATTTATGCTATTAATGCTAATAATTATGTTATTAATGCTAATAATAATGCTATTAATGCTAATAATTATGCTATTAATGGTAATATTAATGCTATTAATGCAAATAATATTGCTATTAATGCTATTATTAATGCTATTAATGCTAATAATATATGCTATTAATGCTAATAATTATGCTATTAATGCTAATAATTATGGTATTAATGGTAATAATAATGCTATTAATGCAAATAATTATGCTATTAATGGTAATATTAATGCTATTAATGCAAATAATATTGCTATTAATGCTAATATTTATGCTATTAATGCTAATATATTAGCTATTAATGCTAATATTTATACTATTAATGCTAATAATTATGCTATTAATGCTAATATTTATGCTATTAATGCTAATAATTATGCTATTAATGGTAATCATAATGGTATTAATGCAAATAATATTGCTATTAATTCTATTATTAATGCTAATAATTATGCTATTAAATGCTAATAAATATGCCCATAATGGATAATAATAATGCTATTAATGCAAATAATATTGCTATTAATTCTATTATTAATGCTATTAATGCTAATAATAATGCTATTAATGCTAATAATTATGCTATTAATGGTAATATTAATGCTATTAATGCAAATATATATTGCTATTAATGCTATTATTAATGCTATTAATGCTAATAATTATGCTATTAATGCTAATAATTATGCTATTAATGGTAGTAATAATAATGCTATTAATGCAAATAATATTGCTATTAATGCTATATTAATTAATGCTATTAATGCTAATAATTATGCTATTAATGCTAATATTTATGCTATTAATGCTAATAATTATGCTATTAATGGTAATAATAATGCTATTAATGCAAATGATATTGCTATTAATGCTATTATTAATGCTTTTAATGCTAATAATTATGCTATTAATGCTAATAATTATGCTATTAATGGTAATAATAATGCTATTAATGCAAATAATGTTGCTATTAATGCTATTATTAATGCTATTAATGCTAATAATTATGCTATTAATGCTAATAATTATGCTATTAATGGTAATAATAATGCTATTAATGCAAATAATATTGCTATTAATGCTATTATTAATGCTATTAATGCTAATAATTATGCTATTAATGCTAATAATTATGCTATTAATGGTAATAATAATGCTATTAATGCAAATAATATTGCTATTAATGCTATTATTAATGCTATTAATGCTAATAATTATGCTATTAATGCTAATATTAATGCTAATTATGCTAATAATAATCATATTAACGCTATTAATAATGCTATTAAGGCTAATAATCATGCTATTTATGCTATTCAAAATGCTATTAATGCTAATAATATTGCTATTAATGCTCTTTATGCTAATAGTAATGCCATTAATGCAATTATTTATGCTATTAATTCTATTATTTATGCCATTAATAATGTTATTCATGCTATTAATAATACTATTAATGCTATTAATGCTAATATTAATGCTATTAATTGTATTATTAATGCTATTAATGCTATTAATAATGCTATTAATGCTAATAATAATGCTATTACTGCTAATAATAATGCTATTAATGCTAATAATTATGCTATTAATGCTACTATTAATGCTAATAATGCTAATAATAATCATATTAACGCTATTAATAATGCTATTAAGGCTAATAATCATGCTATTTATGCTATTCAAAATGCTATTAATGCTAATAATATTGCTATTAATGCTCTTTATGCTAATAGTAATGCTATTAATGCGATTAGTTATGCTATTAATTCTATTGTTTATGCTATTAATGCTATTAATAATGCTATTAATGCTATTAATGGTATTAATAATGTTATTCATGCTATTAATAATACTATTAATGCTATTAATGCTAATATTAATGCTATTAATTGTATTATTAATGCTATTAATGCTAATAATAATGCTATTAATGCTAATATTAATGCTAATAATGCTAATAATAATCATATTAACGCTATTAATAATGCTATTAAGGCTAATAATCATGCTATTTATGCTATTCAAAATTCTATTAATGCTAATAATATTGCTATTAATGCTCTTTATGCTAATACTCATGCTATTAATGCGATTATTTATGCTATTAATTCTATTATTTAGGCTATTAATGCTATTAATAATGGTATTAATGTTATTAATAATGCTATTAATGCTATTCATGCTAATATTAATGCTATTAATTCTAATAATCATGCTATTAATCCTATTAATAATGCTATTAATGCTATTTTTAATTCTATTAATGCTATTAATAATTTTAATAATGCTATTACTCCTCATAATAATGCTATTAACGCTATTATTAATGCTATTTATGGTAATAATGCTATTAATACTAATAACAATACTATTAATAGTACTATTATTGCTGTTAATAATGCTATTAATGCTAATAATAATGCTGTTAATGCTAATAATTATGCTATTAATGGTAATAATAATGCTATTAATGCAAATAATATTGCCACGTTCTAGAATCCCGATGCATTTGCATCGGGCTCACAGCTAGTTACAAATAAATGTTGATAAGGTAAGGATTTGGAGGGAGGAGATTGACAGAGGGATGGAGAGGAGGAATAGTATGAAATGTCCCTGGGAATCAATTCCTGAAAGTGCAAGTGCTTAAGGTAAAAATTCCTAGATTAGAGCTGGTATATAGTATTAAGGAACCCACTCCTGTGTCCCAGCCTCATAACCCAAGGTGAGGTAAATAAGTACAATAAAGCACAATCAGATCACGATCAGCAAGTAGCCCACACACTTGTTTCACTCGGCTGCTTCAGGGGGCTAATGGTGGGCTGTGCTGCCAACAAGGGATTTATAGGGAGCACCAACCTCACAGCTGTGTCTCATTGGTGTCAGTGCACGCTGTCCATTCATTCATGTAGCGGCGGGGACGGCATTCCTGAGTGCACAAGGTCCAGACCGCAACTTCCTGTGACGTCATTAACCCTGTGTGCTCGTTCTGGATGTCCCTGACGCTGCCCACTTCCGGTGGCACAGTGTGCATGCTCGCTGCAGCAGCCGCCATCTTGTTGTGGGTAAAAGTATGGGCATAATGTATTAAGTGTATGAAATGTTCCTAGACCACAATAATGCCAATTTTATTGCTCAAATACAGCCTAACTGTGGTGGATGTAACCCAGGGGGAGTAGAACCTATAGAGAATAGACCAAATTAGTTGGAAAGAGAGGTTTAAAGGTCACATAACAATCACACTGTAATGTCACCACTGCAGTCATAATATAAGTACAGAGTCTGTCAGGATTATGACAAATCCTCCTGTGACTCTAGTATTGGAATGTGTCCAGGACCAGCAGAACCGTTATCTTTCTTTTATAGGAGTCCCCATGGTTTCAATCGAGAGGTGGGTTCCAATATAAAATCCAAAAAAGTAAATAGTGCAACTAAAATAGAAAAAGTGAAGGGACACATAGATTAAAAAGCTGATCTTCCTATGTATGACATAGGAAATAAAGCAGACAATGAACATACATTAAAATATATAACTATCCTTTCTTTCTCCTTTCCGTCAATTCCCTTTCCCCTCTTCCCCCCCCATGTCCCCCCCTTCCTTCTCCCTACTCTCCCTTCTTCCCACCCGCCTCCATTACTCAATATATTTTTGATAAGGTATACAGCTAAAAGTCAGAGATACTACATGCCTCTTTTTATATAGAGTTGTTACACGGTTTGGGTTTATTACCTATGTACGTTTTCAGGGTGTGTGTAGGTGCCCCAGCACTGTATTTAATGTTGCCATTATTAATATGTTGTTGATTGTTGCTGCTGTTTCCCCGGGGATGATCCTCGGGGGCCCCTAGTGGATCGTCAAAAGACACTACCCCACCTAGGGACACTTGCTTGTCAAGTGACGCTATACAGCTCCGGAGCACCTATCTGGTGTCTGTATAGTAGATTTACCCTGACTTAGGCTCGGGAAAGCAGTCCAGTTTTTTGGTGTGCTGCATTTTTGGTTTTTGCTTCTTCTTCACTTTTGTCTTTCTTCATGTCTTATCTTCTCCTATCTCCCCCTCCCCCCATTCCTCATTCTCTTCTCTTGCTTTTTGCTCTCCCCAGGGTGGCTGGAATTTGTTATTGCACTCCCTCCACTGCTTGAATCTGTTCATGGCTGCTTTGAAACTGGCATCCCTAAATATAAGGGGTCTTAACTTACCCCAAAAACGTAATCAAGTCTTGCATGGTAAGCACAAGATGGGGTACAGATCCTTTAACTTCAAGAAACCCATTTCAAGACGGGTCATTTTCCTGAGGTAGGGAATCGGTATTACCCACACTGGTTTCACGCCTTCAATCCTACGGCCAGATCAGGGGGGTCAGTATCGCCATTCATAAAAATTTGGCTCATATTGTCCAAGAGATGGAATCTGATCGGCAAGGCAGATTTTTGTTCCTGAAAATTAAGATCTAAGGTCAGATATTTACAATAGCTAACCTTTATCTCCCTAATGCAGGTCAGGTGTCCTCTGGGCTGCGCTACCTGAGGAAGCTGAGCATCTTCGCACAAGGAAAACTAGTTGTGGGAGGCGACTTCAACATGCCTATGGACAGGCGGGTGGACACTTCGGCGGGAAAGTCAGCGATTCCTCACACCCAGATGGGAACTTTTAAACGGGCAGTCCACTCCCTTAGTCACGTGAATATTTGGAAGGTCCTCCATCCGTCGGATAGGGATTATTCTCATTTTTCAGCAGTTCATGCGTCTTATAGTGGCATCGACTATTTCTTACTGGGCCACCAAATGCTAGACTGGAATCCTAAGGCTTCCATAGGCCTCGCAACGTGGTCTGACCAACGCGCCTGTATATCTGACACTACACCCCCCTACTGCTACTTTGCGGGTTTGGCATAGACAGTTGAACTCTAACCTTTTGCTGGATAAGGATGTTGTACGGGCAACCCACACGGCAATCTCAGAGTTCATAAGCGATCATGCTACCGACTCCACCCACCTCCCCACTCAGTGGGAAGCAATGAAATGTGTAATAAGAGGCATTCTAATGAGGGAAGGGGCGAGACTTAAAAAGGAAAAAACTAAGCTGATGGATGACCTGCTCTCCCGAATACATCACCTAGAACTCTTGCACAAACGAAATTTGAACCCATCAGTCCTACTGGAGTACGTCTGGGAGTCGATGAGTATATTGGCAATACAGCCTTACTGATTATCTCAGAGGCGACGTCAGTGGAACTGGATGCCCTGTTCTCGCCAGATGAGGTATGCCAAATTATCAAATCTACTCCACCAAACAAGAGCCCTGGCCCAGATGGCTTCAAAGCCAAATCTTACCAAATCTTTACTTAGGCCCTTGCACCTTTCCTCGCCAGGGTATTTAACGCTGTCTCCCCGGATTCTCCTTTTTCAAAACAAACCCCGGAGTCCACTATTGCCGTGCTGCTCAAGCCAGGAAGGGACCTCCAACTCTGCGCGAGCTACCACCCAATCACCCCCTACCCCCTAAGCCCCGCCGCACCTAAGCCCTTACCCCCCAAGCCCCGCCGCACCTAAAAGCCCCGCCGCACCTAAGCCCCTACCCTCTAAGCCCCGCCGCACCTAAGCCCCTACCCCCTAAGACCCGCTGCACCTAAGCCCCGAGCCGACGCACCTAAGCCCCTACCCCCTAAGACCCGCCGCACCTAAGCCCCAACCCGACGCACCTAATCCCCTACCCCCTAAGCCGCGCCGCACCTAAAAGCCCCGCCACTTCTAAGCCCCTACCCCCTAAGCCCCGCCGCACCTAAGCCCCGACCGCCCGCACCTAAGCCCCTACCCCCTAAGCCCCGCCGCACCTAAAAGCCCCGCCGCACCTAAGCCCCTACCCCCTAAGCCCCGCCGCACCTAAGCCCCTACAGTCCGCCGCCGCCCCGCCGTACCTAAGCCCCTACCCCCTAAGCCCCGCCGCCTCCTAAGCTCCCGCCGCTTTCCCCCGCCGCTGTCGCTAACACCTAAAGCCCTACACCCGAAGTCCCCGCCGTCCCCTAAAATAACGTTCCCGTCGATTACTTACATGCCTTCTTAGTCATCTGATCGTCCGTCCGATCCACAAGTCCTCCGTCCGGCCAGGCGTCCTCTTCCTCCGGCCCCGGGGGTCTCTCTCTCTTCTTTCCGCCATCTCCGCCTCTTCGTCCGGCCCCGGGGATCTTCTGTCTTCTTTCCGCCAACTTTCAGCTCCGACGTCCTCTTCACTTATCATTAAGATAGAATGGACGACAAATCCACCATTCTACCTCAATGACATGTGAGGGGCTCTTCTGATTGGTCGCTGTCTACTGCCCTCAGCCAATCAGAAGAGCCCCTCATTTCCCATTGAAATACATTAGCGGTGTGTCGGCGATTTTATGGCCGCCCACCTGGTTCTATTTGTCGGCCCTAAAATCGCGGACACACCGCTAATGCATCTCTATGGGCAGTGAGCTCGAATTCTGATTGGTCGGCGTCACCAAAGAGCGACCAATCAGAAATCAGGATGACTGCCCATAGACATGCATTAGCGGTGTGTCCGCGATTTTAGGGCCGACAAATAAAAACAGGTGGCCGGCCATAAAATCGCCGACACACCGCTAATGTATGTCAATGGGAAATGACGGGCTCTTCTGATTGGCTGAGGGCAGTAGACAGCGACCAATCAGAAGAGCGCATCAACAAATAAATTTAATAATAAAAAAAAAATTTTAAAAAATAATTAAAAAATAATAAAAAAATAAATAAAAAATAATAAATAATTAAATAAAAATAATAATAAAAAAATTAAATATATGCTAATAATATCAGCCCTTTCAGCGGACCTGAAAGAGAACTGGGTCTCAGCCTCAGGCTCACTTTAAATAAATAATAAATTTAATAATAAAAAATAATTAAAAAATAATTAAAAATAATAAAAAAAAATAAATAAAAAATAATAAATAATTAAATAAAAATAATAATAAAAAAATTAAATATATAATAATAATATCAGCCCTTTCAGCGGACCTGAAGGAGAACTGGGTCTCAGCCTCAGGCTCACTTTAAATAAATAATAAATTTAATAATAAAAAAAATAATTAAAAAATAATTAAAAAATAATAAAAAAAATAAATAAAAAATAATAAATAATTAAATAAAAATAATAATAAAAAAATTAAATATATGTTAATAATATCAGCCCTTTCAGCGGACCTGAAAGAGAACTGGGTCTCAGCCTCAGGCTCACTTTAAATAAATAATAAATTTAATAATAAAAAAAATAATTAAAAAATAATTAAAAAAATAATAAAAAAATAAATAAAAAAATAATAAATAATTAAATACAAATAATAATAAAAAAAATAAATATATGCTAATAATATCAGCCCTTTCAGCGGACCTGAAAGAGAACTGGGTCTCTGCCTCAGGCTCACTTTAAATAAATAATAAATTTAATAATAAAAAAAAAATAATTAAAAAATAATTAAAAAATAATAAAAAAATAAATAAAAAATAATAAATAATTAAATAAAAAATAATAATAAAAAAAATAAATAAATGCTATTAATTGTATTATTAATTTTATTAATGCTATTAATAATGCTATTACTGCTAATAATAATGCTATTAATGCTAATAATTATGCTATTAATGCTAATATTTGTTATTAATGCTAATAATTATGCTATTAATGCTAATAATTATGGTATTAATGGTAATAATAATGCTATTAATGTAAATAATATTGCTATTCTATTATTAATGCTATTAATGGTAATTATTATGCTATTAATGCTAATAATTAGGCTATTAATGGTAATAAGAATGCTATTAATGCAAATAATATTGCTATTAATGCTATTATTAATGCTATTAATATTCATAATTATGCTATTCATGCTAATAATTATGCTATTAATGGTAATAATAATGCTATTAATGCAAATAATATTGCTATTAATGCTAATATTTATGCTATTAATGCTAATAATTATGTTATTAATGCTAATATTTATACTATTAATGCTAATAATTATGCTATTAATGCTAATATTTATGCTATTAATGCTAATAATTATGCTATTAATGGTAATCATAATGGTATTAATGCAAATAATATTGCTATTAATTCTATTAATGCTATTAATGCTAATAATTATGCTATTAATGCTAATAATTATGCTATTAATGGTAATAATAATGCTATTAATGCAAATAATATTGCTATTAATGCTATTATTAATGCTATTAATGCTAATAATTATGCTATTAATGCTAATAATTATGCTATTAATGGTAATAATAATGCTATTAATGCAAATAATATTGCTATTAATGCTATTATTAATGCTATTATAATGCTAATAATTATGCTATTAATGCTAATATTAATGCAATTATGCTAATAATAATCATATTAACGCTATTAATAATGCTATTAAGGCTAATAATCATGCTATTTATGCTATTCAAAATGCTATTAATGCTAATAATATTGCTATTAATGCTCTTTATGCTAATAGTAATGCCATTAATGCAATTATTTATGCTATTAATTCTATTATTTATGCTATTAATGCTATTAATAATGTTATTCATGCTATTAATAATACTATTAATGCTATTAATGCTAATATTAATGCTATTAATTGTATTATTAATGCTATTAATGCTATTAATAATGCTATTAATGCTAATAATAATGCTATTAATGCTAATAATAATGCTATTACTGCTAATAATAATGCTATTAATGCTAATAATTATGCTATTAATGCTACTATTAATGCTAATAATGCTAATAATAATCATATTAACGCTATTAATAATGCTATTAAGGCTAATAATCATGCTATTTATGCTATTCAAAATGCTATTAATGCTAATAATATTGCTATTAATGCTCTTTATGCTAATAGTAATGCTATTAATGCGATTAGTTATGCTATTAATTCTATTGTTTATGCTATTAATGCTATTAATGGTATTAATAATGTTATTCATGCTATTAATAATACTATTAATGCTATTAATGCTAATATTAATGCTATTAATTGTATTATTAATGCTATTAATGCTAATAATAATGCTATTAATGCTAATATTAATGCTAATAATAATCATATTAACGCTATTAATAATGCTATTAAGGCTAATAATCATGCTATTTATGCTATTCAAAATTCTATTAATGCTAATAATATTGCTATTAATGCTCTTTATGCTAATACTCATGCTATTAATGCGATTATTTATGCTATTAATTCTATTATTTAGGCTATTAATGCTATTAATAATGGTATTAATGTTATTAATAATGCTATTAATGCTATTCATGCTAATATTAATGCTATTAATTCTAATAATCATGCTATTAATCCTATTAATAATGCTATTAATGCTATTTTTAATTCTATTAATGCTATTAATAATTTTATTAATGCTAATAATGCTATTACTCCTCATAATAATGCTATTAACGCTATTATTAATGCTATTTATGGTAATAATGCTATTAATACTAATAACAATACTATTAATAGTACTATTATTGCTGTTAATAATGCTATTAATGCTAATAATAATGCTGTTAATGCTAATAATTATGCTATTAATGGTAATAATAATGCTATTAATGCAAATAATATTGCCACGTTCTAGAATCCCGATGCATTTGCATCGGGCTCACAGCTAGTTACAAATAAATGTTGATAAGGTAAGGATTTGGAGGGAGGAGATTGACAGAGGGATGGAGAGGAGGAATAGTATGAAATGTCCCTGGGAATCAATTCCTGAAAGTGCAAGTGCTTAAGGTAAAAATTCCTAGATTAGAGCTGGTATATAGTATTAAGGAACCCACTCCTGTGTCCCAGCCTCATAACCCAAGGTGAGGTAAATAAGTACAATAAAGCACAATCAGATCACGATCAGCAAGTAGCCCACACACTTGTTTCACTCGGCTGCTTCAGGGGGCTAATGGTGGGCTGTGCTGCCAACAAGGGATTTATAGGGAGCACCAACCTCACAGCTGTGTCTCATTGGTGTCAGTGCACGCTGTCCATTCATTCATGTAGCGGCGGGGACGGCATTCCTGAGTGCACAAGGTCCAGACCGCAACTTCCTGTGACGTCATTAACCCTGTGTGCTCGTTCTGGATGTCCCTGACGCTGCCCACTTCCGGTGGCACAGTGTGCATGCTCGCTGCAGCAGCCGCCATCTTGTTGTGGGTAAAAGTATGGGCATAATGTATTAAGTGTATGAAATGTTCCTAGACCACAATAATGCCAATTTTATTGCTCAAATACAGCCTAACTGTGGTGGATGTAACCCAGGGGGAGTAGAACCTATAGAGAATAGACCAAATTAGTTGGAAAGAGAGGTTTAAAGGTCACATAACAATCACACTGTAATGTCACCACTGCAGTCATAATATAAGTACAGAGTCTGTCAGGATTATGACAAATCCTCCTGTGACTCTAGTATTGGAATGTGTCCAGGACCAGCAGAACCGTTATCTTTCTTTTATAGGAGTCCCCATGGTTTCAATCGAGAGGTGGGTTCCAATATAAAATCCAAAAAAGTAAATAGTGCAACTAAAATAGAAAAAGTGAAGGGACACATAGATTAAAAAGCTGATCTTCCTATGTATGACATAGGAAATAAAGCAGACAATGAACATACATTAAAATATATAACTATCCTTTCTTTCTCCTTTCCGTCAATTCCCTTTCCCCTCTTCCCCCCCATGTCCCCCCCCTTCCTTCTCCCTACTCTCCCTTCTTCCCACCCGCCTCCATTACTCAATATATTTCTGATAAGGTATACAGCTAAAAGTCAGAGATACTACATGCCTCTTTTTATATAGAGTTGTTACACGGTTTGGGTTTATTACCTATGTACGTTTTCAGGGTGTGTGTAGGTGCCCCAGCACTGTATTTAATGTTGCCATTATTAATATGTTGTTGATTGTTGCTGCTGTTTCCCCGGGGATGATCCTCGGGGGCCCCTAGTGGATCGTCAAAAGACACTACCCCACCTAGGGACACTTGCTTGTCAAGTGACGCTATACAGCTCCGGAGCACCTATCTGGTGTCTGTATAGTAGATTTACCCTGACTTAGGCTCGGGAAAGCAGTCCAGTTTTTTGGTGTGCTGCATTTTTGGTTTTTGCTTCTTCTTCACTTTTGTCTTTCTTCATGTCTTATCTTCTCCTATCTCCCCCTCCCCCCATTCCTCATTCTCTTCTCTTGCTTTTTGCTCTCCCAGGGTGGCTGGAATTTGTTATTGCACTCCCTCCACTGCTTGAATCTGTTCATGGCTGCTTTGAAACTGGCATCCCTAAATATAAGGGGTCTTAACTTACCCCAAAAACGTAATCAAGTCTTGCATGGTATGCACAAGATGGGGTACAGATTCTTTAACTTCAAGAAACCCATTTCAAGACGGGTCATTTTCCTGAGGTAGGGAATCGGTATTACCCACACTGGTTTCACGCCTTCAATCCTACGGCCAGATCAGGGGGGTCAGTATCGCCATTCATAAAAATTTGGCTCATATTGTCCAAGAGATGGAATCTGATCGGCAAGGCAGATTTTTGTTCCTGAAAATTAAGATCTAAGGTCAGATATTTACAATAGCTAACCTTTATCTCCCTAATGCAGGTCAGGTGTCCTCTGGGCTGCGCTACCTGAGGAAGCTGAGCATCTTCGCACAAGGAAAACTAGTTGTGGGAGGCGACTTCAACATGCCTATGGACAGGCGGGTGGACACTTCGGCGGGAAAGTCAGCGATTCCTCACACCCAGATGGGAACTTTTAAACGGGCAGTCCACTCCCTTAGTCACGTGAATATTTGGAAGGTCCTCCATCCGTCGGATAGGGATTATTCTCATTTTTCAGCAGTTCATGCGTCTTATAGTCGCATCGACTATTTCTTACTGGGCCACCAAATGCTAGACTGGAATCCTAAGGCTTCCATAGGCCTCGCAACGTGGTCTGACCAACGCGCCTGTATATCTGACACTACACCCCCCTACTGCTACTTTGCGGGTTTGGCATAGACAGTTGAACTCTAACCTTTTGCTGGATAAGGATGTTGTACGGGCAACCCACACGGCAATCTCAGAGTTCATAAGCGATCATGCTACCGACTCCACCCACCTCCCCACTCAGTGGGAAGCAATGAAATGTGTAATAAGAGGCATTCTAATGAGGGAAGGGGCGAGACTTAAAAAGGAAAAAACTAAGCTGATGGATGACCTGCTCTCCCGAATACATCACCTAGAACTCTTGCACAAACGAAATTTGAACCCATCAGTCCTACTGGAGTACGTCTGGGAGTCGATGAGTATATTGGCAATACAGCCTTACTGATTATCTCAGAGGCGACGTCAGTGGAACTGGATGCCCTGTTCTCGCCAGATGAGGTATGCCAAATTATCAAATCTACTCCACCAAACAAGAGCCCTGGCCCAGATGGCTTCAAAGCCAAATCTTACCAAATCTTTACTTAGGCCCTTGCACCTTTCCTCGCCAGGGTATTTAACGCTGTCTCCCCGGATTCTCCTTTTTCAAAACAAACCCCGGAGTCCACTATTGCCGTGCTGCTCAAGCCAGGAAGGGACCTCCAACTCTGCGCGAGCTACCACCCAATCTCCTTGATTAATATAGATGTTAAGCTTTTTGCAAAAATTTTAGCAGACTCGGCCCTTCTCTGCCTCGGCTGATACACACTGATCAGGTTGGATTCGTACTGCAACAAGGGGCGAGAGATAATACTATTAAATCAGTCTTGCTCCTCTCACATCTGAAGACGCAGAGTACCCTGGCCTGTGTGTTGTCGGTCGACGCAGAGAAGGTCTTCGACAGGGTCAGTTGGCCCTTTCTGAGGGGGACGCTTGCGCAGATAGGGTTGGACCCGAGGTTCCAGGATAGAGTCTTGGCCTTGTATACGATTCCATCGGTGAGGATCAGATGCAATGGTGTACTGTCGGAGTCCTCTGTGCGAAACGGGACAAGACAGGGCTGCCCTCTCTCTCCTATGTTATACGCCCTGGTAATGGAGCATGTAGCCATAGCCTTGAGGCGCCATCCCAATATTCATGGGGCGGCAATCGGTGGGAAAATGTACAAATTGGCATTATACACTGATGATTTACTGATGTATGTCACCAAACCCGAAATTTCCTTCCCGTCTATCTTGAAGGAATTCGAGACCTATGGCTCTGTTAGCAATTTTCGGGTCAATCTTACCAAATCAGAGGTCATGAATGTTAGTCTATCGTCGGAGTGGCAGGGACGGTTAAAATCGGCATTCCCTTTTAGATGGTGTGCGACTTCTTTGAAATATCTCGGCATCCATTTGTCTGCTGACTATTCGCAACTATTTGATTTAAACTACAAACCTCTCCTCCATCGGATTAAGGATGATCTTAAAACGCAAGTTGGGAAGCGTCTATCCTGGTTTGGCAGGATTAATGTTCTTAAAATGGACATACTACCGAAGCTGCTTTATCTATTTCAGACGATCTCTATCGCTTTGCCTCGCTCATTGTTTGTCCAGTTAGGAACAGCTTCATTTGCATTCGTTTGGTCTAACAACAGATCTTGACTGGCACGCAGAATCTTGGGTAGGCCCAAATTGAGTGGAGGAGTGGGACTCCCAGACTTCCATCTCTACCACATAGCAGCTGTGCTTTCTAGAATGGTGTGTTGGTTCCATGGCGCTTTGTCAAAAAAATGGGTTGATCTTGAAGGCCGCCTGGTGGGCTGGAGCTTAACTTCTCTCCCATGGATACCTAGACTCAGGCGCTCGGATTGCATTGTATCTTCCGTTCTCCTATGATATGCGCTGCGGGTATGGGATGGCACATGTACTAAATATCACCTCTCCGACAGATGGGGACCCTTGACCCCATTGTTCGATAATCCTGACTTCCCTCCGGCGGTTCACGCAGAGACATTTATGGTATGGTCATGGCAACAACATCCCAAGGTATGGGAGGTACTGTTGGGGACTCTCTCCTTCCCAACCCTCTTGGACTTTCAATCTAGGTTTCCGGGTGGCTCAGTTCATTGGTTTGCATACCTACAATTGCAAACCTTTCTCTGCGCTGATCGGCCCCTTTCTGGTCTGGCTAGGGATCTTTCTACGTTTGAGGCTCTTCTGGTGCAGGACTCCGTGCCAACTCACCTAATCTCCCAAATCTATACGTTGCTGTCTGCACCTGACGACTTCAAATCATTATGGTTTGTTCGGTCGTGGGGGGCGGAACTAGGCCTTGAATTTTCAGACCTTGACTGGAAGAAAGTTTTTTTTTTTTTGCGCGCACAAATTGCCGATACCATGCAAGGTACTGGAACAAAACTACAAACTTGTTACCAGATGGTACAGATGCCCCAGAGATCTTCATAAAATGTATGCCTCAGTCCCGGATATCTGCTGGAGATGTTCATCGGATGACGGATCTTTGCTCCACATTCGGTGGAACTGCCCGCCCATTTTGGCATTCTGGCAGAAAGTTTTCCTAATTTATGAACGCATCTCTGGTTCATCTGTCCCATGTCACCCTCAAATAGGCCTACTGTCAATGATACCTGGAACATTTCAGGGACTCATACGCGGCCTTCTTCGGCATTGACTTACAGCAGCCAGACTGACGATTCCGAGAAAGTGGAGGACTACTATGGTCCCCGGTATTCTGGACTGGATCAAGGAAATGGACCATTTGTGCAGGATGGAGAGGCTCTTCGCCCATTCTGATGTGCAGGTAGATAAATACATTGCTACCTGGCAAGAATGGATACTGTACAGAGAATCCCCTGGTTTTTCTGACATCCTCTTGGCTTGATATGCAACTCTCCTCCTTATTTTGGGTTGAGCGAGGCCATAGACATTGATGGACTATGTTCACACTGGCTGCTCTAGGGACTATTTCTCACTTCTTAATTCTATCATACTTAGACCCCTCTCCTCCCCCCCCTCTCTCTCTCTTTTTCTCCCTCCCCCCCCCCCCCCCCTTTCCTTTTTCTTTTTTTTTTTTCTTTCTTTCATTGAGTTAGTGGCACATAGCACACTCCGCACTCGATTCTATGTTTTTTCCCTTTCCTTTTTCATATACAAGGATCCAAAGACGGGTATTGGAACACCGTCCGTGTATCCTAAAACTCTTCAATTAATATGAAGGGTAAAGTGTCTCTCAACGAGTGTGAATATATATATATATATATATATATATATATATATATATGGATGTCAACTAGGCTCAGCATATGACCGAGACATTTAGATGGCTCGGGATAGAGAGTCATAATCCTGACAGACTCTGTACTTATATTATGACTGCAGTGATGACATTACAGTGTGATTGCTATGTGACCTTTAAACCTCTCTTTCCAACTAACTTGGTCTATTCTCTATAGGTTCTGCTCCCCCTGGGTTACATCCACCATGGTTAGGCTGTATTTGAGCAATAAAATTGGCATTATAATTGTTTGGGAACATTCCCTACACTTAATACTTTTGCCCACAACCAAGATGGTGGCTGCTGTAGCGTGCATGCACACTGTACCACCGGAAGTGGGCGGCGTCGGGGACGTCCAGAACGAGCTCACAGGGTTAATGACGTCACAGCGTGCACTGACGCCAATGATACACAACTATGAGGTTGGTGCTCCCTATAAATCCCTTGTTCTCAGAACAGCCCACCACTAGCCCCCTGAGGGCGCTGACGCGAAACACGTGTCAGGGCTGCTTGCCAGACAGACGGTGCGAGGTCCCTGATTTACAGGCATATGGGTAAACTGCTAATCTGATTGTGCTTTATTGTACTTATTTACCTCACCTTAGGTTATGAGGCTGGGACACAGGAGTGGGTTCCTTAATACAATATACCAGCTCTAATCTAGGAATTTTTACCTTAAGCACTTGCAGTTTCAGGAATTGATTCCCAGGGGCATTTCATACTATTCCACCTCTCCATCCCTCTGTCTGTCAATCTCCTCCCTCCAAATCCTTACCTTATCGACAATTTATTTGTAATTGATTGTTGACACTACCCCTTGCTGTTCCTTTGTAATGAATAAAAACTTATTCTTGCATGCAACACTTGTGTGGACATTGCGGTGGTGTTAGTAAGAAACTATGAAACTATTTATTGATTACATATTTTGATAGATCAGGCATTTATGAGCGCAACAGTACTAAAATATGTGTTTTTATTATTTTTCGAACCCTAATGCAGTGTTTTTCCCCCCAAATTGTGGGGGAAAGTGGGGGTGCGTGTATGGTCTTGAATATATGGGGAATGGGATGTGTGACTGTGCTGTACGGTGCTGGAGGGGGTGGGGGCTCTGGAGAGTGCTGAAGGAGGCTGACGCAGACTGCAGATGCAGCTGGTGGTCATGTGTCCCTGCTCATTAGTCTACTGTAATATTCACTGCATCCCGCTGTCCATCACCTCTCAGTGCTGAAGCCGCTGCTAAGAGGTGAGAGGGGGGTAGTGCATATTATGGTACACTAAATGTACGGACCCCTCCATCCTGGAAATGCCCCACCATACTGGCACATACACAAAAATAATAAAAGGTGTAACTTACCTGTCCGCCGCACCCCTCCGTCTCTCCCTAAACAGCATCGCAGTCTTGCTGTATTTGCCGTTATCCAATCATGTGACCAGCACAGCACATTGATGTCACTGCTGCGTGTGCTGGTCACGTGATCGAATGCCGGCACACACAGGAGACCCCTCACTTTGGCAGAGGGAGAGACAGAGGGGAGTGAAGGACAGGTAAGCTACACCGTTTATTATTTTGGTGTGTGGCAGGTGCAATATCCCAGGATGAGGGGTAAAATATCCCAGATGGGGGAAGGTGCTATATCCTAGGAAGGTGGAGAGGTGTACTTTCCCAGGATGGGGGGGGGTGCAATATCCTAGGAAGGGGTGGCTCCCAGGGTGGGAGGCTATGTACAAGGAAGGGGCCAGGGATGGGCACATTACCCCCATAACAGTGTCAGAAGCAGATTTAGCCCCCATAACAGTTAATTATAAATACATTTTTTACCTAATTTTTCTACTCCTATTTTCCTCCTCTAAATTCTGGGGGCGTCTTATAGTCCAGTGCGTCTTATAGTCCAAAAAAAAACTGTATTTTTACTTTCAATAGGGCAGAAGGGGGTAGATTTTTTTTTTTCTGATTTTTCCCCTACATTTATAAAAACTTTTTTGATTTTCAATTTTAATTTATTTACTAGTTCCCCCTTGGCTATGTGCCGACATAGAATGTGTGGTACGGATTTTTGTTGCCCAAAATCCGCACTATATTTCAAAGATCCACACAGATAGGTTTGTGGTCTCTTAGTGCATTTTTGCCCCTTTTTTTTCAGGCGGATTTTGCTGAGTTTTCTTTCGCAATTGTTCACTGTTGTGATGGTAAATAAAGCTAGGTTGGTTAGGCTGGGTTCACATTTGCTCACCATTTGTGCTATAAACGCAGCGTCCCTGACTGCAGCAAAACACAAGCACTATGCGTTCATTATGTTTAACATGGGAACGCATAGTGGCTGTGTGTGTGGCTGCGTTCAGGTGCGTTTGTGTTCGGCTGCGCAAAATTTATGCGCATGCTGAACGCAAAAATGTTTTTTTCATGCGTGGCTGTGTGCTTGTTTTATACGCAAAAATCTGTGAAAGAAAGAATGCGCATATAGGGTCTTATCTCAATTAAAAACTCTCACTTGTCGATGTGGAATTGCTCACCTTAGTCAGTTGTGAAACCCACAACTGGTAGAATAGCGTACAGGCAGCTGCTGCAGGGACCGCACTCTCAACGGTGACCGTGGTCGTAATACAGAATCCTGGACAAAGTGCTTCAGTGTCCGCGCTGCTGCTCCAAAGCCAAAGAAACACAGACACGGGAATGTCTGGTACAGCTACAGCCTTTATTTTCCTCCTACGCGTTTCGGAGCCTCCTCCCGAGCTCCTTCCTCAGGGAACAACCCTGAGGAAGGAGCTCGGGAGGAGGCTCCGAAACGCGTAGGAGGAAAATAAAGGCTGTAGCTGTACCAGACATTCCCGTGTCTGTGTTTCTTTGGCTTTGGAGCAGCAGCGCGGACACTGAAGCACTTTGTCCAGGATTCTGTTTTATACGCAAGCAGACAGCCGTGCACAAAAAAAGAATTGAAATGAATCCTGCCGGGAGGATGAGATCAGTGGCGGCGGCAGGGAGTAGATCTCCGCTGCTGATCTCCGCCTCCCAGATGCTGAGACCGCTGATTGGGTGACCGGGCACACTCACAATGACATTTTCATGTGAACACATGCGGACAATCACCGCTGTGTTCACATGAAAATGTCTGCGTTCGGTATCACGTATGAGTATGCATCCCATACGCTGCAGTGCTGAACGCAAATGTGAACCCAGCCTTAGGCTGGGTTCACATTAGCGTATGTGAATGCTGCGTATGTAGTGTTTGCGTATACATGTAAAAACGCGTGTAAACGCATGCATATGCAGCATGTAATGTCCAAAGAATCAACCACAAGTTTAAAAAAAAAAAGCAGCGTATACATGCGTATGAATGCATTTGTGCTTGCATTTGTGTTTTTTATGCGCATGCGTTCAATAATTCTTAAGTGCGTTTTTGGCCTTTTCTTGTATTTTAATGACAGATCATGCCCATAGGGAGTGGCTTAAGGGCAATTCTATAAATAGACCCTGCCCAGAGGAAAAACTCTTCTTTTGCTGCTGTTTCCAGAGGCAAGATGGATCTCGACATGGAGAGCTTCTATGTGAACCTGGATTTATCGCTGAAAATGGCTTTTTCTTTTGCTGTGGTGTGTGAAGAAGATTGTCGAAGAGAAAGACGTAGAAGAAGACGTCGTCGTCGTTTGTGGCTACACCCCTTCGTGGAAGTTCGAGAGATCCGCGGAGCGAACTACTCATTGTACAGCAATCTTTGAGAAATCCCGGAGAAGTTCTACGACTACACCAGGATGTCCGAAGACAGCTTTAATGAGTTGCTGTGATGTGTCTGAGGATCGATCACCAGGCAGGACACCCAGCTTTGTCGAGCATTTTCTGCAGAGGAACTGTTTTTGGTGACCCTGCGGTACATATATTTTTAAAAAGAAACACCTGTGAATACGTGTGAGTATCATGTATTTGTTTAAAAAACGAAATGATTGATTTTCCCTTTCTATTTATCAGATACCTGGCGACCGGAGAGACATTATCTTCTCTGCATTTCCAGTTCCGGATTGGATTGCCGACGCTGTCTGGTATTGTTGAAGAGACCTTCCGTGCCATCTATGAAGATCTTCGAGAATAATTCCTCCCTCACCGCACAACTCAACTCTGGCTGGACAACGCTGCACAATTCCTGGGAGATTTGCCAATTTCTGAACCACTTGGGGGCCGTGGACGGCAAACATATTCAGATTCTGAAGCCAGCTGGAAGCGGATCTGAGTATTGTAACTCCAAAAAATACTTTTCGATAGTACTAATGGTGATTGCGGACGCAGACAGTTGTTTTGGTGCTATGGATGTAGGCTCATTTGGACGTTCAAATGACTTTCAAACTCAAGCTTTCAAAGACTCGGACATGGGCCAAAAATTGTATGGCAACAATTTCAAATTTCCACTGCCACAACCCCTCCCGAATACTGATGGACCACCAATGACTTTTGTTTTTGTTGGTGACGAAGCATTTCAAATGTGTGGCAACCTCATCAAGCCCTACTCTAGCTGTGACTTAATTCGGACTAAAAGTATTTTCAATTACAGACTCACACTGGCAAGACACACAGTGGAGTGTGCATTTGGATTGCTGGCCACGAAATGGCGTATTTTAGGAACTGCCATCAATTTGAAAACTGAGAAAATCAACGAGGTGGTGAAAGCGTGCATTGTCCTGCACAATTGCGTCCTAGTGAGAGAACGACACCGCTTTGACCTTGATGAAACTATACCAATTGACTTGCAGGAATACCAAGAGCACAACTTGAGGACAACTGTTGAAGTCTGCCAAATGAGGGACAATTTTGCATCTTACTTTGTTTCTGAAAATGGACGTCTTCCCTGGCAGGACGCAATGGTGTGAATATGTTTATCTATTGTTCCTACCATGTATTTGTTTGCAAATATGTTACTTAGAATCACACAATTATCAAAAGTTTTATTTCCTTACTTGTTGTTGGATTAATAAAGCTTTTTAGCCCAGAAATCCATTTTCCTTAAACTCTCCTAAGTAGTGATATAAATGTGCTTAAATTACCTCTGTGAATACCGTAATGTTTTTGGAGTAGAGTTGGTGCCTGTAGTTTGGCATCCTATGAGTTAGCAAAAAGCGATAGTTATGTTTCTGTCAATTATGTTAATTTGTTGGTTTGCTGATTTTTGTATTGTCATTGTAAATCTAGAGTGTTCTGTTGTTTTATGTATTGAACTTAATATAGTTGAACTGAAATGTTCTAACTCTATTGTACTCCTATTCAATTTGGCCACAATTTTGATCCAGGATATGTATTGGACCAAAAATGAAGAGTCTAGGAACAATTTTTTTGAATCCAATGTCCTAAATTGGTAATCTTTGGACTTTGGATTTTTTTTTACCTTCCTCTGGATCAAAAGTAGTATACTGAAGTTGGTTTAATTTAATTAAACAGTTTAAAACTACGAATGTTGTCTTCCCTTTATTTAATGTCATTGTGTGCACACATATTGACGTAGTGTGGCAAAAGGTGTTGCTTTTAGAACTAAAAAGTCTTCTTCAGGAATAAAAGGTACACAAGACAAAGGATTAATTTCTAAAGTAAATCAACACCATTAGCTTTACCTTTAAGTAGATTAGTTGTTATTTTGAGGCAATAGCTAGTGTAGTGCACACACTTCTTGTTGTTTGTGTGTGAGTAGACATTTTGTTCCTTTCATTACCATTGACCAAGACTGTAATCGGACTGTTGTTTGGTCAACTGTAATGAAAATAAGTTATCCACACCTTAGTTTCCCCTACCAAAAAAAACCTTATTAATTAGGATGATTTTGTGGTCTTTAACACCCCCTTGAAATGTCAATCAATAATCGTAAAAAAACAAGTTTACAGACTACGTTGCTGGTTCTGTGTGAATAAAGGTTCACCTTTTGGTCTTTTCATTACTAGTGCCCAGTACTGGAAACATACATTTGCCTGGGCAATAGGAATGAAAGGCAACGTCTGTGAAAACCTAACATCTCTTGTTCAACGTAACCGACGAGCTAAAGACACAATAAACCACACATTTTTAATGAAAAATAACAATTGTATTAAATAAATGAGTCAAAACTTGTAAACTTATAAATGGGTGTAGGTGTTGGTCTTGCTGGAGGTGTTTACATTTGGGGAGACACCATGAACATGGGGGAGTGTGAAGAGGGGAAGTTTGGATTGCAGCCGTTACAGAAACACTTACAGGTGATGGCGAAATATAGTTAAATATTGAGTCCTGTATGCTAGGGTCCATTTCAGGCATGAGACTGAAAGTTGGAGCCACTAGCAAATTAAACGGTAATGCGGTACACACAACTGTGGGGGAAGAGGATACACTCTTACTACCCAAAAAGCTGGAAGGTACTTGTGAAGGGATAGAAACATTTAACATTAAGGAGATATTAGAAGGCACAGAGACAGCAGATGGTGGAGACACATTAGATAATAGAGACACATTTGCTGGGGACGGTGTGGGTGGTAACAGTGCTGCTGGTTCCTTCACTTTCTTTAGACGACCCACTTTTTTGGAAACCTGTGCTGCGGTAGTCTGCTGTGCAGAGGTGGCTTGATTGTCTGGTACAGAAATTTCTTTTTTCTTAGAAGCTGGGTTCTTGGCATTCTTTTTACACTTTCCTTTTAATGGCTGCATTAGCGTGCTGGATTCAGGCAGTTGTGGGTGGCAGAAGCAATATTACTCTGCTGTGTACATATGGTGCTACTCCCTCCATTCTGATGTGAAGTAATGGTGCTTCCAGCTCCAAGTTGGTGTTGTGGTGTTGTTATGGAGGAAGTGTTTACTCGTGTCTGTTGTTGTGTCCCTGTGATGTTTGAAGTGTCTAAATCGTTAGTACTACTCATCCTCAAGGCTGCATGGTGTTGTGTTGTTTCTAATGTGCTACTACCGTGGTGCCTCAGCGAGGCCGCAGTCTTTAAAGCAGTGTAGCTTTGCACCACTGGTGTGATGTCCATTGGCGGTGGTGGAGGCAAGGTGGTGGTTGTTGCTAAACTAACTCCTTGGCTTCTATTACTGTGGCTGAAGGTGTCTGCAGTGGTACTGTTCTAGCCTGCCAATGGGTCTGCGTTGGGCCTGGTTGTGTTATTTGTAAACTCATCCGTGGCTGGTTATAATAGCCGGGTTGCTTTGTCTGGTAAGGCTGCTGTTGTTGTTGTTGGTGTCGTTGTTGCATTGCCTCTCTGAAAGCACCCTGACAGGCAGTCATGACATGAAGCTGGAAATCAGGTGTTAGATTATCCGTCACGCTCCACTCCATACATGAAAAAAAAATGTTGTGCTGGTCTCTGAAGATCGGCTTTCAGGCAATCAAGGCGTCTGTTCACTTCGCTGAAAAGAGTGTTCATATTAGTGAACCCTTTTTCAACGCGTTGACCAAGCACACTCATGCCTTCCTGGAAGTTCAACCTTAAGTGAATAAACTCAGGCATAACTGATCTATCCCAGGCCCTCTGTCACTGGCGTGAAGTACCCACAAAACCAACAGCAGAGGCCTGGGATAGGCGATAACCTACAGTGCTGGATACCTGAAATCCAGCCTGCGATGCCTGACCGGTTGCTCCCTCATTGGTGCTTGACTGTGAAGTGTGTTCGGTGGTGCCGTGAAGCGGATCAGATGGTACGGAGGCCGCTGCGGGTTCGGCAGTCCTACTCCAAGTGCTGTGGAAATAAAATTTAAAAAAAAAGAAGCTGACTCCAGATACGGCAATCAGACTAATTCCCTGGATCAACGCCCTATCAAGAATCTAGTATGTATGACTGGTAATATTATAGTTTTCAAGAAAGGCATCCAGGCCCTTCTTAAATATTAGTAGTGACTCACTCATTACAACAGCATGTGGCAGAGAGTTCCATAGTCTCACTGCTCTTACAGTAAAGAATCCGCGTCTGTGATTATGATTAAACCTTCTTTCCTCCAGACGTAGAGGATGCCCCCTTGTCCCAGTCTCAGGCCTAAGGCTGGCTTCACATTAGCGTTTGTGTCTGCATGCTGATGGCATGCAGACACAAACGCTGTCAGAAGCAGTGTCCAAATGATGTGTCCGCAGCGGATAATGTCCGCCTGCGGACACATCACTATGGAGCCCGGCAGCCAATCGGCGCTGTCCGGGGGCGGGCCGGGGGCGGAGATCAGCGCCGGAGATCTCCGCCCCCCCCGGCCGCCGGTAAGCTCCGGGACTGTCGGCGGGGAGAACAGCTGATGTGAGAGCTGTTTGAATCTTCCCGCGCCGACACTGAGAGGAGATGTCGGCGCGGGAAGATTCAAACAGCTCTCACATCAGCTGTTCTCCCCGCCGACATCGCTAGGAGATTACAGGCGGCGGGGAGAAGGAGGACAGCAGAGGCTGAGCTGATCTCCCGGTGGCCGTCGGTGAGCTCCTGTGACATCACCGGCGGCCACTGGGAGATTTTTCAATGGGTCCGCAGCGTTCTCCTGCGGTGTCATGCAGAGGACACTGCGGACCCATTGAAGCCAATGCATTTTTTGTACGCTTGGGGACGCTTGCTGATTGTCCAAGCTCCCCAAACGCACAAAAAAACCCAACATGCTGCGTCCCGGGTGCGGATGCTGGACACCGGAAGCAGCAGATATCGTCCGCATCCGCACCCGAACGCAGCAAACGCAGGCACCATGCGTTCCTATGTTAAACATAGGAACGCAGTGCGCATGCGTTTGACTGCGTATGGGAACGCAGCAATACGCTGCCTTCCCATACGCAAATGTGAAGGCAGCCTAAGAGTAAAGAGATCATTAGAAAGGTCTCTGTACTGTCCCTTCATATATTTATACATTATTATAAGATTACCCCTAAGCCTTCGTTTTTCCAAGCTAAATAACCCCAAGTTTAATAACCTGTCTTGGTATTGCAGACCCCTTAGTCCTCTAATGACTTTTGTCGCTCTTCTCTGGACCCGCTCTAGTTCAGCTATGTCTTTCTTATACACCGGAGACCAGAATTGTACACAGTATTCTAAGTGTGGTCGCGCTAGTGACTTATATAGAGGTAAAATTATGTTCTCCTCATGAGCATCTATGCCTCTTTTAATGCATCCCATTATTTTATTTGCCTTTGCAGCAGCTGCCTGACACTAGCCACTAAATGTGAGTTTGTCATCTACCCATACACCCAGGTCTTTTTCAGTGACAGTTTTGCTCAGTGTTTTACAATTAAGCACATAATTATACCTTTTGTTTCCTCTGCCCAAGTGCATGACTTTACATTTATCTCCATTAAAGCTCATTTGCCATTTAGCAGCCCAAGCTTTTAGTTTACATAAATCCTCCTGTGATATAAAATTGTCCTCCTCTGTATTGATTACCCTGCAGAGTTTAGTGTCATCCGCAAATATTGAGATTCTACTCTGTATGCCCCCTCCAAGGTCATTAATAAATATATTAAATAGAAGCGGGCCCAACACTGACCCCTGTGGTACCCCACTGTTAACTGTGACCAGGGGTGGATTAAGGGTAGCCAGGGCCCGGGGCTGTTCAGACTCTGTGGGCCCCCCCCCGGGTCATGTGATGGGGGTCATGTGACGGGGTCATGGGGGTCATGTGACGGGGTCACGGGGGTCATGTGATGGGGTCGCGGGAGTCATGTGACGGAGGTTATCATATACCTGAAATAGATTATTCCAGAAAAATAGTTGCTGAGTGAAACTCTAACCTGTCAAATATCCATTGATCTAGTCAATTTACCCTTCAGTTAGGAAGAAAAGAAAAAAAACACTTTAAGCCATAGTATTGAGCAGTCCATTAGAAGGAGGCTATTATGCCCTGACTGCCCCTGTACTCAGAATAAATAACTTATAAATATCTCGAACGGCGTCCACCCTGAATGATAATCACCTGTTACTGGTCCAATGGACTTGCTTGCAGATTGGTCCGTCCCGCCTCCTCGCGGTCCGACAGCTTCTTCTTCTGAATGATGTAGATAACGCCTCCTGTCACCTGTGTTATCCAAGGGACCACGTCCAATTTCTCCATTGCCTATGCTACGTCCATACCTCTCCAGCTTGTGCAGGTGCAATGTGCTCCACCATGGGGTTATCCTACAAGTTTAAACTCTCAGTGATGTCACCATACATTACACGCAGCAGACTGGGAGCCTGGAGCCATGTGCAGAGACCCCTGCAGTTCGCGCATAAGTAGATGAGTTTTACATTGTAGCTGCAGTAGGGCAGAGCACGGTGCGTTTGTGTAAGCTGGAGAGGCATCTGCACAGACGTGAGATGGGAAAGTGGGATGTGGATAACAAAGGCGTGATCCATATCATTCAGAAGAAGAGGCTGTCAGATGGCGAGGAGAGGCTGAATGGTCCAATATGCAAGCAAGAATTTTGGACTGGTAATAGGTTAGAATACAGGGTGCAAGATTTTTATAAGTTATTTATTCTGTGTACAGGGGCATTCAGGGCATAATAGCCTGTTTCTTATAATGCAGCATAGGCGTGTGCACGAGGCCTTACAGATACTGAGGTAAAAACTCACCAAATACTTAGCGTGTGCACGAGGCCTTACAGATACTGAGGTAACAACTCACCAAATACTCAGCGTGTGCACGAGGCCTTACAAATACTGAGGTAAAAACTCACCAAATACTCAGCGTGCGCATGAGGCCTTACAGATACTGAGGTAAAAACTCCCCAAATACTCAGCGTGTGCACGAGACCTTACAGATACTGAGGTAAAAACTCACCAAATACTCAGCGTGTGCACGAGGTCTTACAGATACTGAGGAAAAAACTCACCAAATACTCAGCGTGTGCATGAGGCCTTACAGATACTGAGGTAAAAACTCCCCAAATACTCAGCGTGTGCACGAGACCTTACAGATACTGAGATAAAAACTCCCCAAATACTCAGCGTGTGCACGAGGCCTTACAGATACTGAGGAAAAAACTCACCAAATACTCAGCGTGTGCATGAGGCCTTACAGATACTGAGGTAAAAACTCCCCAAATACTCAGCGTGTGCATGAGGCCTTACAGATACTGAGGTAAAAACGCACCAAATACTCAGCGTGTGCACGAGGTCTTACAGATACTGAGGAAAAAACTCACCAAATACTCAGCGTGTGCACGAGGCCTTACAGATACTGAGGAAAAAACTCACCAAATACTCAGCGTGTGCACGAGGCCTTACCGATACTGAGGTAAAAACTCACCAAATAATCAGCCTGTGCATGAGGCCTTACAATTACTAGGTAAAAACTCACCAAATACTCAGCGTGTGCACGAGGCTTTACGGATACTGAGGTAAAAACTCACCAAATGCTCAGCATGTGCACGAGGCCTTACATATACTCAGGTAAAAACTCACCAAATACTCAGCGTGTGCACGAGGTCTTACAAATACTGAGGTAAAAACCCACCAAATGCTCAGCATGTGCAATAGGCTTTACAGATACTGAGGAAAAAACTGACCAAATACTCAGCATGTGCACGAGGCCTTACAGATACTGAGGTAAAAACTCACCAAATACTCAGCGTGTGCACTAGGCCTTACAAATACTGAGGTAAAAACTCACAAAATACACAATGTGCGCGCCCACTACCCCTCCACCTTGGATAGACATGTGAAATACCTCTACATGTTGTATGTGCCCCTCTATGTGGATATTTTTCTTGAATCATGAATGCATGGACTCCATACGTACATGATCCAAGCAAGATAGCCACTTAGAGGGGCACATGATACACCATGTATAGCCATTTCACATGTTTCTGTGTTATCCAAGATGGTGGGGCACACCACTCCAGTGATTAAGGGGCCTTTCACATCAGCGGTTTTGCTGATGTGCGGCCGATTCGGCAGGTGGCACCGGATCAGCCGCCTAATGGCCGACTTGCGGTCCAGATGCGGCAAGCCCTATGCATTGTCTATGGGGCTTGCGGTCCGGTGCGGCAAGTGCGGTTCTGCCGTGTGCGGCAGATTCGACACTTGCGGCCACGAGTGCCTGATCTGCCGCACTCAGCAGAACCGCACTTGTGATAGACAATGCATTGGGCTTGCCGCATCCGGGCCGCAAGTCGGCTGTTAGGCGGATGATCCGGCACATGCGGCGCCACCTGCTGGAACGGCCCAAACATCAGCTAAACACTGATGTGAAAGCAGCGTTGGTTAGGCCCCTTTCACATCACCGTGTCTTTCAAATTGCGGCAGATCCAGCAGATTTACCACATTTGCTGCCTAACAGCCGTTGCGACGATGAATGACAACGCGGTCAGCGGCGTTTTTTTTTTTCCACCGTCGCAAATGTCGGACTTGCCGCACCCAGCAGAACCGCACTTGCCACACCAAACCGCAAGCCCCATAAACAATGCATGGGGCTTGCCGCAAGGGTGCCGCAAGTGCGGCCGTTAGTCGGCAGATGCGGTAAATCTGCCGGATCTGCCACAATCTGAAAAAAAGCAGATGTGAAAGGGGCCTTAGTACACAAATCATTTAATTACTGCTTACATTCTTTCTTTACACTGACTGAGTCCTCCCTGCCATGCAGCAGCCACCAGGAGGTCTGGCTGGCAGTGCACACACAGAGCACAGCCACAGGCAGCAGCTGCAGCAGCAGGGCAGGAGTCAGGAGTGGACATATCACTCACCTCTCTGTCACACAGGCACGTCCTCTCTCTGCTCTGTGTCGGCATTAGGTGACAGTCCCTCTCCTCAGACTCCCTCTCTTCATGCAGGCGGCGACCCAGGAGGTGGTGGACGGCGGTCGGCGGGTGAGACACAGACTCAGTCAGGAGGACGGAGGAGTCTGCTCAGCCTCAGTCGAGATCAGCTGCCTGCCTGGGTCTGGGTCCTCCTAGAGTAGGAGGATTCAGCAAAGCCCGATCGGGCCCGGCAGAATCAGCATAGCAGGGCGGAGAGCGGCAGCCGGGACTCGGGAGAACAATGCTGCCAGCAGAGGCCGCTGGGACTATAGGAGTGGGAGCAACATCCGCAAGCAGCTACCACCGGTACGCACACCTTGTAAGCACACAGCTCCACATGCTCCATACATACATGGCTCCGCTCCGTACACCTAGTACACACTCAACTCTGCTCCATACACCTCGTACACATGGCTCAGCTCCGTACACCTCGTAGACACTTGGCTTTGCTCTGTACACCTTGTACGCATGCGGCTCTGCTCCATGCACCTCGTACACACTCGGCTCCGCTCCATACACCTCATACACACTCGGCTTCGCTCCGTACACCTCTTACGCACTCGGCTCTGCTCCGAACACCTCGTACACGCTCGGCTCCATACACATGCGGCTCCGCTCCATACACCTAGTACACACGCGGCTCCGCTCCATACACCTCGTACACACGCGGCTCCGCTCAATACACCGTGTACACATGCGGCTCGGCTCCGTACACATCGTACACACGCGGCTCTGCTCTGTACACCTCGTACACATGCAACTCCACTCCGTACACCTTGTACACACACGGCTCTGCTCCGTACACACTCGGCTCTGCTCCGTACACCTCATACACATCTGGCTCCACTCCGTACACCTCATACACACACGGCTCTGCTCCGAACACACTCTGCTCCGCTCTGTACACCTCGTACACACGCGGCTCTGCTCCGTACACCTCATACACATGTGGCTCCACTCCGTACACCTTGTACACACGCGGCTCTGCTCCATACACCCTGTACACACTCGGCTCAGCTCCATACACCTCGTACACATGCGGCTCTGCTCGGTGCACCTCGCACACACACGACTCCGCTCCACACACCTTGTACACACATGGCTCCGCTCCATACATCGTGTACACACATAGCTCTGCTCCATACACTTCCTACACATGCGGCTTGGCTCTGTACACCCTCTATACACTTGGCTCCGCTTTGCGCTCCGTACACCTTGTACACACTCTGCTCTGCTCCGTACACCTCGTACACGTGGCTCTGCTGCGTACACACTCAGCTCTGCTCCATACACCTCATACACATGTGGCTCCGCTCCGTACACCTCGTTTACATGCGGCTCCGCTCCGTACACCTCGTACACACGCGGCTCTGCTCTGTACAACTCGTACACATGCGGCTCTGCTCCGTACACCTTGTACACACTCAGCTCTGTACACCTCGTACACACACGGCTCCGCTCCATACACCTCGTACACACTCAGCTCTGTACACCTCGTACACACACGGCTCCGCTCCATACACCTCGCACACACTCAGCTCTGTACACCTCGTACACACTCGGCTCCACTCCATACACCTCGTACAAACACGGCTCCGCTCCGTACACCTAGTACACACTCGGCTCTGCTACATCCACACTGTAAATCCCTCCTGAGTCCTGACCCCACACATAACCTTCATCTCATCCTCTTCTTCACCTCTCCAGCACCATGACAACCATCACAGAGTGGAGGCCTGCATAACGAGGAGCTGATCATGTGACCCCTGACTCCTCCCCTCCATTCACATCATCACAGGTCCTGTAAGCACAGGTCCTCCTGTGCGGCTCTACAGGTGAGCTCACACTGCGGGGGGGAGTGTAACACAGCGGTGGCGGCAGCGGCCAGGACTATAGGAGAGTGAGCGGCATCAGCAGGGGGCCGTGCCACCATCAGGCCCCCTGCGGTTGCCGCTCCCTGTCAACTAGCAGGGCTCATCACCTCATGGATGCTGTGCCTGCGTGCACAGTGCTGTGTGGTGGCGCCGTGGCGGATTATAATGGGGCAATTTACCCCCTGGACTGTGGGCCCCTAGACACCATTGGGCCCGGGGCAAAAGCCCATATTTACCTCATTATAATCCGCCACTGACTGTGACCCATTCTGAGTGTGTTCCATTAATAACCACCCTTTGTTTCCTATCACTAAGCCAGTTCTTAACCCACTTACACATATTTTCCCCTATCCCCATTGCCCTCATTTTATGTATCAACCTTTTGTGTGGCACCGTATCAAAAGCTTTTGAAAAGTCCATATACACCACATCCACTGCATTTCCTTTGTCCAGTCCAGAACTTACTTCTTCATAGAAGCTTATTAGATTAGTTTGACAGGAACGGTCCCTTGTAAAACCATGTTGATAATGGAGACCAAAAAGCTAAATGCGACCAAAAACAACAGTACACTGCAGTAAAAGTATTAAATGCAAGTGCAGTATAAAAAATAGTATAACAAATACAGGGTACTTAGTCTATCCGTTTTTTTGCGCAAAAAAAGTTATATCAAGCCACGTCACTAACTTCAAAGTGTACCCATCTCTGACGCGGTCCTAACTGTTGTATTAAAAAACCTGACTAGTGTGTATACTTACCAGTAAGCAGGATCCAGCAAGACCTGTGTCTGAGATGGACTGAAGGCGACGGGGCTCTATGTGTGCAGGGCCCAGAGAAGGGGCGGGAACTTCATCTCTTGCAAAGCAAGAGGCAACTTAATTAGAAACAAATGAGTCCTGCACACAGAGAACAAGTCTGTAAGAACATGTTCACACCGCCAACATATTTGGAGACCAAAAAGCTAAATGCGACCAAAAACAACAGTACACTGCAGTAAAAGTATTAAATGCAAGTGCAGTATAAAAAATAGTATAACAAATACAGGGTACTTAGTCTATCCGTTTTTTTGCGCAAAAAAAGTTATATCAAGCCACGTCACTAACTTCAAAGTGTACCCATCTCTGACGCGGTCCTAACTGTTGTATTAAAAAACCTGACTAGTGTGTATACTTACCAGTAAGCAGGATCCAGCAAGACCTGTGTCTGAGATGGACTGAAGGCGACGGGGCTCTATGTGTGCAGGGCCCAGAGAAGGGGCGGGAACTTCATCTCTTGCAAAGCAAGAGGCAACTTAATTAGAAACAAATGAGTCCTGCACACAGAGAACAAGTCTGTAAGAACATGTTCACACCGCCAACATATTTGGAGACCAAAAAGCTAAATGCGACCAAAAACAACAGTACACTGCAGTAAAAGTATTAAATGCAAGTGCAGTTTAAAAATTAGTATAACAAATACAGGGTACTTAGTCTATCCGTTTTTTTGCGCAAAAAAAGTTATATCAAGCCACGTCACTAACTTCAAAGTGTACCCATCTCTGACGCGGTCCTAACTGTTGTATTAAAAAACCTGACTAGTGTGTATACTTACCAGTAAGCAGGATCCAGCAAGACCTGTGTCTGAGATGGACTGAAGGCGACGGGGCTCTATGTGTGCAGGGCCCAGAGAAGGGGCGGGAACTTCATCTCTTGCAAAGCAATAGGCAACTTAATTAGAAACAAATGAGTCCTGCACACAGAGAACAAGTCTGTAAGAACACCATCAGGCCCCCTGCGGTTGCCGCTCCCTGTCAACTAGCAGGGCTCATCACCTCATGGATGCTGTGCCTGCGTGCACAGTGCTGTGTGGTGGCGCCGTGGCGGATTATAATGGGGCAATTTACCCCCTGGACTGTGGGCCCCTAGACACCATTGGGCCCGGGGCAAAAGCCCATATTGACCTCATTATAATCCGCCACTGACTGTGACCCATTCTGAGTGTGTTGCATTAATAACCACCCTTTGTTTCCTATCACTAAGCCAGTTCTTAACCCACTTACACATATTTTCCCCTATCCCCATTGCCCTCGTTTTATGTATCAACCTTTTGTGTGGCACCGTATCAAAAGCTTTTGAAAAGTCCATATACACCACATCCACTGCATTTCCTTTGTCCAGTCCAGAAACTTACTTCTTCATAGAAGCTTATTAGATTGTTTGACTAGAACCGGTTTAAACATGTTGATAATGGGTCAAGGACTAAAATTCTTCAGATACTCCAGTATAAGCATCTTCAGAAAACCCTCTAGATTTTAACACATAAGGTTAAGCTTACTGGCCTTAATTTTCCAAGTTCAAGTTTTTCACTATTGAATAATTGGCACCACATTACTATACGCCAGTCCACTGTATTACTGACCTGTTATTATTGGAATCTTTAAAATTTACTAATATTAATACTATCTATGACAGTACTTATTCCTGCAGCCACTAGGGGTGTATCCCATCCGGCTGGATTTGTCAAATTAGTGATTTTTAGAACGATGCCGTACTTCATCTTGGTAAGCAGGTGACATTTAATGACAATATTTTTATGACAAAAATATGTGTCATGGGAATTTATTTGTTAAATATGTGAAAAAAAGTCATTTAGCATATTGGCTTTTATACATATCCTCATCCACCATTTACCGTATTTTTTAAAGGCAAACATATTTTTAGTTTCCTTACTATTTATGTAGTAAAAATATTTTGGGATTCTTTTTACTTTCTCTGGCAATGAGTCTCTCTGTCTCAATCTTTGCTGCCTTGATTTGCTTTTTACAAATGTTATTTAATTTTCTGTATTTATTTAATGCCTCATCACTACCTACTTGCTTTAATTCCCTAAATGCTTTCTTTTTGTCACATATTGCACCTCTTACCGCTTTATTTAGCCATAGTGGTTTCCTCCTATTTCTAGCATGCTTATTCCCATAGGGTATATATAGTGCACAGGTCCTATTCAGGATGCTAATAAACATCTCCCATTTGTGTTGTGTACTTTTATGTCTCAGGACATCGTCCCAGTTTATTGCACTAAGATCATCTCTCAACCGTTGGAAATTTGCCTTCCTGAAGTTTAGTGTCCTTGTAGCCCCTCTACTACACGTCTTAGTAAAGGATACTTGAAAGCTTATTAAGTTATGATCACTATTACCCAAGTGACCTCCAACCCGTATATTTGATATGCGGTCCGGCCTGTTGGTTAATATTAGGTCCAGCAGTGCCCCCCTTCTTGTTGGGTCCTGAACCAGTTGTGAAAGGTAATTGTCTCTCATAGTTTTCAAAAACTTATTACCCTTGCTGGAACTGCAGGTTTCTGATCCCCAATGTATTTCAGGGTAGTTGAAGTCACCCACAATAATAACTTCTCCCTGAGTCGCTGCTTCATCTATTTGCTTTATGAGGATATTCTCCTCCACTTCCATTATTGTTGGGGACTTATAACAAAACCCCTATCAGTAATTTATTATTTTTTCCCCCTCCCCTTATCTCCACCCACAGGGACTCTACATTTCCATTAGATTCACCTATATTATCACGCAGGATGGGTTTTTAGGATGATTTTACGTATAAACACACACCTCCTCCTCGCCTATTTGTACAGTCAGTTCTGAACAGACAATAGCCCTGTAAATTAACAGCCCAGTCATGGCTCTCGTCCAGCCAAGTCTCCGAAATCCCCACCATGTCATAATTATTTTCCAACAAAATCAATTCTAATTCCTCCATTTTGTTGGTGAGGCTTCTGGCATTAGTGTACATGCACTTTATGCATCTCTCTTTACCTCTATTCCTTCCTACTATATTGACTGTTCTAACCCCACCCCCCATGCCACCCCCAATTTTATTACTTGTGCCCAGGTTACTATTTACTCTATCTTCCCCTCCTATACAATGAATACCCTCCCCCCAATCCCTAGTTTAAACACTCCTCCAACCTTCTAGCCATTTTCTCCCCCAGCACAGCTGCACCCTCCCCATTGAGGTGCAGCCCGTCCCTAGCATAGAACCTGTAGCCAACAGAGAAGTCGGCCCAGTTCTCCAGGAACCCAAACCCCTCCTTCCTACACCAATTCCTGAGCCACTTATTTATCTCCCTAATCTCCCTTTGCCTCTCTGGTGTGGCACGTGGTACAGGCAGTATTTCAGAGAATACTACCTTGGAGGTCCTTGCCTTAAGCTTGCAGCCTAATTCCCTGAAATCATCTTTAAGGACCTTCCACCTACCTCTAACTTTGTCATTTGTGCCAATGTGCACCATGACCGCTGGGTCCTCACCAGCCCCTCCCAGTAATCTGTCAACCCGGTCAGCGATGTGCCGGACTCGAGCGCCAGGTAGGCAGCACACTGTTCGACGATCCCTGTCTTTGTGACAGATTGCCCTATCTATTCCCCTAATAATTGAGTCCCCCACCACCAGCACCTGTCTGGCCTGCCCTTCTCTCCTGTTTTCCCCCTTACTGGTGCAGACACTCCTCTGGCTTTCAGAGGTCATGCCCTGCTGCAGCAGTGCTATCCCTGAACTCACACCCCCCTCATCTGCCAACATAGCAAATTTATTGGGGTGTGCCAGATCAGGGCTAGCCTCCCTGGCACCCTTCCCTCTACCCAGCCTTCTAACAGTCACCCAACTAGATACCTCACGGTCCTGCAGCTCCATACTACCATCCTCCCCCACATCTATCCCATTGAGCAGCTGTTCAGTGAGCAGCAGACTCCTTTCCATATTGTCTATGGATCTCAGCGTTGTCAGTTGTTCATTTAGATCCAGTATCTGGGCTTCCAAATGCACAATGTACTCACATCTCACACAGCAGTATGCACCCTCGACCGGCTGTTCAAGGAATGCATACATGTGGCAAGATGTACAGTGGATGGCATTGCCAATCATGGAGCTCATTTCCGAATGGGGATTGCACCAGACAGAAATGATAAGTAAAAAGAAATGCAAAGTATTAATTAAATACAACCAGCAATTCAGTAAGTCCTCCCTTCCAAACTCCCTGAATCCAAAGTCACTGAATCACAAGTCACACACTTACTTCTGTCGCACTTGCTCTGTCACACTCAGCTCGTTTCACACTCGCTAGAAAATCAGATTTAAATCTTTTTTTTATTTTTTTTTATTTTTCCTTAGCAGAAAATCAGCCTACAGCTCAGTGTACTTCCAAAGGACTGGAAGCCCCAACCAGCTGCTTCTTATAAACCCTTAATTATGCACCCCCACCCTTAATTAACCCCTTGTAAGTATAGCTACACCACAGGTTTTAAGTGCAAAGTAGTTAACCCTTTAACTTACAGGTAAATGGCTTTCCCAGGGTAGAGATGTAGGAATATTGTGGAATGCACTAAAAGGCCAGTGGAATTCAGCTGCTGCCGGCGGGATTCAGTGTCACTTACTAGCAGGGCGTCTCTGCCTGCGCGGCAATTCAGTCGGCTGCTCCTCAGGTGAGCTCCTGCTGCAATCACTTACGTTCGGGCTGTTCAGCGAGTAAACAAGTCCCACACAACACAGTTCTGAGTTTGACCGGGTACTTTACTCTTCTTTCACAGTTTTTCACAAGTACTCTGGCGGCTCCAGTCACTGGTTAGCAGCTGGCATGGCTTGTTAGGGACACCCCCTTTCTAGTACCTTTCGGGCCTTTCTCCTCTATCCCGCACACATCGTCCAGTCTAGAGGTCGCGGTCTTTTCGTGGTGCACCCAGGAGTGCACAGAGCCTTCCTGCTGCCTGAGCCGCGGGGGGAAGGGTTGCTGCTGGCGGCGGTTGAGGAGCGAGGGGGAGGTGCTGTCGTCAACCGCGGGAGGAGGGAGGGCGGTGCTGTTGTCAGCCGCGGGGAGGAACGGGGGGGCTGTCAGTTGCAGTAGGCCACAGGAGTGGTGCGTTATCTGCTAACATCCAGGGGCTGAGTATAGTGGCTGGGGCCGCCCCCTTCAGCTCTGCCGCTCCCCCTGCCTCCTTGCCACCTGAGCCTGAGGGCTCAACATTGTCCAATGGACAGTGCGGCCGTGGGTGCACCTTCCCGGGTCTCCTAGCCCTAGTCTGACGACTTTCCCATTGTTGTGTTGGGGGTTGGGTCCGGGACATAAAGACCCTGCACCCTGACGGTGTTTGTGGTTGGGGCTGGCAGCTACCTGGCCAGTTCTAGAAAGCTGACACTCTGGCTCCGGCCTGGTCCCTAGTGTTACTGGACACTCGAGTGCTACCGGGACCCCTTCAGTCTTTCCTCAGTCTCGACCTGGGACCTGGACTAGCCATTTGGGTGGCACAGGCTGCCGGGTCCAGTTCTTCTGGTCTGGTGCCTCAGCTTTGCCAGCATCGGGCTTCTCAGCTTAGGAGTTCTGTTCCTTCTCCTACTACAGCTCACTAGGAACTCGAACCTGAACTTCTTTTCGTCTCTCCGATTGGGTTCTCCTAACTTAATTTTCCTGGGTTTTACTCCAGTTCCTCCACCCCTTTCCCAGGTTCTTCTCTGGCTCTCCACCCTCCACTTACCTTCCACCACTATCCCTTGTCTGACATGGAGTACTGGGTCTGGGAATTGGGTGATGTGTTGGGTGTTGGTGTGAGGTGACTAACTTACCAGTCCCAGCTGCTGTACTCTTTTGTGGCGACCGACCCACAGGGGCACCACATATCCTCTACCTGTGTCTCCTAATGTACTTTGTCTTTCAACTCACAGTTGCATTACATCTCTCTTGTACCCTCCTTCTAATTGTCTGGGAATATTGGAGTGCAAGTAAAATCTGATTTTTATTGTGAAAGAAATACATATTTTTTTATCACAAGGAATATATTTTATACAATACTTTAAAGTGCATTACAGATCAGGACGGGGTGTAGTCCAACAGAGAGCAGCCAGGCGGAAGGTGTAATAAAAAACAGGGGTCATATCTAGTGGTCAGGCATTGCCACAGAGATATTAAGTTCAATATACTGTAGTTAAAGTGTCAATCGATCTGTGTATTAACACTAAATAAACCTAATATCACCTAAGTTACTTGAAGAATACATTTACTCTAAAGCTTGGCCCACCTCTATATGGAGAGGGTAACAGAATTCACTGATGCAGATGGCAAAAAGGTTTTTGCCATCACACATATCACATGCAAGACTGATATTGTGGTGTAATACATGACATGCCCGTGTGGGATAATTTACATGGGTATGACCACCAGGCAGTTGCGCACATGAGTTCTAGAACATGCTCATCTAATATATAAAAGCACAAGCGATTTGTGGCGTCAGTTCCGTCACTTTGCACACACTTCCGTAACTTTGTCCCAAGGTACACCCACTGAGGGTGGACCAAGATGGCCGCCCTAAGCGGGACGACCGTGGGACCCAGCCAGGAGACGACCGCCTGGCGCCGACCAATGAAAAGAACGCCGCAAAACATGGCGCCATCTTTCAAATTCTTTTTTTTTTTTAACTTCTTACATTTGAAAACATGGCGCCGTGCCGCGGCTTGAATCTGGTTGGTCGCTCGCAAGCGAGCGACCAATCAGAATGCCAGCGGCTGTATCGGGCAAATCCCGCCAGGCTCGCGGCTCCCCGGAGCTGAGCCGCGGATATGCCCGGCACAGAGATCCCCGGCTCGCTTCGCCAGCGCTAGTTAGCCGGGAGCCGAGGTCGGCTCGCGGCCGCTCCGCCGTCGCGAGGTCACCTGGAGCCGACCTCGGCTCCCGGCTACCTCGCGCCCGCTCTGTCCCCCGCTATTCTTATTGGTCGTCACGTTTAGCGCGCCGACCAATCAGAATAGCGGCGCCCTGTATGGCGCCATACTTATAATACACTGACTACAGTGTATTTCAAATATGGTGGCATTGAGCGCGCCGCTATTCTGATTGGTCGCCGCGTTCAGCGCGCCGACCAATCAGAATAGCGGCGCGCGCTATGCCGCCATATTTGAAATACACTGAGTACAGTGTATTTGAAGTATGGCGCCATACAGTGTGCCGCTATTCTGATTGGTCGCCGCGTTCAGCGCGCCAACCAATCAGAATAGCGGCGCGTGCTATGCCGCCATATTTGAAATACACTGAGTACTGTGTATTTGAAGTATGCCGCCATACAGCGCGCCGCTATTCTGATTGGTCAGTGCGCTGAACACCGCGACCAATCAGAATAGCGGCGTGCGCTATGCCGCCATATTTCAAATACACTGAGTACAGTGTATTTGAAATATGGCGCCACACAGCGCGCCGCTCTTCTGATTGGTCGCTCGAGGCGGCGCCGACCAATCAGAGGGGTGCCTCACGGAAAGCCGCGAATTTTCAAACTCCAAGGACCCCTACTGTCCTGGAGCCGGTAGACGACTGGCGAATGCCGGTCGTCTCCCGGCGGCATCGCTGCGGACACTCCGTGGCAGCAGCTAGCCACCCTACTCTCGCCCCCCATTCATTCTCTTTATGGGATTCCAATTCCTGTGAATGAAACATCTGTTTCCAGGATTAAGAATGATACCGATGCAGCAAAAGATTTGCACTGCACTAAACTTTTTATTATTGATGAGTGCACAATGCTATCAAAATATGCACTCCATGTCATTGATAGAGTTTTACTAGATGTCATGACAACAAATTTAGCTCACAAAGAAAAAACACCCTTTGGAGGTAAAGTCATTGTTTTTGGAGGCGACTTTAGACAATGTCTTCCTGTCATCCCTCATTGGACAAGAACTGTTGTTGTAGAGAGCTGTTTAAAATACTCACAACACTGGCAACATTTTACTCGCCTGCCACTTATTAACAACATGCGCTCCATTGATCCTGACTATAGCAGTTGGTTGCTTCGACTGGGAAATGGTGAACTATCTAATGAAGATAACCTTGGAGATGATGTTATTGAAATTCCTCCAGACATGATATGCACTGGCTCTTTAATAAATTACATTTTTGGACAACATCTTTGTATTGATGTAAATGACAGGGAAAGCATAAATGCAGCTGCTTCTCATGCAATTTTATGTCCAAAAAATGAAGACATGGAAAAAGTCAATTCTCAAGTCATGGATTTATTGATAGGTGACTATACAGAATATATCAGTGATCATTCCATCGATCCTGATGAAGCTGATGACCTGGATCAATACCCACTTGAGTTTTTAAATTCCCTAACATCAACTGGAATGCCTTCACATCGGCTCAAACTTAAAATTGGCACCATTGTCATGTTACTACGTAATCTGAACACGAAAAAGGTCTCTGCAATGGTACGCGCCTCATTGTCACTGCCTTACATGCCAATTTCATACAAGCAAAAGTCATTAGTGGCTCAGCAGCAGGAAATGTGGTATTCATTCCACGCATTGATCTATGTCCATCAGAGACAGGATTACCTTTTAAGTTAAGACGGAGACAATTTCCCATCAAGCCCGCATTTGCAATGACCATAAATAAATCTCAAGGCCAGACCCTCCATCGAGTTGGTATTTATCTACCGGAACCTGCTTTTGCCCATGGCCAATTGTATGTTGCTTTTTCCAGAGTGAAGCAACGCTGCCATGTGAGAGTTAAAGTGGTTAATACACTACTTCAAGGACAATTATTGCCTGATAGTACCAAAGTCTTCACACGGAATGTAGTCTACAGAAATATTTTACTTCAAAGTTACTTCTCTATTTTTTGGCTTCTTAGCTTTTTTTAAGAACATATAGACCTATAGGAAACTTATATGTATATAGATAAGGAAAAAAAATATATATATATTTGTGTAGCCATAGAAATATAGTCCAAAAATATTTAAAATACCAAAAAAATTAGTGTAGTCATATAGATATAGATTTTAAGTATTTGTGTAAGAAATATGTATATAACATATGTAGTCATTAGCATATTAATACTTTTTCTTTTTTTTATAGTGCTATGAATTTAATAGCACTTTACATACATCAGTAATGCTAGCTCTATTTACGGTTAGTAACTCGATATCATATCTACATAAATTTAGAAATATGATATCTCAATACAAATTTTTATATGTAAGTGGAACACACATTAACTACAAGATGTTAAATGTGTATCATCTAAATGCCTTCATTTGGTGATAAGAACCTGTATTTGAAGCTCCAGCACAATACCTGCTGAGAGATTTAATTTTGTTTTTAAACAGGGTGAGGTTTTTGTGAACAGCTAAGAGACTGGTGGGACGGCTGTTCACACACATCTCCATCTTCAGGTGTGTTCTATAAACTTATGGCCACTTTACACACACCAACTTATCTGTCCAACTTCTGAACAACTTACTGGTTGCAGTGAAATCATGGACACATTGCTCCATTTGTACACAGCCACAAAATGGAGCAATGTGTCCATGATTTCACTGCAACCAGTAAGTTGTTCAGAAGTTGAACAGATAAGTTGGTGTGTGTAAAGTGGCCCTTAGATAGATACGGAAATAGATAGATACAAAAATAGACATTTTGCTTTTACAGCAGCATTTTCCCGTTATTTATGGAAGTTTAAGTAGAAAAATAATAATTTCTACACTTGCTGCCTGATGGTACCTTTACACGCCGCCACAACAGGATGGATACAACCCGCTACAGGCTACAAATGTAGCTTGTCGCGCCAATATCGCCCGTAGTAGCGGCGTCTGAAGACGGGACGACACAGCCGGCTACAGATACATCTGTATCCGTGCACTGCCCATAAACAGATGGCAACAAAGCCGATTGTAGCGAGCTGTATCGGCGTGTAAAGAAGGAACAGAAGGGTTGTTTCTACACCATGCTATGTAGCTGGGGCGTGACACAGGGTCCGGGTTTCCGCGCCCCCTTCAGCGATCATTGGAGGAAGCTCCTGCGTTGCGATTGGTTGTCGCCGCACAGGGCGGCATATTTAAGGAGCTGACGAGTCACACTACACAATTGCTCGAGCGTCAAGTATTAATCTGCCTCCTGCGATGCCTGTCCAATCATGGTATTTTTGCTTTCTCCTATCAGCGTACGGACGTCTCGTAATCCACAATTGGAGCACGCCTATGTGCTGTCCCTGCTGCACCAGGTACGCCCATAGTAGCTGGTTGTAGCGGTGTGTAAATGAGCTACAGATGGCTACTTGAGACACCCGGCGATGTATCTAGCTGTAGATGTAGCGTAGCGCACCTTGTGGCGGCGTGTAAAGAGGGTGCGTTTCCCGTTTGTAACCGTTTGGGCGTGCTCGTGCACGTGAAGTAGCGGTTGGTATCCATCCTGTTGTGGCGGCGTGTAAAGGTACCATAAGAGCTGACCTACGGCACACTTGCTGTAAGTTGCATGCAATGTATATAGAATTTGTGGTTCACTTGCGGCAGGTGCAGCACACATGGTTACGGCCCCAAAAATCGCAGTTACCAGCGGTTTTTTAGCGACTGCATTTGGTGCAGCTTCCAAAACCACGTTTCCCGCATTTACAGCAAGTTAACCGCAAGTTCCATATACATTGCATAGGACTTTCTGCAAGTGTGCCGCAGGTAAGCCCTTAGCTGGCAAGTGCAGACATTCTACTTTTTTCATCCCCATCTTCTGCAAATAGCAGAAAAAAGCTGATGTGAAAGGTGTCAAAGTGTTAAGAAATCGAAATAAGGTAGAGTAGGGCCCCATCAGATGTAAGGCCACCTTGCCGTGGTTGGTGGGCAAACACAAACTGGCGGATATGTAGACTATGAATATTCATATCTTCAATAAAGCTACTAAATTAATACACAATTATTAGCCAGTAGGTGTACTAAGAGCCTTACCACAGAACAATTAAATTTTCAAAAATTACATTCACCATACAAACATAGGTAGTTGATGGATAGATATCATGTCTTAATTGCATTATTGTTAATTCTTACTAAATAAACTATATGTGCATTCTTGACCACCCGATTCTTTAGAATCGGGCCGCCAGCTAGTCTACTATATAATTGTCTACCTCTGTCTGTTTGTCTGTAACACTAATCCTGTGTTGCTGATTGGTCGTAGGCGGCTGGCCTGGCCAATCAGCAACAGGGAAAGACCGCTTGCTAATTGGCGCGGGATTTCAACCACGCTTCGCTGATTGCTGGCAACCGGCCGGTTGCCAGCAATCAGCGATATTAGCGCAGGATTTAAACCCAGCTTCGCTTTGCATTATTCTTAAATCTTCTTAAATAAACTACATACATACTCTAGAATACCCGATGCATTTGAATCGGGCCACCGTCTAGTGATATAATAAATGCAGAAGGTACAAAGAATCTCGATGATTTAAAAACCATCCCCAGACACTTCTATGAGAAACATCTGTGGCACCCCAGAGTCCAGTTGCCACAATGGCATTGCCTCCCTCAGGAGGTAATGTCATGCTTGGAAGCAAGAAGGGGTATCAAAACCAGGTAAGCCCACAGCATGCAACACTTTTCCTGACTCCAGACCAGGGGGAACTCTGGAACCCGAGTTCAGGGGAGTTTCCCTATAAGTTCTGGCCTGGGGGAGGGGAGTTAGTTAATTTAGAACAGCAGTAGAGAACAGTCTGAGAGGAAGAAGAGGGAAGACCTCCTGCAGACTGGAGCAGTGTCCAGATCGTCCCAGGAGGGTACAAGGAGCAGTGGAGCATGAGGGTCCCGTCAGAGAGGGTCTGAGGAAGGAAAGAAGAAGGCCTTGGGAGTGGAGCCAGATGACTGGCTCATCCCAGAGCAGAGCGCTAGAACTGGACACTAGAGTCCGAGGCTGTACAGGGACTACAGGCCCGGCAGCAAAATCCGGAGGGATGGGAGATTCCATGTCTTCCAGCCCCACCAAAGCACCTGGAGGCACAGCAACACTGGAGGGAGCCCAGGGACCTCCCTAGAGGTGGGATACCAGAGAAGGGCTCAAGCTGCCTACCATATGGGTCAGAGACGTGACCGCAAGACAGAGAGGGCTGCAGCGTAGCTACAGGCAGCAGTGTCCAACAAAGAGGAGCACAGGAGGGAGGCCTCAGAACTCGCCGAGTGAGATCCCCAACTTGCTTCCAGGCGCACCAAACTCACCATACCACCTGTCAGCAGTACCCTGGTCTGCACCTGTAACCACCAGTAAAGGTAAAGGAGAATACAACTGCGTGTCTGTCTGTTATTCCATGCCTTCAACCCTGCACCCCAACAGCCTACCACCACCATAGACTTCACCAGTTGCCCTGGGGAACCACTCCACCCATGGGGAGCAAAACCACCACAGCTGCACTCCCATCATCCCCAGAAGTCCCGCTCCGCAGCATCGGCCACTAATAGCTGAATACCACAGGTAGAGTCACAACCACCCTGCACTAAATCCCTACATTCCCCCAAACTTTTATTGACCGCTCCGGGGCCACGGAGCGGGTCATGCCACTGTGACATCCCATTCCCTGACAACATCGCTCCTAGTATTCCACTCCGACCATGGAGCGTGCCACATCAGTATAACCCTAGGGATTTGAGAGTCAGAGGAATAGATAAAGTGAGCTTTGGAGCAAGAGTAGACAATTACAAACAGGATCTCCTCAAAAAAGAAACCTATTGGATAGTGACTCTGGGGACTATTTATCCTAATGGCCTCAATGACTTTGTGAGCTTCAAGTCCTTTCTATAACATCTAGAAGTTGTAATGTTGTTTTCAATGCATTTATTGTACCTATATAAACGTTTTTTTATCTTTCACTCCGTTGTCCAAATTATGATGCCTCAGACTGATATGGGTATAACTAAGACAACAGTGGAGCTTTAGGATTCTTTCGCTGGTTCGAAATGAGCCTTTGCTGTGACTACAATTATAATCCTAAAATGCAGAATGGAGTAGACATTGTCATGAACTGTTTATGTTTTCTTAAATGTCAATTATTTGTTTACTAGCTGTGAGCTCGATTCTATAGAATCGGGAGTCTAGAATCTGTATATAATATTTTTAAGAGTTGTAAATAATAGACTTATACACCAGATATATGACTAAGTAGGCGATGTAGGCAAAACTGTGAGGGTAGCAATATAGTGGAGGTGTAGAAAGAGTTAATGTCCGACTAACAGGACTATAACAGAGTAGGAACTTATAATGATATCAAAAATGGTATTGAAGGAGTTAATGTCCCACAGGCACTCCCACAACAGAGTCAGCGCTGTAAATTATATCTAAAATGGTGTTCAAGGGGTTAATGTAGCAGTGGCAGTAGTTATAAACACTACCAAATATGCAGTTAATGCTGAACTGGTATATAATGGGTTAATTTCGCAGTGTGATTACAACTATACACTGTGTAATAGAAATAACAGCAATAATGGAATATAAGGGGTTAATGTTCCTACTGGGAGTAGTAATAGACACTACAAAGTATGGAGTTAAGGGAGAAATGGTATAGAAGGGGTTAACTTTGTAGTGACAGTACAACTACACAGTGTGTTATAGAAATTACAGAAAAAACGGAATGTAAGGGGTTAATGTTGCTACTGTCATGAGTATAATGAGAGAAGCGCCTCACTGGTCATTGAGATACATGGAGGAGTTTGAGTTTGAAATTTAGTGGTGTAAGTGAGGCGCGAAGGTCATTGGTCGCCGTGTGCTGGCGCCGACCAATGAGCTTCGCGCCTCACTTACAGCGGTAAATTTGAAACTCAAAGTCCTCGATGTATCTGAATAGGAAGGGAGGCGCAAAGCTGATTGGTCGGTGTGTGCTGTGGCCGACCAATGAGCTTGGCGCCTCACTTACAGGAGAGAGGGAGAGGGATTTACTAATAGGGAGTGCGGTGAAATGAATTGTGTGTATAGAGGTGGCTCAGTGGTTAGCACTGCGCGGTGGCCGAATGGTTAGCACAGCGCAGTGGGTCAGTGCTTAGCACTGCGGGGTGGCTGAGTGGTTAGCACTGGGCGGTGGCATAGTGGTTAGCACTGCACGGTGTCTCAGTGGTTAGCAGTGAGTGCGGTGGCTCAGTGGTTAGCAGTGAGTGCGGTGGCTCAGTGGTTAGCAGTGAGTGCGGTGGCTCAGTGGTTAGCAGTGAGTGCGGTAGCTCAGTGGTTAGCAGTGAGTGTAGTGGCTCAGTGGTTAGCAGTGAGTGCGGTGAGATTGGTCAGCGCAGCGTCGTGGGCAGAGTGGTCAGTGCAGCGGCGTGGGCAGAGTGGTCAGCGCAGCGGCGTGGGCAGAGTGGTCAGCGCAGCGGCGTGGGCAGAGTGGTCAGCACAGCGCCGTGGGCAGAGTGGTCAGCAGACACATACACACACACATACACACACTTCGCTATACTTACCACCGGGCCTGCGTGTTCCCCGGCACGTGGATCCGGAGTCGAAATGTCGCCGCCCCCGGACGACTGGATCGAATATTGGGTCTGGGAAGTCTGGGGAGACTTCCCGGACGCCATCTTGGAGAAAGTATGTTGGCGGCCGCGGACGACTGGATCCAATATGTCCGGGAAGTTTGGCGATACTTCTTGGACGCTATATTGGATCCAGTAGTTGGGGGGCGGCGAGATGTCGACTGAGGATCCAGGCGGCGGACGCAGGGGCAGTGGTAAGTATAGCGTAGTGTGTGTGTGTTTGTGTGTGTGTGTATGTGTATGTGTGTGTAGAAAGTGAGGGAAGTGCGGACAAAGTGAGGGAAGTGCGGACAAAGTGACGGAAGTGCGGAGAAAGTGACGGAAGTGGCTACATACACACACATATATACACATACTGTACATTGCATATGGAGGGGTGAGGAGAGGTGCGGATGGAGGGGTGAGGAGAGGTGCGGATGGAGGAGTGAGGAGAGGTGCGGCTGGAGGAGTGAGGAGAGGTGCGGCTGGAGGAGTGAGGAGAGGTGCGGCTGGAGGGGTGAGGAGAGGTGGCGCTGGAGGGGTGAGGGGAGGTGGGCGCTGGACGAGTGAGGAGAGGTGGCGGCTGGAGGGGTGAGGAGAGGTGGCGCTGGAGGGGTGAGGAGAGGTGGCGCTGGAGGAGTGAGGAGAGGTCCGGCTGGAGGGGTGAGGAGAGAGGAGGCTGGAGCGGCGACATCACCGCTCGGTACACCTGTCCTCCTCTAGGCTGCACACCTCTCTGTCTTCTTTCAGGCTGCACACCAGCTGGCTCCATATCCTCAGGGCTACTTGGCCTACTGCTGGCGGTCCGGCACAGGGCTTACCCCCGGAGGCTCGGGGCAGTCTAGGAGTGGAGGGTGATCCGTGCGGCCGCCATTTCGCTGAGAGCTATCAACAGCCCCGGGCACTGGAAGTGAGGGGGAAGAGCTTGCACCTGTGAAACTGGCGGGAGCGAGCGCGAGGCACTCGGGAGACGACCGGCATTAGCCGGTCATCTCCCGAAGTGGTGTGTGGCGGGCGGGAGACGACCGGCTAACGTCACTCATTTCATGGCCTTGATGTGTGTGTGTTTTGGGCAGTGTAGGGGCGGGCGTAAGTGTGGCGGGGCTGCCTGAGTCCCGGTCTGCTTAGGGGCGCCATGTTGGTCCCCCCTGGGCGTGTGTAGCGCTGTGGTGACGGCACTTTGGCTATGACAAAGTGACGGAAGTGGTGAGCAAAGTGACGTAAGTGAGCCTTCGGGTTTTATATATATTAGATATACATATAGCAGCGCTATGGTATATGGTGGTACATTAAATTATATGTATAGCAATGCTATGGTATATGGGGGTACATTAGAGGACATGTATAGCAGCACTGTGGTATATGGCGGTACATTACAGTACATGTATATCAGCACTATAGTATATGGCGGTACATTACATGTATAGCAGCGCTATAGTATATGGCGGTACATTACAGTACATGTATAGCAGCACTATAGTATATGGCGGTACATTAGAGTACATGTATAGCAGCACTATAGTATATGGCAGTACATTACAGTACGTGTATAGCAGCACTATAGTATAATGCGGTACATTAGAGCACATGTATAGCAGCACGATGGTATATGGCGGTACATTACAGTAGATGTATATCAGCACTATAGTATATGGCGGTACATTAGATGTATAGCAGCGGTATAGTATATGGCGGTACATTACAGTACATGTATAGCAGCACTATAGTATATGGCGGTGCATTAGAGTAGATGTATAGCAGCACTATAGTATATGGCGGTACATTACAGTATGTGTATAGCAGCACTATAGTATATGGCGGTGCATTACAGCACATGTATAGCAGCACGATGGTATATGGCGGTACATTACAGTACATGTATAGCAGTACTATGGTATATGGCGATACTCCGGTCCCCGCGGCTCCCCGCTTCTCCACAGTAAAAATAAAAAAATCCTCAGTGAGGATACTCACCTGGCCGGCGGCTCGCTCCACCTCCATCTTCTAGGTAGTACAGGCGTTTAGGACCTGTGGTTGCCTGGGAAACTGATCAGCTGATCGGTCACATGAGCGCTAACTGCCAGGGGGCAGGATGGAGTAGGGGGTCAGGATGGTGAAAGGGGGTGGGGGGGCAGGATTGTGTCGGGGGGCAGGATGGCAGGTGGGCAGGATGGAGCCGGGGGACGGGGCAGGATGGAGGCGGAGGGGGGGCAGGATGGAGGCGGGGGGGCAGGATGGAGGCGGAGGGGGCAGGATGAAGCCGGAGCAGGATGGAGGCAGAGGGGAAGCAGGATGGAGGCAGAGGGGGAGCATGATGGAGGCAGGGGGGGCAAGAACAGGGGGGGGCAGGATGGAGGGAGCGGGCAGGATGGAGGCGGAGAAGGATGGTGGTTGGGGGGTAGGGTTGGATAGTGGGGAGCAGGGCAAGATGGAGTGAGCGGGGCAGGATGGAGCCGGAGGAGCAGGATGGTGGTGGGGGGGCAGGATGGAGTGAGCAGGGCAGGATGGAGCGAGCGAGGCAGGATGGAGCCGGAGGAGCAGGATGGGGGGAGGGGAGGCAGGATGGAGCGAGCACACTTGCAGACACATGCATCATGTACACAGCACACCTGGACGCACATGCATCATGCACACAGCATACCTTCAAGCACATGTATCATGCACACAGCAGACAGCTCTTTAAGTTGGTGCTCATGTATCATGCACACAGCAGACGTGCACACACATGTATCATGCACACCTGCACACACATGCATCATGCAGACAGCACACACATGCATCATGCACACAGGTGTTGAACGTTGCGCTCATGTATCATGCAGACAGCACACCTGCACACACGTGTCATGCAGACCTGCACATACATGCATCATGCACACAGCACCCCTGCACACACATGCATCATGCACACAGCAGACCTTCACACACATGTATCATGCACACAGCACACACATGTATAATGCACAGAGCACACCTGCACACACATGCATCACACATGATGCATGTGTGTGCATGATGCATGTGTGTGCTGTGTGCATGATGCATGTGTGTGGTGTGTGCATGATATCTGTGTGTGCAGGTGGCCATGATGCATGTGTGTGCAGGTGTGCATTATACATGTGTGTGCTGTGTGCATGATACATTGTGTGTGCTGTATGCATGATGCATGTGTGTAGTGTGTGCATGATACATGTGTGTGCTGTGTGCATGATACATGTGTGTGCTGTGTGCATGATACATGTGTGTGCTGTATGCATGATGCATGTGTGTTTCTGTATGCATGATGCATGTGTGTGGTGTGTGCATGATGCATGTGTGTGCTGTGTGCATGATACGTGTATGTGCAGGTGGGCATGATGCATGTGTGTGCTGTGTGCATGATACATGTGTGTGCAGGTCTGCTGTGTGCATGATGCATGTGTGTGCAGGGGTGCTGTGTGCATGATGCATGTATGTGCAGGTGTGCATGACAAGTGTGTGCAGGTGTGCTGTCTGCATGATACATGAGCGGCACGTTAAAGACCTGTGTGCATGATGCATGTGTGTGCTGTCTGCATGATGCATGTGTGTGCAGGTGTGCTGTGTGGATGATGCATAGGTGTGCTGTGTGCATGATGTATGTGTGCTGTGTGCATGATACATGTGTGTGCTGTGTGCATGATGCGTGTGTTCCATGTGCATGATGCATGTGTGTGGAGGCGTGCATGATACATGTGTGTGCACGTCTGCTGTGTGCATGATACGAGCGCCAACTTAAAGAGCTGTCTGCTGTGTGCATGATACATGTGTGTGCTGTATGGATGAAGCATGTGTGTGGTGTGTGCATGATACATGTGTGTGCTGTATGCATGATGTATGTGTGCGCATGATACATGTGTGTGCTGTATGCATGTGTGTGCTGTGTGCATGATGCATGTGTGCATGATGCATGTGTGTGCTGTGTGCATGATACATGTGTGTGCTGTATGCATGATGCATGTGATGATGTATGTGTGGTGTGTGCATGATACATGTGTGTGCTGTATGCATGATGCATGTGTGTGCTGTATGCATGATGCATGTGTGTGCTGTGTGCATGATGCATGTGTGTGCTGTGTGCATGATACATGTGTGTGCTGTATGCATGTGCGTGCTGTGTGCATGATACATGTGTGTTGTGTGCATGAAGCATGTGTGTGCTGTGTGCATGAAGCATGTGTGTGCTGTATGCATGAAGCATGTGTGCTGTATGCATGAAGCATGTGTGTGCTGTGTGCATGATGCATGTGTGTGCTGTGTGCATGATACATGTGTGTGGTGTATGCATGATGCATGTGTGTGCTGTGTGCATGATACATGTGTGTGGTGTATGCATGATGCATGTGTGTGCTGTATGCTTGAAGCATGTGTGCTGTGTGCATGATGCATGTGTGTGCTGTGTGCATGATACATGTGTGTGCTGTGTGCATGATGCATGTGTGTGCTGTGTGCATGATACATGTGTGTGGTGTATGCATGATGCATGTGTGTGCTGTATGCATGAAGCATGTGTGCATGATGCATGTGTGTGCATGATACATGTGTGTGCTGTATGCATGATGCATGTGATGATGTATGTGTGGTGTGTGCATGATACATGTGTGTGCTGTATGCATGATGCATGTGTGTGCTGTATGCATGATACATGTGTGTGCTGTATGCATGATGCATGTGTGTGCTGTGTGCATGATGCATGTGTGTGATGTGTGCATGATACATGTGTGTGCTGTATGCATGTGCGTGCTGTGTGCATGATACATGTGTGTGCTGTGTGCATGAAGCATGTGTGTGCTGTGTGCATGATGCATGTGTGTGCTGTATGCATGAAGCATGTGTGCTGTATGCATGAAGCATGTGTGTGCTGTGTGCATGATGCATGTGTGTGCTGTGTGCATGATACATGTGTGTGGTGTATGCATGATGCATGTGTGTGCTGTGTGCATGATACATGTGTGTGGTGTATGCATGATGCATGTGTGTGCTGTATGCATGAAGCATGTGTGCTGTGTGCATGATGCATGTGTGTGCATGATACATGTGTGTGCTGTGTGCATGATGCATGTGTGTGCTGTGTGCATGATACATGTGTGTGCTGTGTGCATGATGCATGTGTGTGTTGTGTGCATGATACCGCACACACATGGATCATGCACACAGCAGACACATGCATCATGCACACAGCAGACACATGCATCATGCACACAGCACACACATGCATCCTGCACACAGCACATACATGCATCATGCACACAGCAGACACATGCATCATGCACACAGCACACACATGCATCATGCACAGAGCACACACATGCATCATGCAGACAGCACACACATGCATCATGCAGACAGCACACACATGCATCATGCACACAGCACACACATGCATCATGCACAGAGCACACACATGCATCATGCAGACAGCACACACATGCATCATGCAGACAGCACACACATGCATCATGCACACACTACACACATGCAGCATGCATACAGCACACACATGTATCATGCACACAGCACACACATGCATCATGCACACAGCACACACATGCACCATGCACAGAGCACAGACATGCATCATGCACACAGCACACACATGCATCGTGCACACAGCACACACATGTATGATGCACACAGCACACACATGCATCATTCACACAGCACACACATGCATCATGCACACAGCACACACATGCATCATGCACACAGCACACACATGCATCATGCACACAGCACACACATGCAGCATGCACACAGCACACACATGCATCATGCACACACTACACACATGCATGATGCACACAGGTATGAAACTTGCCGCTCCCGGCGCCGCGCGGCAGGCAGGAAGCGGCGTCTCCTTCAGCACAGCCGCTTGGACGGATGGATGGTGCGGCCCTGGGCAGGGTGAGCAAGGGGGGCCGCGAGAAGCGGAGAGGGCAGGGGGGGGGGGCGGAGAGGGGCAGGAGGACCGGGGGGAGCGCGGGCAGGAGACAGGAGGGCCGGGGGGGACGCGCGGGCAGGAGACAGGAGGACAGGGGGGGAGCGCGGGCAGGAGACAGGAGGACCCGGGGGTAGGGGAGAGAGAGAGTGTCCCGGATATTGTAAGTGAAGCAGACTCGCAAAGCCATTAGGCTTTGCGAGTAACTGGAGGGTATTGTGCGCAGACTCGCAAAGCCATTGTGAGTTAGGCTTTGCGAGTAACTGGAGGGTATTGTGTGCAGACTCGCAAAGCCATTGCGAGTGAGGCTTTGCGAGTAACTGGAGGGTATTGTGTGCAGACTCGCAAAGCCATTGCGAGTTAGGCTTTGGGAGGCAGCCACGTTCACGACGACGGAAGTAGGGCCGTATATGACGGAAGTGGCTTAAGGTAATTATATATTAGATTGTAGCAATCTATCGTTGTTGGTATTGTACATTTTTCCTGTATATGTGTTTTTTGCATGTGTACATGGAAGAGCTATTCAAATGTGATGTAGCCCCTTAGGGATGCAGTAACACTGTATCTCTATTGGTACCTTTACACGCCGCTACAGAAGGTCGGAAACAACCGGGTGTCTCACGTGCACGAGCACGTTCGAACGGTTGCAAACGGTATCCGATACCGCTTTTACACGCCGCTACAAGGTGCTCAACAGAAGGTTTAATCTATCTCTGGATGCACCGCCGGGTGCTCAAGTTACCTTCTGTAGGGCACCTTACCTCATTTACACGCCGCTACAGAAGGTAATATGGGAGGACCTGGGGCAGCAGGGACAACACATAGGCGTCCCTGAGTTGTGGATTACGAGACGCTTGTACGATGATTGGACAATGCAATAACATCATGATTGGCCAGCCAGCGCAGGAAGGCTGGCTAATACATGATGCTATTGCAATTTTGTAGTGTGACTGGTCAGCTCCTTAAATATGGCGCCTTACGCAGCGACAACCAATCGTAACGCCGGAGCTTCCACCAATGATCGCTGATGGGGCGCGGTATCCCGGAGGCTCTGTCACGCCCCAGGGATGTAACTAGGTGTTGAAAAAACCTTCCTGTTCCTCCTTTAGACGCCGCTACCATCGGGTTGAAACCAACCTGTTTTAGAGCACTGCTCTGAAACAGGTGCCGAAACTGACTGGTGGCAACAAGCTAGTTTACATGCCGCTACCTCGGGTTGATTTGATGGTGCAAGATACATTTGTCTCCGACACTCGGTTGTTTCCAACCTTCTGTAGCGGCGTGTAAAGGTACCATTTTAGATAACTTTCTCATATTTCCCCCTTGTTTACCTACCATGTATTATGCAGTGTATTCACCTATGTGGTACGGAATACATTTCATGCCAGTAACAAAAGAATACACTATTTGGGATGGGAGTTATTGGAGAGGTATATGGAGGTGTCCCATTAAGCATTAACACTAGCAACTATAAGGCTCCCTTCACATCACTTTCTTTTATATCCGTGGCTGTCCGTTATATAACCGATAGCCACGAGCCCGATTTGTCCTCCATGTATACCTATGGGAAAGGATTGGTCCTTACAGGCCATTCGTGTGTGCAGGGATCTGATTGTGTCCGCTTTTTTATGTCCCCAAAATCTGAGACTGCTCTGAATATGGGCACCCTAGAAGGGAAGATAAGCGCACAATAGGGTCTTATCCGTGTAAACTCAATGTGGAAGCTATTAATATGGCTCCACTCATCTTGCTTGGTTGTGTAAGACACAACCACTTCGAAGTCAAGGGTGTAGCCAGAAGTGTAGCTGCAGCAATCAGCCGGGTGATTCGTACGGAGCAAGTAGAAGAGTTCATTTCAGCCTTTCACGCTGCTAACCATGATTCGGAGGAAGGATATTCAAAGTTCAAGAATTGGAAATCAAAAATTGATCATCCAAGGATCTTTATTTTTAATATATCTCGACGCTTCTCGTGTGCATTAGCACACTTCCTCAGGAGAAAGAGAGTACAGTGCTACAACATGGTGAACAATTTAAATACAGGATGTGCCCGGAAATGAGGAAAGAGATGCGTCATCAAAATAATGCAACACTAACAACACAAAGATTCATTACACAAATCAACATTATACAAATAAAAGCTACAATCATGTATATAAGTCTAAAAATCACAGTCAACTGTACAAGTATAAAAATTTAAATAGCACAACATGCGGCCATAGTGGAAAACGAACTCATTCATGAGCCATCCCAAAAATCCCAATATTGGTAAAATAATTTGAGTGGTTCTCTTTTAAAAAAGAATTAAAATATGGGCAATTCTACTAAAAACCTCTTTACAGTTGCATCAATAGAATCCTATCACAAAATGTCAATTTCTTTTAGTGTACCCTCAGTATTCGATGCTGACTTGAGTCGCAAGAAAGGAATTCCCATCACAGCTCCATAGCGTATTTACCCGTAGTGCTAGTGAAGTACTGGCAATACAGGATTCCCAGATCATCTACCGGATGAATGCCCAGAACTCAAGCTGGCAACACAGGCCGGGAAGATCTCCTGTATGTAAGAAGTCGATCTTATCAACTTAACAAGGTCTCATAGAGACAAAGTCACTCTGACAAACCCGATAATTCATATGAAGGCAGTTTTGAAAATACCACTAGAAACTTGAGAACTCTCCTTCCTCAGCAAGATTGGTTGCTGCTTGACAAGAGGTGTGTCTGCCACTGGTAAGACACTCCTATCCTGGTGTCTATTGGTTGTTTGCTAGACCAAGGTGTGGCTAGCGTCCAAATTCATTCTGCACGCTGCAATACATCTATACACAGTATATTGCGGAATACAATGGTGGTTGCTGTGGAACAAATATCAAATAACCCAAATAGCTTACTTTATGTGAGGTATTATTCATGATTTCAAATGGTGTACTATTAGCCTTACATATGTATCAATCAGAAGGAGACAGATAAAAAGCACAGAAGCCTCATCACGAACATGCAATGTTGTAGAGAGATTTAGTTCATTTAAAGAGATTTCGTTCAGACCACCGGGCTGCAAGGTGTGCATCCTGTGTATCTAAAAGATCTCTTTTCTTGAAAGCACTACGTCCCTATTGGTAGTACCCACCATCACATGATCGATTGGGGTGACAATTAAATTAATCTTTTTGTCATGTTTAATTAGACAGTGCTTGGAAAGACCATGTAGGAGATAACCGTTCTTGATATTAAACCTATGTGAGTTAATACGATTATGTAGTTCCTGTGTGGTTTTACTCACATATTGTAATTTACACCCGGACTGTATTAGGTAAATGACATATGCCGATCTACATGTAAGATGGTGTTTAATAGGAAATATTTCATTGTTGTAGGTGATTTAAAGGTATTAATTTTGTGAGCAATAATATTGCAACATAGACATCTTTTACTATTGCATCTAAAGGAACTGAACTCTTCTGTGAGTTTTATCTGTGTAACTACAGTTTTCACATTTTTAAGGTAATTAGGTGCCAGGAGATTCCTGAGAGACGATGCTCTCTTAAAAGTCATCCCTGGTTTATCTGGTACTAGTAAAAAGGCCCGATGCAATTGCATCGGGAGCAGGGTGAAATGAATTGTGTGTATACAGGCGGGTCAGTGGGTAGCAGAGTATACAGGCGGGTCTGTGGGTAGCAGAGTATACAGACGGCTCTGAGGGTAGGAGATTATACAGGCGGCTCTGTGGGTAGCAAAGTATACAGGCGGCTCTGTGGGTAGCAGAGTATACAGGTGGGTCTGTGGGTAGCAGAGTATACAGGCGGGTTTGTGGGTAGCAGATTATACAGGCGGCTGTGTGGGTAGCAGAGTATAGAGAAGGCTCTGTGGGTAGCAGATTGTACAGGCGGCTCTGTGGGTAACAGAGTATACAGGCGCTGTGGTGGTGGCAGAGTATACAGGAGTCTGTGGTGGTGGCAGAAGATACAGGCGTCTGTGGTGGTGGCAGAGTATACAGGCGTCTGTGGTGGTGGCAGAGTAGACAGGCGTCTGTGGTGGTGGTGGCAGAGAATACAGGCGTCTGTGGTGGTGGCAGCAGAGTATACAGGCGTCTGTGTGGTGGCAGCAGAGTATACAGGTCTGTGGTGGTGGCGGCAGAGTATACAGGCGTCTGTGGTGGTGGCAGAGTATACAGGTGTCTGTGGTGGTGGCAGAGTATACAGGTGTCTGTGGTGGTGAAAGAGTATAAGGCGTCTGTGGTGGTGCCAGAGTATACAGGCGTCTGTGGTCGTTCCAGAGTATAAGGTGTCTGTGGTCGTTCCAGAGTACACAAAGGCGTCTGTGGTGGTAGCAGAGTATACAGGCGTTGTGGTGGTGGCAGAGTATACAGGCGTCTGTGGTGGTGGCAGAGTATACAGGCGTCTGTGGTGGTGGCAGAGTATACAGGTGTCTGTGGTGGCAGAGTATACAGGCGTCTGTGGTGCTGGCAGAGTATACAGGCGTTTGTGGTGGTGGCAGAGTATACAGGCGTCTGTGGTGGTGGCGCAGAGTATACAGGCGTGTGTGGTGGTGGCGGCAGAGTATACAGCGTGTGTGGTGGTGGTGGCAGAGTATACAGGCGTGTGTGGTGGTGGCGGCAGAGCATACAGGCGTGTTGGTGGTGGTGGTGGCAGAGCATACAGGTGTCTGTGGTGGTGGCGGCAGAGTATACAAGTGTCTGTGGTGGTGGCGGCAGAGTATACAAGCGTCTGTGGTGGTGGCAGAGTATACAGGTGTCTGTGGTGGTGGCAGAGTATACAGGTGTCTGTGGTGGTGGCAGAGTATACAGGGTCTGTGGTGGTGGCAGAGTATACAGGTGTCTGTGGTGGTGGCAGAGTATACAGGTGTCTGTGGTGGTGGCAGAGTATACAGGTGTCTGTGGTGGTGGCAGAGTATACAGGCGTCTGTGGTGGTGGCAGAGTATACAGGCGTTTTGTGGTGGTGGCAGAGTATACAGGTGTCTGTGGTGGTGGCAGAGTATACAGGTCGTCTGTGGTGGCGGCGGCAGAGTTAACAAGGTCTGTGGTGGTGGCGCAGAGTATACAGGCATCTGTGGTGGTGTGGGGCGGAAGAGTATACAGGCGTGTGTGGTGTGGCGGCAGAGTATACAGGCTTGTGTGGTGTGTGGTGGCGGCAGAGTATACAGGCGTGTGTGTGTGGTGGTGGGGCAGAGCATACGGCGTTGGTGTGGTGGCGGCAGAGATACAGGTGTCTGTGGTTGTGGCAGCAGAGTATACAGGCGTCTGTGGAGGTGGTGGCAGAGTATACAGGTGTCTGTGGTAGGTGCGGCAGAGTATACAGGCGTCTGTGGTGGTGGCATAGTATAGAGGTGTGTGTGGTGGTGGCAGAGTATACAGGCGTCTGTGGTGGTGCCAGAGTATACAGGCGTCTGTGGTGGTTCCAGAGTATACAGGGCGTCTGTGGTGTGGCGGCAGAGTATACAGGCGTCTGTGGGGGTGGCGGCAGAGTATACAGGCGTCTGTGGTGGTCAGAGTATAGAGGGTGTGGTGGCGGCAGAGTATACAGGTGTCTGTGGTGGTGGCAGATTATAGAGGTGTTGTGTGGTGGCAGAGTATACAGGCGTCTGTGGTGGTGCCAGAGTATTCAGGCGTCTGTGGTGGTGGCAGAGTATACAGGCGTCTGTGGTGGGTCGGCAGAGTATACAGGCGTCTGTAGTGGTGGCGGCAGAGTATACAGGTGTCTGTGGTGGTGCAGGTATAGAGTGTGTGTGAGGCGGCAGATATACAGGTGTCTGTGGTGGTGGCAGAGTATAAGGGTGTGTGTGGTGGTGGCAGAGTATTACAGGCTCTGTGGTGGTGCAGTGTATACAGGCGTCTGTGGTGGTGCCAGAGTATACAGGCGTCTGTGGTGGTGGCAGCAGTATACAGGCGTCTGTGGTGGTGGCGGCAGAGTATACAGGTGTCTGTGGTGGTGGCAGAGTATACAGGCGTCTGTGGTGGTGGCGGCAGAGTATACAGGCGTCTTGGTGGTGGCAGAGATACAGCGTCTGTGGTGGGGCAGAGTATACAGGCGTCTGTTGTGCGAGTTACAGGGTTGTGGTGGGTGCAGAGTATACAGGCGTCTGTGGTGGTGGTGGCAGAGTATACAGGCGTCTGTGGTGTGCAGATATACAGCGTCTGTGGTGGCAGAGTATACAGGTCTGTGAGTGCAGAGTATACGGTTTGTGGTGGTGACAGAGTATACAGGCGTCTGTGGTGGTGTGGCAGAGTATACAGGCGTCTGTGGTGGTGGGCGAGTATACGGGCGTGGTGCTGGCAGAGTATACAGGCGTCCTGTGGGGTGGTGGCAGAGTATACAGGCGCGTGGTGGTGGCAGATAACGGGTTTGGGTGGTGAGAGTATACAGGCGTCTGTGTGGTGGCAGAGTATACAGGTGTATGTGGTGGTGGAAGAGTATAGAGGTGTCTGTGGTGGTGGCAGAGTATACAGGCGTGTGTGGTGGTGGGGCGGAGGGGGGTGCTGTCAGAGGTCAGCACGCGCCTTTAGCTGCTGTGAGGACCGGAGGGTGGGGGGGGAGATGCTGCACGGCCACCCCTATAGCAGGCTGCGGGTGAGGAGGGAAGGGTTAGGGAGCACCGGCGCCTTGCAGGGCAGGGTTAAAAAAAAAAAAAAAGTTTATGCTCACCTCACCCCGAGCCCCCGCCGTCTCCCGCCGTCTTCCTGCAGGCTCCCGGTGGCTCCCGCAAGCTCGAAGTGTCTGCAGAGGTCTTCTACTGCAGTATAGGACTTGCTGTGATGTCACAGTCACGTGACCGCAAGTTACCATGGAATAACCTGCTGTCACGTGACTGTGACATCACCGCAGGTGCTATACTGCAGTAGAAGACCTCTGCAGACACTGGGAGCCTGCGGGAGCCACCGGGAGCCTGCAGGAAGACGGCGGGAGACGGTGGGGGCTCGGGGAGAGGCGAGCATATATATATTTTTTTTTAACGGTAGTCATGATTATATAAGTAGAAGGTACCCTTACATGCCGCTACAGAAGGTAGAAAACAACCGGGTTTAGGAGACAAATGTATCTTGCAGCACCGTCAAATCAACCCGAGGTAGCGGCGTGTAAACTAGCTTGTTGCCACCCGTCACTTTCGGCACCTGTTTCAGAGCAGTGCTCTAAAACAGGTTGATTTCAACCCGATGGTAGCGGTGTCTAAATAAGGTAAGGTAAAGGTTTTTTCGCCACCTAGTTAACTCCCTGGGGCGTGACACAGCCTCCGGGAAAACGCCCTCCTTCAGCGATCATTGGTGGAAGCTCCTGCGTTACAGTTGGGTGTCGCTGCATAGGGCGGCATATTTAAGGAGCTGACCAGTCACACTACACAATTGCAATAGCATCATGTATTAGCCAGCCTTCCTGCGCTGGCTGGCCAATCATGATGCTATTGCATTGTCCAATCATCGTACGAGCGTCTCGTAATCCACAATTCTGGCACGCCTATGTGTTGTCCCTGCTGCTCCAGGTCCTCCCATATTACCTTCTGTAGCGGCGTGTAAATGAGGTAAGGTGCTCTACAGAGAGTAACTTGAGCACCCGGCGGTGCCTCCAGGGATAGATTAAACCTTCTGTAGAGCACCTTGTAGCGGCGTGTAAAGGCGGTATCGGGTACCGTTTGCAACTGTTGCTACGTGCTCGTGCACGTGAGACACCTGGTTGTTTCCAACCTTCTGTAGCGGCGTGTAAAGGTACCTGTAAGGTTACCCCCAAAATAGGATAATTTAAGAGGACTGACCAATGAACCTGTAGTATGGTCTTATTTTTTTGGTTTTGTCTAGAAAAAGTAGTAAGGAAGTTAGCAAAAAAATAATTTTCCACACCTACTACTTTCTCCTTGGGGAGTAAGAGATCCTCAACAGCTTCTCCCTGTCTGGATGGGGAGTGTGGAGCTGCACAAAACCACAGCTGACAGTCCCGTCCGAGAGACTCGCATGTAACTAGGAGAGTGTGTTTCCAGCCTTAGAAGGAATGTTGGTGATCCATTTGGAATAGTGCCTGCTATTGTAGTCCAAATAGCTATTTTTTAAAGTAAGTTTTTGTATATATCTTTCCAAGAGAATGAAAGATGGTGTAATATGATTACTGGTACCGTACGTGATGGGAGATATGTTTCAGCCAGGTTGATGAACTCTATTATGTGAGCTGGGGCTGATTCAGCATGTTCCTCCCTCCCTGAGGTGTGGTCAGAGAAGTTAAATGTTCACCTCTGTTTTTTTTTCTTTGGTGTGAGTTTAGAGTGGAGGAGAGCTGTGTGCAGCTCTGAGCCTAAGAAGCTGATCCCCTGTTTTGTTTTTCTCATATGGTTTATGCCAGAAATAAACCAGACGTTTACCCGGCAAGGCTTCCTGTGTCTACCTGGAATTGGCAGCCCGTGAGTGGCTCTATCACACTTGGGAGAGAATGCGGGCATAGACCCCCAGGAAGCGCCTGGATTCACTACAAACGACCTGTATGTCCTGGGTGAAGGCAGCCACAAGCCTGCAAACACAGTCAGACGGCATGGAGGACCTGATTAAGCACTTGGTGCAGATCCAACAGCAACAGCAGCAGCAGCAACACCAACAACAGCTTGCGCAACAGGAAACAAATCAACTCTTGATTCAGCAGTTGCAGCAGCAGCGGGAGCAGCAACAGGAACTCCTGACTGAGCTAGTCCATGCAAGGGCAGCTGGCCCGTCCCCAGGTCCAGATGAGGATTCCGGCGTCAGGAAGGCGGTAAGACGGGCGCTCCAAAAGATGACCCCGGGGGATGATGTTGAAGCCTTTTTGACAATTTTTGAGAGGGTCGCAGAGCGAGAAAAGCTGCCACCGGCACAGTGGGCGGAGGTGTTGGCGCCATTTTTAACGGGAGAGCCCCAAAAAGCTTACTATGACCTGGCTTTACAGGACGCTCGTGAGTATGGGAAGCTAAAAACTGAGATTTTAGCACGTCTGGGTGTGACTATGACTGTTAGAGCTCAGCGGGTCCATCAATGGGCCTATCATGGCAACAAACCCCCTCGCTCCCAGATGTTTGACTTGCTACATCTCGTGCAAAAATGGCTGCAGCCGGAAACCTCCACACCAGCGCAAATGGTGGAGCGGGTGGTAATGGACAGATTTGTGCATGCCCTCCCAAAGCCAGTGCAAACCTGGGTTGCTCAGGGTGACCCCCAGAATGCCGATGACCTGGTGGGACTGGTGGAGAGGTACCAGGTGGTGGAGAGTACCCAAGGTAAGCCACGGGACTTGCCAGCTAAATATTGGGGGCTACAAACCGCGTCCGACACCCAAAGGAAGGGTAATAGAGCCACAGGTGAAGGGAGCCCGAGGTCGCAAGGGGCAAGTGGAGGCGTAACAAAATCTCCAGCTGGTCCGTTAATCTGTTGGAGGTGTCAAGGCCCTGGTCATGTAGCCGCCCGTTGTCCCCTGACTACTGAGCAAATAGACTGTAGCCTGGGTCGGCGCTCCTCATATTATGCTTACCCGGTCTGCAGCATTGACAGGGAACCCAGAGAGGGCCCGCAGGCATGTCTTGTGGAAGTGAATGGGGCCCGAGTAACGGGACTCTTGGACTCCGGAAGTTTGGTGACCCTGGTGAGGGCCACACTTCCCCATCGACTGATACCAGGAAAAAAGGTGGGTGTCCGCTGTATCCATGGAGATGCCAAGAACTACCCCATTGCTATTGTGACCATAAACACAAACTGCGGGACTAAGACACATGAAGTTGGGGTGGTGGAAAACTTATTGCACCCGGTGATAATCGGGCGGGACTTTCCTTTGTTTTGGGACTTGTGGGAAAAGGGGGCGGTATCGAAGGGTCCTGGTGAAGGACAGTCAGCCCAGCCAGAGACAGTGCCGCTGCAGGAGGCAGATGAGTTTCCCCTGGGAGTGCTGCTTGGTGACGACGATGAGCCGGAGTCCCATGAAGCCGACTTCCCGGAGTTGATGACATCCAGCGGGAATTTTGGGACTGCTCAAATGAGGGACTTGACCCTGAAAGGGGCCTTTGAAAATGTGACTGTTATAAACGGGGTTGCCAGGAGCCGGGGGCTGACACCAGGTTCCCTCACTTTGCAGTAAATAGAGAGTTGCTATATCGGGTTACCCAGGTGAGAGGTGAGGTAATAGAACAGCTGTTGGTTCCAGGGCCCTATAAACGCAAAGTATTAGACATGGCCCATTCTCATGTCCTGGGTGGTCACCTAGGGGTAGATAAGACCCAGGAGCGGATCCTTCGGAGGTTCTATTGGCCTGGGTGTCATCGGGAGATTGTAGACTATTGTAGGTCGTGTCCCACCTGCCAGTTGACGCGCCCCGTTGCTCACTTCCGAAGTCCGCTAGTGCCATTACCAATTATAGAAGTGCCCTTTAATCGAATTGCCATGGATCTGGTGGGCCCCTGGTCAAGTCTGCAAGAGGCCACCAGTACATCTTAGTAGTCCTGGACTATGCGACTCGGTACCCGGAGGCGATACCTTTGAGAAATTCCTCTGCTAAAACTATAGCCCGAGAATTGGTGCACGTCTTCTCAAGAACGGGACTTCCAAAAGAGATCTTGACAGATCAAGGAACCCCCTTTATGTCCAAGGTTATGAGGGAACTGTGTAAAGCACTACAGATAACCCAATTGAAAACCTCAGTGTACCATCCGCAGACAGACGGCCTCGTGGAGAGATTCAACAAAACGTTGAAGTCCATGCTGAAGAAGGTGGTCGAGAAAGACGGTCGAGACTGGGACAGTCTCCTCCCATATCTGATGTTCTCTATCAGGGAGGTTCCCCAGGCCTCAACGGGATTTTCTCCATTTGAACTCTTGTATGGTCGTCATCCTCGAGGTCTCTTGGACATAGCAAAAGAGACGTGGGAAGCAGAGGTGACCCCCCACCGTAGTGTCGTGGAGCATGTCGCTCAGATGCAGACGAGAATCGCCGAGGTGATGCCCATCGTAAAAGACAATTTGCTCCGAGCGCAAGAGGCGCAAGCAAGGGTGTATAACCGCTCTGCAAGGGTGAGACAGTTCAGTCCTGGGGATCGTGTACTTGTATTGATCCCTACAGTTGAAAGTAAATTCCTCGCCAAGTGGCAAGGGCCTTATGAAGTGGTCGACAAAGTGGGCGAGGTGAACTATAAAATTCACCAACCTGGAAGAAGGAAGCCTTATCAGGTGTACCATGTTAACCTGCTGAAGCCATGGCGGGATAGAGACCCTATGGAAACCCCCTGTCTGGTAGGGAAGATGGAGGCCGACATCAAGAGGTCACAGTGGCGGACACACTGTCGAGGGCTCAAAAGCAACAGTGTCAAGAGTTGCTTCATCGGAACAGGGATCTCTTCACAGACCTGCCGGGATGTACCCAGGTTGTGGAACACGACATCCTGACTGAACCACATGTGAGGGTTAACCTGAAACCGTACCGGATCCCTGAAGCTCGTCGAGAAGTGATCTCGAAGGAGGTGACAAGAATGTTGAATCTCGGTGTTATCGAAGAATCAAAGAGTGGCTGGTCCAGTCCCATCGTACTGGTGCCGAAACCGGACGGATCATGACGGTTTTGTAATGACTATCGCAAGTTGAACGAAGTCTCCAAGTTTGACGCCTATCCGATGCCTCGAGTCGATGAGCTCATCGAGAGGTTAGGACCAGCAAGGTACATCACCACCCTTGACCTAACAAAAGGATACTGGCAGATACCTATGTCACAGAGTGCCAAGGAGAAAACGGCCTTTTCTACACCTGATGGTTGTTTCCAATATACACGGATGCCATTCGGGCTTCAGGGAGCCCCGGCCACCTTCCAGAGGGCCATGGACCGAATCCTAGCCCCCCATAAGAGGTACGCTGCAGCTTATTTGGACGACATAGTGATCTTTACCTCGGACTGGGAAAGTCACCTGCAGAAGGTCCAGAGGGTACTGGAGGCACTGAGAACTGCGGGGTTCACAATTAACCCGAAGAAGTGCGCCATCGGGAAGGAGGAGGCCAGGTATTTGGGGTATGTTGTCGGGAGAGGCCAGATCAAGCCACAACTAAATAAAGTGGAGGCAATTCAGAGTTGGCCACAACCCCTCTCTAAAAAGCAAGTCAGAGCCTTCCTGGGACTTGTCGGATATTACCGGCGATTCATCCCAAACTTTGCTGTGAAATCCGCTCCCTTGACTGACCTCCTCAAGGGCACGAAGTCCTCCATGGCCAAGTGGACTTCGGAAGCTGAGACGGCTTTCCAGGACCTAAAGTCAGCTCTGTGTAACCGGCCGGTCCTAATGGCACCAGATTTCAGCAGGGAGTTTGTACTCCAGACCGACGCATCAGAGGTCGGGCTAGGAGCTGTCCTGTCCCAGGTAGTACATGGAGAAGAACATCCAATCCTGTACCTTAGTAGAAAGTTGTCGTCCTGCGAGAAAAACTATGCTATTGTAGAAAAGGAGTGTTTGGCCATCAAATGGGCGGTGGACACTTTACGGTATTACCTCCTAGGGCGACAGTTTAGGCTGGTGTCCGATCATGCGCCCCTGACGTGGCTGAGGGACAGACGGGGAAAGAATGCCAGAGTGACCCGGTGGTTTTTGGCCCTTCAAGATTTCACTTTCCACGTTGAGCACAGGCCAGGGAAATTCCATGGGAATGCAGATGCCCTGTCTAGGTTCCCCTGTTTGGTGTCCGATGGTGCCCAAACCTCCGGCTTTGGGCAGAGGGGGGGAATGTGTAATATGATTACTGGTACCGTACGTGATGGGAGATATGTTTCAGCCAGGTTGATGAACTCTATTATGTGAGCTGGGGCTGATTCAGCATGTTCCTCCCTCCCTGAGGTGTGGTCAGAGAAGTTAAATGTTCACCTCTGTTTTTTTTTCTTTGGTGTGAGTTTAGAGTGGAGGAGAGCTGTGTGCAGCTCTGAGCCTAAGAAGCTGATCCCCTGTTTTGTTTTTCTCATATGGTTTATGCCAGAAATAAACCAGACGTTTACCCGGCAAGGCTTCCTGTGTCTACCTGGAATTGGCAGCCCGTGAGTGGCTCTATCACAATGGTTAAATGTAATTAATTTATGTAAGTAAATTCCTTAGATTTAACCATCTTCCATTCTCTTGGGAAAATATATACAAAAACTTACTTTAACAAATTCGATGCAAATAGCTATTTGGACTACAATAGCGGGCACTATTCCAAATGGATCACCAATATTTCTTCTAATCAGTATAAAAGGATTAGAAGAAATTGCAGATTTTATATCACAATCTAAACTAGAAAGAAACTACGCCAAAAAACTTTTAAACAGAGCTTACAATGATCGTGTCAATTTAAACCAGGAGGACCTCTTACTCCCCAAGGAGAAAGTATTGGGTGTGGAAAATGATTTTTCTGCTAACTTCCTTACTACTTTTTCTAAACAACACCAAAAAATTAAGACCATACTACAGGATCATTGGTCAGTCCTCCTAAATGATCCTATTTTGGGGGTAACCCTACCAGATAAGCCAGGGATGATCTTTAAGGGTGCCTTCACACTTGCGTTTGCAAGCGCTGCGCATGTTGCGGATGTGAAAAGATAAATCCGCATGCATATTGCGGACGTATTTTTATAATGGAGTACGCATTCGTCCGCAATTACATGCATTTGCATGCGTACGTCTGCGTATGCGTACCTGTGTGATACCAATGTGATAAGAATGGTGTGTGGATGTGAATAGAATAGGTAATCATAATTAGAATATAGTGACCACAGGCCTTGTCATTCATTCCATATAAATGATCAGTTCTTGGTTGAAATACAAAAAAAGCCACTTCCTCTTCACATTATACCGTTATGATGAAACCATGAGCTGAGCTGAAATTAAACCACATCCTCACCCAGGGAAACAGATGGGGGTATTGCACAGGAAAGAAGTGAATATCTTGTGGTTGATGGTCACGGATGGATCATGCCATCAGCACGTGATCAAGGATAGTATAAATTGAAGGAAGTCACAGTCAGGGGGGAGGAAAAACCTTTCCAGAGGCCAACATGTATAGATGTCTCTGTGAAGCAAGCCGTGGTCCCTTCTCGCTGATCGTGACTTCCCCGATGAAGAAGGTGACGCAGCTACAATACACGGTAAACGTATTGATGCTTATTCGCTATAATTAAGTCTAGGTATAATTGATATACTTTATGTTAAGCCTGTATTCAATTGATGACAATTCATGTGCTACTTTGTTAACAAATAAATTTAATCTTGCTATAAAGAATATTATTATTCATGACTGATTTGTAAGTCAGTGAGCGCTACATAAGTACGGGCTCTGCCCCGATCCAGGTAAATTTAGCAAGACATTAATTGGCGTAGTCGGCAGGATACCCCACAGTGGGGTATTTAAAGAACGCCTTATTTTTTAGTAATATTCTCTTATTTGGCATTTTTCCAAATTTCATGATCTTTTGGCAAAGTACCAAAATGTTTAGAAAACGCAAGGAAACAGCTAAGGAAATTGTTATGGAGGTTCCCAGTTGGACCGAGGCTCTATATAATATTATAGCACATGAATTGGTCAATTGTGGACTGGCGGAAAAATGGCAGGATAAGTTAAAAAATTCTGAACCCTATAATGTTGTTGACGTACTTATAGGAATCCCTGCTGCAAAGACAGGTGATGTGATAACCCCTCAATGTTGTGAAGTTACTCAAGAGGGGATCCCTGCAAAGGCAGGTGATGTGGTAACCCCTCGATGTTGTGAAGTTACTCAAGAGGGGATCCCTGCAAAGGCAGGTGATGTGGTAACCCCTCGATATTGTGAAGTTACTCGAGGGATCCCTGCTGCAAAGGCAGGTGATGTGGTTACCCTCGATGTTGTGAAGTTACTCGAGGGATCCCTGCTGCAAAGGCAGGTAATGTGGTTACCCCTCGATGTTGTGAAGTTACTCAAGGGATCCCTGCTGCAAAGGCAGGTGATGTAGTAGTCTCTCATTGTTGTTAAAATTACTCGAGAGGGTCCCTGCAAAGGCGAGTGATGAAGTAATATTGGGGAAGCGAAACTGGATGCTAGCCTCAGCCTATAAGACAATTCATAGTAAAAATTCTCAGCTAGTTAAGGTAAAATAGATAGATAAATCTGTTTAAGGTATAGTGCAAACACATTGCATTTGTGTAACATTTGTTTGTCGAATAATTGTGTTTGAAAGAAGGTGACTGGTATGAGACTCCTTGATTGAACTGAATGACCGTATGCATGTAATAAGGATTGAAAAATAAAAAACCTGATTGTATAAAGGAGTCCACTTAGTCCAATTAGTTGTGATCCCTTGCCAACTGACATCCGGGATACAACGGAGGAACGTTTAGTAAAGTGAAAAAACACATAGCCTCACGTGTGAGAATGAGATAAGCTGAAACCAAGTATTTTGTTAACATTGCGAAACTAAGCAAAAAGACTGGGAATACACGTAGTCGGGCTTGTCCTGTCCGTGTTTTGCCGGTGGCCTATGGTTTTGCAGTAAACTAACTAATATTTGGGGAGGCTGCAATTGAAGCGATTGTGTTGAATGTTCTGCAGATTTTGTGTGGGTTGTGCAGGTTTCAGAAAAGTTGGATGTTCGAGGCTGGTCCAAGGCTCCCTACAATATCATAGTGCAGAAATTGTTACAGAGTAGATTAGCTGATGCTTGAAATAATATCAAGGGTTTATAATCCCTCGATGTTGTTAATGTACTCGAGGGGAATCCCTGCCAAGGCAGGTGATGCTATACAGTTAGAAGGTGAAATTGGGTATTGGCTATTTTCTTAGCCCAAAAAATATAAATATGAACAAGGAATAAAATGTTATTTGTTCACTGATTCAAGGTTTGTAGTTAGTGGTGCAGCTACTTGGATTATAGGTTGAAAAATAAAATGTTGGGGTCGTGGCCTGGGCATGGAGGGGAGCAGAGGCTGAACCACAGAGCTCCTGTTCCCTGATTACCACTGGGCTGAAACAGCCAGTATCAGACCCCATAAAAAGATCCATATGCCGCCTAAGAAGAGGGGGAATCGTGTCCAGCAAGCCCGGGAGCCGTCTGTACCCCCCACAGGGAGGATTTCTCATTACCTCAGGGATGCAAATCTAACTACTAAACAGGACACTACTGAGGCACAGGAACATCATCAAGCCGATGTAGATACTGATACTGACATGGAGGAGTACAGTCAGCAAAGACCAACTAGTGTATTATTGGAAGTGTGGCAGACTTGTCCCCAGTCAGGAGAGGAGAGATTGGGGAGATGCATGCACAAACCCCCTTGATAAAGAGACGCTCGGTGGAAAACCTTGAAGGACCCCACGGCAACCTAACACACACACCACTCCAGCAATCCGCCTATGCCAGATCCCCCCTACCTCCAGGCCAGGTATTGATAACCAGCACTCCAGGAGGACAGGAGATATGGGACGACCTCAGGTCCCGTATACAGACTATCCCTACCAGGGAGGAAATGGAGGGCTTTATTACTAGGGTGGAGGCATCCTTTAAGGCAGAGGTTACAGAGCTTCGGGGCGAAGTCCATAAGCTTAACCTGAGAGTAACCTCTACTGAATCATCCTCCCAGAACATAGACGAGAGGCTGAAGATATTAGAAGACAAGGTCTCTTCACAAGCCTCCCAGTTTGAAAAAATGTTAGACTCCATGGAAGACATGGAGAATCGGGAGAGGAGGAATAATATCAGGATCAGGGGCCTCCCCGAAAGTGTCGGCCCTAAGGAGCTGGACTATACCCTTAAAAACATATTCAACTCAATAAGGGAAGTATCGGCAGACTCAATTTTAGAATTTGACAGAGCACATAGATCCCTGGGACCTCCACCCATAGAAGGGGATAGGCCTCGAGGTGTGTTGTGCAGGATCCATAAGTATAAAATCAAAGAGGCGATCTTTACTAAACCTCGATCTAAAGGACAGATCAAATACCAGGACTATTCTATTCAATTACTGGCAGATTTATCAAGACGCACCTTGCAAAAAATGGAGGGCGTTTCGCTCTCTCCTGGTAATCCGGAGACAACAGGACATACCCTACACTTGGGGCTTTCCATTTCGCCTCCAGGTGCGGAGAGATGGAGTTCTTCACTACGTAACTCATCCTAGGGGAGTACCGGAGTTCACAAAGGCGTTGGGACTCCCTGCGGTCACTATCTCGCCAGAGGAATGGCCGGGACATTATGAATGCCTAGAATGGATGCCGATGTTCCCAGAACCATCAAGAGGAGGCAGGAAGAGGGGGAGGGGGGCTTCACGGAGAGGGAGGAATAGAGGGTGGAGAAGGGGATCATTTAATAATGGTTGAGGAGTCTCCCTTACGACTTGAAAATTATGCTATCTGTCCTTCTGCATTTTGGTGAATTTCCTTTCAGGGGAGATGGTGGAGATGGTTTCCATGATGACCCATCTTACCACATAAAGGCAAATATGTACCAGGGTTTCTCATACGTTTCCTGTTATACCTGTAATTTACTGAGTTAACTTACCATTATGACACGGGGTCCGTAGAATATACACCGGCTCAGACACCTTATCCGTACCTGATTACAGCCCTGAATAATTTTTTCAGGTTTAGTTGTTACTGTTCGGAAATGTTATTCTTCCATGTTATAATTTTCTATGTTTTATAAATGTGGCCCGGGGTGAGAAGGACAACACCTGAGTGTACACAGTCACCTGTTTTAAGGAAGACTGGTCGAGTAGACCACCCCAAACCGCTTTCCCAGATTATTCTGGGAAATTTCTCTATCCTCTATCCTTTTCTGTTTTTCTCTCTTCTTTATACTTCCTTTTTCCTCTCCTCTCCTAACTCACCGGTTATTTTTCTCACTCCCCCACTTTAGGGCCTCTAGGTTCATTCCCTCTATTTCTCCTCCCTTCTGTTCTTCTCCCCTTTCCTCTCCTTCTAGTTCCTTTTCTCGGTTACCTTGCCTCTGACCCCAGTGTCGACCATATCAACTTTAAAAATCTGTTCGCTCAACGTGGAGGGATTCAATACTCCCCAGAGGAGGTCTCAGATCTTATACTCTGCTCATAAGCAGAAGTGTCAGATCCTGATGTTACAGGAGACTCACTTCAAATCAGGTCATGTACCGAGTCTCCGTAACAGATACTTCTCTGGCTGGCACCATAGTACAAACCCAGAAGCGAGAACGAAGGGTGTGTCCATTGCGATACACAGGTCACTGACACACGAGATTCTTGATACCTGTATAGACCCACAAGGCCGATACATTTTTCTTAAGATGAGGATTGCTGGATCTTTACTAACTGTCGTTAATTGGTACTTGCCTAATAGGTTTCAAACGAAGACATGCAGATCGTATCTACTACGGTTGACAACCTTTGCAGAAGGATCAACCATTATCGGTGGGGATATCAATTTCACCCTGGACCTGGCGGCGGACTCATCCTCTGGTAAGAGATCTATCCCAAATAAAAGGCTTGTCTCCATAAAAATGTTCTTTCACACTCTGAGGCTTATAGACATCTGGATGACCTTGAATCCACAAGGGAGGGATTACACATATTTCTCCCCATTACATGATTCATACAGCAGAATAGACCTATTTTTCATTAGTCATAACTTACTATCCTGGAACCCTGAGGCAACCATAGGAGATATTTTGCTATCAGACCATGCTCCCACCTATTTGACTCTTACTTTGCCTGACAGAAGTAGCAGACCCTGGTCGTGGAGACTTAATGAACATCTATTAAAGGACGAGGTGTGTATGACCGAGGTTAAAGAGACTATACAGTCCTTTGGCCGAGACCATGCCTCTGATCCCACCTCTTCTCCCACGAAGTGGGAAACCCTGAAATGTGTCCTGAGAGGAGTGTTTATTAAGCATGGCACTCGCCTGAAGAAGAATAACACAAAATTGATAGAGGACCTAACTTTCTCAAATCCATGTATTGGAAACTACACATAAACAGACCTTATCTAGAATGACCCTCTCCGACTTGATTTTAAAGAAAAAAGAACTAAAATATTTACTAGATCAAAAATATTGTAGATATTCTGAGAAATCTAGGAGTTATTTTTACTCCAACTCAGATAAATGTGGGCATCCCTTGGCCAGACTTCTCCATCCTCGGTTAAATCCGACATTTGTCCCAAACATCTCTACTAAAACGGGAGGTCGCACGTCCCTACCAAGTGAAATACTGGAGGAATTTAGACAGTATTATCTTGATCTATACAATATCAAGGGACATTTGTCTGATGCGCCACCCCGGAACTGTCAGAAAGGATAAAGAGATATATAGATAAAACAGCGATGCCAACACTGGCTAAGAAAACTACTGCAATGTTAGAGGAGGAGATCTCAGGGGAAGAACTGTTATGGGCTATCCAATCTACCCCATCAGGGAAATGTCCAGGTCCAGATGGATTTTTACCCAATTTTTATAAAATACTTAAGACCCAGCTGGCTCCCGCAATGTTGACGGCCTTTAATGCTGTCCTGAAGGGTTCTGATTTCGTGCCTCAGTCTTTAGAAGCCCATATCAGCGTCATCCCCAAACCTGGGAAAGACCCATCTTCAGTATCAAACTACAGGCCGATTTCGTTACTGAATGTGGATGTCAAATTATTCTCTAAAATATTAGCTGACCGATTAGCCCCGCTTCTCCCTTCCGTAATTGACTCGGACCAGGTGGGCTTTGTCAGAGGCCGGGAGGCTAGGGACAACACTATTAGAACCCTCCTCCTTATAGCTAAGGCCAAAAGCTCATCAGCTCCGCTTGGTCTGATTTCTGTGGATGCTGAAAAGGCCTTTGACAGAGTTCATTGGGGGTTTATGAAGGAGGCGCTGATTCAACTTGGCCTGGGCCCCCGATTTTTACACGGAATCTCGTCCCTATATTCCTCATTGTCTGCCAGGGTGAAGATTGGGGGTGTCCTGTCTTCCCCGTTCAAAATCGCAAATGGCACTAGACAGGGGTGTCCATTGTCACCCCTGCTTTACATTATTGTAATGGAACATCTGGCCACAGCAATCAGAACCAACATTGACATTCATGGGATAGAGCTGGGTCACAATCACCACAAGACGGCACTATTTGCCGATGATCTCCTCCTCTATGTCTCGCAGCCCCTGATCTCTATCCCTTCAATTTTGAAAGAATTCGAACAGTTCGGACGGTTCAGTAACTTTAAGGTTAACTGTTCCAAGATGGAAGCGCTCAACATCTCTCTACCTGGAGATTTGGTATCTCATTTATCCAGGCAGGTCCCGTTCAAATGGAGGGAGGAGGCTATTAAGTACTTGGGAGTTAACATACCAAAAGATCTTAGGCAATTGTTTAAGTTAAACTACCATCCCCAATTATCGGGCGTAGAGGAGGCTTTTTCATCATACCGTCAATTAAAGCTATCCTGGTTCGGGAGAATGAACGTTATTAAAATGGACATCCTACCCCGACTCCTGTATATCTTTCAAACAGTTCCGATCCCCCTGGACAGAAGGTTTTTGGCTAAATTACAATCTCTTATATTATTAAATTTACATAGAACGGGAAGAGATCTAGGTTGGGGATTAATATCCTTTCGCTACCTAGATCTAAAGGAGGGGTAGGGTTACCCAACATTCATAGATACTTTTTAGCTTCTTCTCTTGTCAGAGCCCTAGACTGGCACTATTGCACGTCCTCAAAGAGATGGGTAGAGGTGGAGCAGGATGGCCTGGGGATCCCATTACGGCATCTACTTTGGATTCTCCCTGGGAACATAAAAGAACTACCCCCCCTCTCCGACATGACCAGGGTCACTCTGCAAGTATGGCATTCAGTAATAAAAACACTTTACACAGATGGCAAACTCAGTCCTCTCACCCCCCTCTTTTCTAGCCCTGCTTTTCCACCTGGGTTCGGAAGACAAAGATTTCTGTGCTGGCAGAGTGTGAACGATACCCGAATGGGACAGACCCTATCCAATGGGGATTTGCCCTCAATGAGAGAGATTCAGTCTAATGATCCTACTAGGCCTCTTAGATGGTTTGAATTTCTCCAATATAAATCATTTCTATATCCGTCCGACCATACGTGCAGGGTGAGATTACCACCAAACATATTGGAGAGATTGTTCCAACAGGATTCCCCCCCCGAGGCGCAAAATTTCGGCCTTATACCTGGCCTTAGGATCCCTGTGAGATCAGGAAACCTTACACTTCCAGCGGGCCTGGGAGAAGGAATTAAACAGGAACATTATAGACAGTGATTGGCAGAAAAGCTTTATGTTTACACACAAATTAGCCAGTACCTGTGTTGCACAAGAGAGGAGCTATAAACTGCTCACCAGATGGTATCTATGTCCTGTTGCCGTACACCGCGTGTTCCCTGAAACTTCAGACAGTTGCTGGCATTGTGGGAAAGCGCCAGGGACGATGCTCCACATTTGGTGGAGTTGTGATGAGATCCAGCGGTTCTGGTCTGGGGTGTTCGGCACTTACACACGAATTACAGGTAAACGGGTTAAATGTTGCCCTGAAGTAGCTTTACTATCCATTTTTCCAGGTCCTATTGGGCTTAATAAGAGGGATATCCTCCGCTTCTGTGTCTCAGCCGCCCGCGCTCTAATTCCGAGATTCTGGAGAACTCCTCGGGTACCTTCCCTACTTGACTGGTTCAAAGAGATGATGGATCTATTCCGAATGGAAGAGCTGGCAGCTGACGCTTCAGGTTCCCGTGACAAATTTTTGGTGACCTGGACTGAATGGATCCTCTACCAAGACTCAAGTGAATTCAGGAAAACTTTCTCTGAGGTCGATTCAAAGGTGCGATAAATGGTCGACACGGGGTTGAGGTACACCCTATCCCCTATTCCCCTTAACTTTCTGGTCCTATTCTCTCCTTACCCTGACCCCGATTAACTTAGTTCAGTCCCTACTTCCCCCCCCTAATATCTCTATCTATTTTTTTTCTTTTTCTTTTCGGATACCCTATGTTAAGCAATAGTCTTAGTTTTGAATATAAATTTTTTTTACAGTATATCTTTTTATGCGGTTCCAGTAAAACTGATGGGAGCAATGTACCTGTTATATTGAGGAACCCCACTTAAGGAGAGCCTTCTTCAGATGAACCGGATTTTGGTAGGTCCTACGAGGCTACATTTTCACTAGTACACTAAAGCCAGTAAAGAGTTAATAAGTATTACTCTAATAGATACCCGCTTGTTTTTGACCAAACTGACAAAGGGGAGTTTGATGCTACAATATTCCTAAAGGGATTCCCAATCCCCCTCTTTGCGGTAATCCCCTCGACTGAGACAGAGATTTCTTAACCCCCTGTCTGTGGAACATGACCATGGGAACAGACCGCCTTACATCTGGAGAGGGTACATATACCTGAGAATGTACATTGTATAATACTTTGTACTGATGTTACTAATGTGAATTTCTTAGTTGTACTTATTGATTTATATTTTCTCGTATAATTTGTAATCTTTCTTTTTTTTTCTTCTTTTTCAAATTCAATAAAAAAAAGAGATTAACCATAAAAATAAAATGATTGACAAATTCATAGGAAAGAGTGGTGGGGGAAAGAAGTTTGGCAAAATAATGCAGAATATGTCCAAACAACCAAAAATACTCTTTTCATGTTGATGCACATGTTTCTCTTGACTCATTGAAATGTTTGTTTAATTCCCAAGCAGATGTGGCAGCCGCAATGTCTGTCGCAGGTACTGAACCTGATAAAGAAAAAGAAATATGGTTGCAAGGTGTAGCTGTCTGGACGCCTCAGAAAAGTGGACATTTGGGAGAAAATGCCACTTACAGGTGGGCACAAGACAGAGGAGTGCCCTTAACTTTAGATGTCATTGCATAATGTCCCATATGTCAACATTCACAGACAAAGGCAGTGCCACATACTGTAATGGGACACATAGGTGAATTGCCAGCTTAGATGTGGCAGATGGATTTCATCGGTCCTCTGCCAGAGAGTAGACGTTGTAAATATATCTGTACAACTGCAGACACATACTCAGAATTGATGGTGAGGTTTCTTTGTAAATCTGCCACCCAGAGGAGTACTGTGAGAACATTAAAACTGATCACATAGTATTACACATAATCTGAGCATACATAAAGTACATGTACAGTCATGGCCAAAGGTTTTGAGAATGACACCAAAATTATATTTTCACATGATCTGCTGCCCTCTGGTTTTTATTTGTGTTTGTCTGATGTTTATGTCACATACTGAAATATAATTGCAATCATATTATGAGTACCAAAAGGTTATATTGACAGTTAGAATGAGTTAATGCAGCAAGTCAATATTTGCAGTGTCGACCCTTCTTCTTCAGGACCTCTGCAATTCTCCCTGGCATGCTCTCAATCAACTTCTGGACCAAATCCTGACTGATAGCAGTCCATTCTTGCATAATCAATGCTTGCATTTTGGCAGAATTTGTTGGTTTTTGTTTGTCCACCCGTCTCTTGATGATTGACCACAATTTCTCAATGGGATTAAGATCTGGGGAGTTTCCAGGCCATGGACCCAAAATCTCTATGTTTTGTTCCCTGAGTCATTTAGTTATCACCTTTGCTTTATGGCAAGGTGCTCCATCATGCTTGAAAAGGCATTGTTGGGCGCCACACTGCTCTTGGACGGTTGGCAGAAGTTGCTCTTGGAGGACATTCTGGTACCATTCTTTATTCATGGCTGTGTTTTTAGGCAAAACTGTGAGTGAGCCGATTCCCTTGGCTGAGATGCAACCCCACACATGAATGGTTTCAGGATGCTTTACAGTTGGCATGAGACAAGACTGGTGGTAGTGTTCACCTCTTCTTCTCCAAATAAGCTGTTTTCCAGATGTCCCAAACAATCGAAAAGGGGATTCATCAGAGAAAATGACTTTACCCCAGTCCTTAGCAGTCCACTCCCTGTACCTTTTGCAGAATATCAGTCGGTCCCTGATGTTTTTTCTGGAGAGAAGTGGCTTCTTTGCTGCCCTCCTTGAAACCAGGCCTTGCTCTCAGAGTCTCCGCCTCACAGTGCGTGCAGAATCACTCACACCAGCCTGCTGCCATTCCTGAGCAAGCTTGGCACTGCTGGTAGTCCGATCCCACAGCTGAAACAGTTTTAAGATACGGTCCTGGCGCTTGCTGGTCTTTCTTGGGCGCCCTGGAGCCTTTTTGACAACAATGGAAGCTCTCTCCTTGAAGTTCTTGATGATGCGATAGATTGTTGACTGAGGTGCAATCTTTCTAGCTGCGATACTCTTCCCTGTTAGGCCATTTTTGTGCAGTGCAATGATGGCTGCACGTATTTCTTTAGAGATAACCATGGTTAACTGAAGAGAAACAATGCTACCAAGCACCAGCCTCCTTTTAAAGTGTCCAGTGGTGTCATTCTTACTTAATCATGACTGATTGATTACCAGCCTTGCCCTCATCAACACCCACACCTGTGTTAATGGAACAATCACTAAAACGATGTTAGCTGCTCCTTTTAAGGCAGGACTGCAATGATGTTGAAATGTGTTTTGGGGGTTAAACTTCATTTTCTAAGCAAATATTGACTTTGCAAGTAATTGCTGTTAAGCTGATCACTCTTTATGACATTCTGGAGTGTATGCAAATTGCCATTAGAAAAACTGAAGCAGTAGACTTTGTTAAAATTAATATTTGTATCATTCGCAAAACTTTTGGCCATGACTGTAGATACACTGATCTATTGGAAATTGAAAGAGGAAGCACAAATTCCTGACAGCGCCAGGTAAGGTAAGTACCATTTCTACTGGTTTTGCATGTAAGATTCCTAAAGGACATTTTGGTGAAATTGCAACAAGATCTAGCTTTGCTTTAAAAGGTGCAATAGTAGGAGGAGGTGTTATTGATCCTGATTATAAAGGAGAAATGAAGGTTAATTTAGGGGATGAGCCCCTTATTTTAACAAAACACCAGAGAATAGCTCAGATGCTGTTAATTCCAGTAAAGGGCCTGTCACACGCGTCAATGTCGTCAGTGAGATGATCGCTGACGACATTGACGGCTGATTGCTGGTGAGCTGTCACACAGGCAGACTCACCAGCGATCAATTGACCAGAGACATCATGGAAACGATTTAAATATCGTTTCCATGATGTCTTGCTCCCGCTGCCAGCCTGCTGGAAGCGGGAGCAGGCTGGTCTCCAAGGTAAACTGCGGGTATCTAGGCAGCGCGCGCTGCCTAGATACCCGACGTGTACCTTAGTTACCAGCCTCCTCCGCTCACCGGCTGGTATCTAAGGTACACAGCGGGTAACTAGGGACCCTAGTTACCCGCTGTGTACCTTAGATACCAGCCGGTGAGCGGAGGAGGCTGGTCGAGTATCTAGGCAGCGCGCGCTGCCTAGATACCCGCAGTTTACCTTGGATACCAGCTCCCAGCGCTCGTGAAAGGCGCTGGGAGCTGGAATATCGCTACTCCCGGTGTCATACGCAGCGATGCTGCGTGTCCACCGGGCGACAATCGCCAGGTTTTAGAGCAGGTTCTAAAACCTGGCGATCATCAACCAGCGATTTATCGCTGGTTGATTCAGTATGTCACACGCGACAATATCGCTGCAACGTCACGTGCAGCCGATATCGTGCAGGCGATATTGACGCGTGTGACAGGCCCTTAAATGTGTCTGAGGTGAGAGAAGGTAAAGCTCCTACAGAATTGACGGTCAGGGGAGATAAAGGTTTTGGGGTCCTCCAATATCACTAATATGGGGGCCAAAATATGGATACAGAATACCCAAGGACCGCCATCTGAGGCTGAGGTCATTGCAGTGGGAAAAGATAGAACACTCTTGATACTGAGACCAGGAGTAGGGAAGTGGGAATATGTCCCACAGGAGAAATGTTATGTACGGAAATGATGCCATCTTTTATTGTACCCTAGGTATGACTGTTAAGTGGAATCCTTGGAAGCGTATTTTTAGACGTAGCTGATGGATGGAGCAACCTACACCGAGAGGGGCCGATAGCCAACAAGTTCCTGGTGCACCATCAAGTGACGGAAGCGTTGAATAACACTGAACCCACAGATTGTTTGATTTGTACTCATTCTCCTGTGACAGCGACCAGTATTCCTTTCCTGGCTATACTGGTAACAATGGAAGAAATCCTGATGTGGGACAATTGCTCAGAGAGTTTGAAATCTGAGTGGCACAATTAAGAATTTGCAGTATATGTCCTTTAAAGGAGGAGTTTGGGGGCCGAGAAATAAAACTGGGTTGACTGATTTGTGATTGCTCCCTATGAATCATATACGTATACATTTTGGGACAATTACAAATACAGCAGATGCTTTCAAACCTAGTCTACTAGAAAGGACGATTCATGATGTATTCTGGCCTTATGCAACTATGTTTATTAATGGAACTAGGGATACCTGTAGTGATATACCAGGTGATTTAATGTGTAATGAATCTTCTGAATATTAAGCTAATGAATAGTGATGAGCGAGTATGCTCTGCGCTGCTCGGTACTTGCACGAGTATCACTGTACTCGGGCTACTCGGCGAGCACCGAGTAATCTCGCGATACTCGTGCTGTGCTCGTGGTCCTCATCCCTGCATGTTGGCGCTCTTTAGAGAGCCAGCCCACATGCAGGGATTGGCTGGCAGACCACTGCAATGCCACAGCCCTGTTAGTTGTGGCATTGCAGTGATTGGCCGGCCTGCACAGCGTGACCGAGCCTTTATAAGACCCGGCCGCGCTGTGCTCTGCACACAGGCATCCAGACAGTGAGTGTAGGGAGAGTGTCTGCTGCTGCTTAGGGACAGATTTGCGGCCCTCATAGGTAGATCCGGAGCAGGGCTGCAAACTGCTGCTGACCACAACAGTCCTTCTCAGGACTAATCTAGACGGATATAGGCAGGGTGATCCAGATCAGAATCCAAGCTTTTCTGTGACCATAACAGTAATTACTAGCTTGATACAGGATAGGGACTAAAATCCTACTCTCCTGTGAGCTGAACAGTCACCAGACTGGTGTACATACTACCTTGATACAGGTTAGGGACTAAAATCCTACTCTCCTGTGACCATTACAGTCACCAGACTGTTGTACTTACTACCTTGATACAGGTTAGGGACTAAAATCCTACTCTTCTGTGATCTGAACAGTTACCAGACTGGTGTACTTACTACCTTGATACAGGTTAGGGACTAAAATCCTACTCTCCTGTGAGCTGAACAGTTACCAGACTGGTGTACTTACTACCTTGATACAGGTTAGGGACTAAAATCCTACTCTCCTGTGACCATTACAGTCACCAGACTGTTGTACTTACTACCTTGATACAGGTTAGGGACTAAAATCCTACTCTTCTGTGATCTGAACAGTTACCAGACTGGTGTACTTACTACCTTGATACAGGTTAGGGACTAAAATCCTACTCTCCTGTGAGCTGAACAGTTACCAGACTGGTGTACTTACTACCTGTCACATCGCCATTGGACTCGGTGGCCGGTGTTCCTGCCCCGGCCGCTGGGAGGAGCCGGATTCCTTCTTCTGGTGGTGCTGGTGATAGGAAGGCCTTGTCCTCATATGGACCTGCTCCAGCGACGTCTGCCTCTGTCGCTGAGCGCCGCTGTGTTTCCCCTCTGGGTGGTGTTGGTCGCAGAAGAGCGGGCCCTGCAGAGGTGTCCGTTAGGCGCAGCCTGCGTTCTTCTGTCAGAGGTGGGATGGGTGGAGCCAGTCGTGCATCTCCATCTGGCCTGGCTCTAGGGGCGGTCCGGATGAGGTCATCAGGCTGTGAGCTCCAGCCTATGGGAGGTAACCGCGCCCTTCAAATACATTGGAGCCTGTCTTGCAGGCCGCCAGATATAGTTTTGGTTCCCCAAGTGACATAGTGTGTGTGTTTGGTTTTGACGCTGACCTTTGCCTGGATTTTTGACTCTGTACCGCCTGACGATTTTGTACCTTTGCTGCCCTCTCGGTTTTGACTCTGACCTTTGCCTGGATTTTTGACTCTGTACCGCCTGACGATTTTGTACCTTTGCTGCCCTCTCGGTTTTGACTCGGACTCCTGACTACGTTCTTCGCTTCCTGATTTTTCCCTTCCTAGACGACCTCCCTGCTCTGCTGCTCCCATAGGTAGCTACCCCCTGGGCTCCGCTATAATTCCAGATCCCTGTATAGGGGTTAAGGGTCTCGGGGTTTCTCGGGTTGCTGCCTTACCAGCAGCTCAGCCTTACAGCGGACGGTCGTCACATTATATCTGGCCATACCATTTTTTCTATATATATATCGACTATATATATATGTAAACGCATTCCCTTACCTTTTTTTTTCTCTCCTTTTCCCAATGGTTTTACCTGTTGTTTTTTTTTCTTTACTCTGAGCTGTGTCAGCTGTTAATTGCTTCCATCAATGCATCTGTGTCCAGCTTCTCAGTCCTGTGGAGGAACACTCCCATCTTCTCATACCAACATGCTGCACAAGTTACCATCTGAAGTCCTCTGCATGAATGCTGGAGATCAGAAGGCCTCATTCCCTGGATGTCAGCACCTGGGGGGCTCTGGCTATGCCTGCTCAGGTGCCCAGGTAGGATTGCCCGCAAATGCGGCCAAAGTCCTGTTACCTATTTCTTTGACTTACCTTAAGAAATCTGTGTGTTTGGAGGCTTATGTTGACAGTGGCTCAGAGGGGAATTTCATAGATCTCCATGTAGCGAGAACTCTTGGTGTACCACTGCTAAGGCTTAATGCCCCCATTAGAATCACTGCAGTTAATGGCACTCCCCTCATCCAGGGTGGAGTGGAATTTGTCACTGAGGAAGTGTCAATGCTGGTGGGGTCTTTACATGCTGAAAAGATGTCATTTTTTACAATCAGTAATTTATCATCTGCAGTAATCCTGGGCATGCCATGGTTACGTAAACATAACCCAGTCATAGACTGGCACTTGGGTGACATCGTGCGCTGGAGCCCAAAGTGTCAGGATAACTGTATCTCGCTATCTGTAAACCAAGTGAAGGTCAAGTCTCCTCCCTTTGTACCATATGCCTTTAGAGATTTTGAGGATGTATTTTCTATTCAGGAATCAGAGAAATTACCCCCTCACAGAAAGTATGATTGCGCCATAGATTTGATACCTGATTCTCGTCTCCCAAAGGGGAGAATATTTAACCTCTCTGGTCCTGAACGTCAGGCTATGAATGATTACATAGCAGACAGTCTGAGAAAGGGGTATATTAGACCGTCCACCTCACCAGTAGGGGCCGGTTTCTTTTTTGTGGGAAAGAAAGATGGCGGCCTCAGACCTTGCATTGATTACCGCGAATTAAACGCGATCACTGTGAAAAACCAGTATCCGCTTCCACTCATCCCTGATCTTTATAATCAGCTGTTGGGAGCCAAGTATTTCACCAAACTGGACCTCAGGGGAGCCTATAACCTGGTCCGTATAAAAGAAGGCGATGAGTGGAAGACCGCGTTCAATACACCTCTCGGCCATTTTGAGTATCTCGTAATGCCGTTCGGGTTAAGTAACGCACCTGCGGTTTTTCAGAATTTCGTGAACGATATATTCAGAGACATCAGTGGTGTATATGTGGTCGTTTATTTGGACGACATTCTGGTTTTTTCTCCTGGTCTTTGGTCGCACGTCCGACATGTCCGTACTGTGCTCCAGAGACTCAGAGAGCATTCTTTATTCGCCAAATTAGAGAAATGTGTCTTCATGGAGGAGGAGATAAACTTTTTGGGGTATATTATATCTGCTAAAGGTTTTCGCATGGATCCTGCCAAAATTAAACCCATTAAGGAATGGGTACAACCCAAGTCTCTGAAGGCACTACAGCGATTCTTGGGTTTCGCTAACTATTACCGCAAATTTATTAAAGGGTTTTCCGAGATAGCCAAACCACTCACTGATTTGACGCGTAAAGGGGCGGATGTGGTTAATTGGAAGCCTGAAGCAATTTATGCGTTTTCTAAGTTAAAGGAATGTTTCTCCTCTGACCCAATATTGGTTCAGCCTGATCTGGACCGCCCCTTCATTGTAGAGGTAGATGCCTCTGAAGTTGGAGTGGGAGCAGTGCTGTCACAAGGCACTGCATCCCTCACTCAGCTTCGTCCGTGTGCCTTCTTTTCCCGAAAATTTTCATCTACCGAGATGAATTATGACATAGGTAACCGAGAGTTGTTGGCAATCAAATGGGCCTTCGAGGAATGGCACCACTTCCTCGAAGGCGCCAAACATAAGATTACCGTAATTACTGACCACAAAAACCTGACCTACTTGGAGTCAGCGAAAAGACTGAATCCTAGACAGGCTAGGTGGGCTTTGTTCTTCTCCAGATTTGATTTTGTTATCACCTTCCGACCAGGTACTAAAAATGTGAGGGCTGATGCCCTGTCTCGAAGTTTTTGCCCCATACAAGTCGGGGACGTTGAACCGACTCCCATTTTAGCCAAGGGGATTGTTGTCTCGGCTGTGTCTTTGGACCTTCTGGAAGAGATTCGTAGATCTCCAGAACAGGCCCCTGACACTACTCCTGCCCAGAAACTATTCATCCCTGCCACATACCGCCTCAAAGTCCTTAAGGAATCTCATGATTTTGTCCTTGCAGGGCATCCTGATATCAATAACACCATCAGACTGGTAACCAGGAGTTTGTGGTGGCCAACCATAGTAAAGGACTGTAAGGAATATGTACTGGCTTGTGAAACCTGTGCTCGCGCTAAGTCTCCCCGCAACCGCCCTGCCGGGTTGCTCCAGTCCTTGCCTACCCCTGAGGGTCCTTGGACTCCTATTTCCATGGATTTTATTACTGACCTGCCACTCTCAGAAGGGAAGACTTGTATCTGGGCAGTGGTAGACAGATTCAGCAAGCAGTGTCATTTTGTTCCGCTGTCCGGGTTACCTAATTCCGAGACCCTGAGCAAAGTATTTATTAATCATGTTGTTCGATTGCACGGTGTTCCTGTGAATATTGTTTCTGACAGGGGCACCCAGTTCGTTTCTAAGTTTTGGAGGGCATTCTGTAAACGGATTGGAATTGACTATTCCTTTTCTTCTGCCTATCACCCTGAAACCAATGGTCAAACCGAGCGCGCTAATCAAGCTCTCGAACAGTATCTACGTTGTTATGTCTCTGAGCATCAGTCTGATTGGGTGGAACATCTGCCACTAGCAGAATTCGCCATGAATAATCAGTACCAGGAGTCCATCAAGACCACCCCTTTCTACTGTAATCATGGGCTGCACCCGCGCTTTTGTTCATTTTCTTCTAGGCTTTCTGACGTTCCTGGGGTAGAAAGGTCCGTAGATCAGTTAAAGGCTATCTGGTCTGAAGTGAACAAAAACTTAAAGGGGGCTCAGACTAGGCAGGCGTCTTCTGCTAATAAACGGCGTTCCAAGGGTCCGGACCTGGGAGTTGGGGACAAAGTTTGGTTGTCTACGAAAAATATTAAGCTCAAAGTGCCATCTGCCAAACTAGGTCCCAGGTTTATTGGTCCGTATGAAATTATTGACGTGATTAACCCTGTAGCCTTTCGTCTGAAGCTCCCTCAATCATTCAAACTGCCCAATGTATTCCATAAATCCCTTCTCAAATTGTACCGATCTCCGATTCGTCCTGTCCGGTCCCCTCCTCCTCCGGTCTTGGTCGGGGGTGCCGTGGAATACGAAGTTCAGCGGATCCTTGATTCCCGCTTGGTGAGAGGATCCGTGCAGTAGCTGGTACATTGGAAGGGCTATGGTCCGGAGGAGAGGTCCTGGGTGCCTGCCGGTAATATCCATGCCAAGGGTTTGATCAGGAGGTTTCATCTTCTTCATCCCAATAAACCGGGTTTTGTGGGTCCGGAGGCCCCTCGTAGAGGGGGGGTACTGTCACATCGCCATTGGACTCGGTGGCCGGTGTTCCTGCCCCGGCCGCTGGGAGGAGCCGGATTCCTTCGTCTGGTGGTGCTGGTGATAGGAAGGCCTTGTCCTCATATGGACCTGCTCCAGCGACGTCTGCCTCTGTCGCTGAGCACCGCTGTGTTTCCCCTCTGGGTGGTGTTGGTCGCAGAAGAGCGGGCCCTGCAGAGGTATCCGTTAGGCGCAGCCTGCGTTCTTCTGTCAGAGGTGGGATGGGTGGAGCCAGTCGTGCATCTCCATCTGGCCTGGCTCTAGGGGCGGTCCGGATGAGGTCATCAGGCTGTGAGCTCCAGCCTATGGGAGGTAACCGCGCCCTTCAAATACATTGGAGCCTGTCTTGCAGGCCGCCAGATATAGTTTTGGTTCCCCAAGTGACATAGTGTGTGTGTTTGGTTTTGACGCTGACCTTTGCCTGGATTTTTGACTCTGTACCGCCTGACGATTTTGTACCTTTGCTGCCCTCTCGGTTTTTACTCTGACCTTTGCCTGGATTTTTGACTCTGTACCGCCTGACGATTTTGTACCTTTGCTGCCCTCTCGGTTTTGACTCGGACTCCTGACTACGTTCTTCGCTTCCTGATTTTTCCCTTCCTAGACGACCTCCCTGCTCTGCTGCTCCCATAGGTAGCTACCCCCTGGGCTCCGCTATAATTCCAGATCCCTGTATAGGGGTTAAGGGTCTCGGGGTTTCTCGGGGTGCTGCCTTACCAGCAGCTCAGCCTTACAGCGGACGGTCGTCACACTACCTTGATACAGGTTAGGGACTAAAATCCTACTCTCCTGTGACCATTACAGTCACCAGACTGTTGTACTTACTACCTTGATACTGGTTAGGGACTTAGATCCTACTCTCCTGTGATCTGAACAGTTACCAGACTGTTGTACTTACTACCTTGATACAGGTTAGGGACTAAAATCCTATTCTCCTGTGACCATTACAGTCACCAGACTGTTGTACTTACTACCTTGATACAGGTTAGGGACTAAATCCACTCCCTGTGATGACAGTTACCAACTGGTGTCTTACGCGTTGATACAGGTGGGACTAATCCTACTCTCAGTGAGCCTTTAACAGTCACCCGACTGTTGTACTTACTACCTTGATACAGGCTAGGGACTAAAATCCTACTCTCCTGTGACCATTACAGTCACCAGACTGTTGTACTTACTACCTTGATACAGGTTAGGGACTTAAAATCCTACTCTCCTGTGATCTGAACAGTTACCAGACTGTTGTACTTACTACCTTGATACAGGTTAGGGACTAAAATCCTATCTCCTGTGACTGAACAGTTACCAGACTGTTGTACTTACTACCTTGATACAGGTTAGGGACTAAAATCCTACTCTCCTGTGAGTCTGAACAGTCACCAACTGGTGTACTTACTACCTTGATACAGGTTAGGGACTAAAATCCTACTCTCCTGTGACCATTACAGTCACCAGACTGGTGTACTTACTACCTTGATACAGGTTAGGGACTAAAATCCTACTCTCCTGTGACCATTACAGTCACCAGACTGTTGTACTTACTACCTTGATACAGGTTAGGGACTAAAATCCTACTCTCCTGTGATCTGAACAGTTACCAGACTGGTGTACTTACTACCTTGATACAGGTTAGGGACTAAAATCCTACTCTCCTGTGAGCTGAACAGTTACCAGACTGGGTTTTACTTACTACCTTGATACAGGTTAGGGACTAAAATCCTACTCTCCTGTGAGCTGTACAGTCACCAGACTGTTGTACTTACTACCTTGATACAGGTTAGGGACTAAAATCCTTCTCTCCTGTGAGCTAACAGTGCACCAGACTGGTTGTACTTACTATCTTATACAGGTTAGGGACTAAAATCCTACTCTCCTGTGACCTAACAGTCACCAGACTGTTGTACTTACTACCTTGATACAGGTTAGGGACTAAAATCCTACTCTCCTGTGACCTGAACAGTACCAGACTGTTGTACTTACTACCTTGATACAGGTTAGGGACTAAAATCCTACTCTCCTGTGACTAACAGTCACCAGACTGTTGTACTTACTACCTTGATACAGGTTAGGGACTAAAATCCTACTCTCCTGTGATCTGACAGTCACCAGACTGTTGTACTACTACCTTGATACAGGTTAGGGACTAAAATCCTACTCTCTGTGAGCTGAACAGTGACCAGACTGTGTACTTACTACCTTATACAGGTTAGGGACTAAAATCCTACTCTCCTGTTACCATAATAGTCACCAGACTGTTGTACTTACTATCTTTATACAGGTTAGGGTCTAAAATCCAAATTTCCTGTGAGCTGAACAGTGACCAGACTGTTGTACATACTATCTTTATACAGGTTAGGGTCTAAAATCCAAATCTCCTGTGACCCGAACAGTCACCAGACTGTTGTCGCTGTATACAGGCAAAATGCGCAAGGGCGTTGGCAAGGGCATTGGCAAGGAACAAGGAAGTGAACGTGATGGTGGTGCAGGCAGAGGCCGAGGTCGTGTGCAAGCACTAATTTCGCAACAACAAAGGGGTACATCTACTCGCTCACACGTCCTGTCCCAAATTCTTGGGGCCCGCAGCAGTACACCACTCTTGAACCAAGACCAGTGTCAACAGGTTGTTACTTGGATAGCGGATAATGCTTCAAGTCAGATTGGCACCTCCACAAGCACCCTGTCTTCCACACGGTCAAGTGTCAGTAGCCATGATACTGCACCGCACATTTCCCAACCTGATCCTCCTTCCTACCACCAGGCCGAGTACACGTCCACGGACATTACTGATCCCACACTTGGACACTCGGAAGTCCAGAAGTGTGTACCCATGGGTGAGTGGAGGTACATGGCAAATTCCCATAACAAAATTTAAATTCCGCTGTCATTTGTGTGTGGTGTGGTGAAGTCTGGCCCAATCCAACCCTTCTTTATCTTTTTTTTTAAACCAGTAGTTTTTATTGAAAGTTTCCGGGTCAATAGACAATAGACAACATTCAATAAAAGTAATTACAACGTAAATCAATAAAGGGGGGAACATAAGGATAAGAAGGGGGGAGAGTACAGTGGGGGGGATGTGGGAGAGGCAAAGATCTTCCAACATACATATGCAAAGAGCAATTAGTTATCGGGCATTATGTACACAGTGTAGGAGAGTATCGAGATTCCGTAGGAGACTCAGGGCGTGTAGTCCCTAGCACATTAGAGGATGTACTTTAAAGGATGTATAGACTCTTGGGGGTCATTCTGGGATAATGACCGTATTATATGAGGAGGTAATCCATGGATCCCATCAATTAAGTCCTGCGGGGAAGGTCGTGGCCAGGGTTATCTCATGTGTCAGATGGTTGTTGAGACGGGTCACCACTGATGTGATGGTGGGGTGAGCGGCCGACTTCCATAAGGCGGCCACGGTTTGACGGGCGGCTATTAGAGTGTTTGTGATTATGGGTCTCAGCGGACTAGGGATGGAGTGTAAATCTACACCAAGGAGGGCCAGTTGCTGAGTTAGAAACGTAGGGAGGTCCGTCAAGGTCGTCAGTAGGGAGTCATGGGATGTCCAGAAGGGCTGAACCACTGGGCATTCCCACCAAATATGAGCATTTGTGCCGGGAGACCCGCAGGATCTCCAACAAAGGGGAGAAGTGGAGTCGCCCGGGCCTCCAAATCTCGCCACTCGGACCGGAGAGAGGTACCAGTTCAGTGCCAGTTTTTTTGATTGCTCCAGGTGGTTTATGCACTGGGTATACCTAGCGGCATGACCCGAAGCCTCCTGCCAGTCTTCCAGAGACGCAGTAAAATTAAGGTTAGTCTCCCAACGGAGCATATATGGTAGTTTGGACTTAGCGCGGCTGGTGGTCAGGGCCTTATATACAATGGACACTCCGCTCTGGGAATGGCCCACCTGTTTAAAGAGTGATTGAAGAGTTAAGTCTATTAAGAGAGGATCCCACTCCGGTAGGGCACACGTAGAGAGGAGGTGATGGACTCGTAGATAGGTAAAGAAGGACGAGCTCGTGACAGCAAATTATTGAGTCAGGTGGGAGAACGGGACAACTCTGCCCCTGCTCTGAATATCTGATAGGAAAACTATACCCGCCTCCCTCCATTTTGCTAGAGTCAGATTGGTCATACAAAGCTCTATTGCCCTAATGGAGATATATTTAGTTAGGAAGGGTAAATGGATTTTCGCCAATTTATGCCATATTGATAGTACAGTTTGCATTGATTTCAACGGGGAATTAGGTGGAGAGGGTTGCAGGTATGACATCTCCAGGAGGAGCCTCGGGGATTTATGAGGGGAATGGGAAGACTCTATTTGGAGCCATTGCGAGGGGGGACCTTCAGCCCACCAAATCTTGGCGATGTCTAGATTGATTGCTCGATAATAAGTCAGAATGTCTGGCATTCCCAAGCCCCCCAGAGACACTGGCAGTGTGAGAGTTGAAAGGGCCACCCGATGAGGCTTATTATTCCAGACAAACCTCCCCAGAAGAGACTGAAAGAGATTTAAGTAGCGTCTGGTGAATAAAAAGGGAATACATCTAAACACATATATAAGTCTGGGGAGCAACATCATTTTGGTCAGATTTATCCGAGCAATCCAGGACAACTGGGACCTAGAGTAGTCAGCACAGAGAGACGTCAAGGTGGTCAATAGGGCTTCACAATTTAGTCTGAGAAGGGTAGGTATGGGGGCAATTTGGATTCCCAAATAGTGAAATCCCTGGGGAGCCCAGAGGAAAGGGAATTGAGAACGTATCTCAGTCTGCGTGGGAGGGGTTAAATTCACTGGTAGTAGGGAGGACTTGGTGAGATTCAGTTTGTAGAAGGAGATATTGGAAAATTCAGTAAGAACATTGAGAACAGCTGGAATAGAGATGGCGGGGTTCGTGCAGGAGAGGAGCACGTCATCCGCGTACAGGGTAATTTTATGTTCTGTTTGCCCAACCAACACCCCCGAAATATCAGAGTTAGTGCGGATTGCAGCTGCCAGCGGTTCCATCACAAGATCGAATATTAGAGGAGAGAGGGGGCAGCCCTGCCTCGTCCCGTTGGTGATGTTGAACGAGTTGGAGGTAAAACCTCCAGCCTTCACATAGGCGCATGGGAGGAGTATAATGCCAATATCCCGGAACGGATATCGCCATGAAAACCAAATTTGTCTAAGACGGCTGCCAGATACCCCCAGTGAACTCTGTCGAAGGCTTTTTCTGCATCAAGGGACAAGAGCACACTGGGGGTCCCTCTATGCTCCAAAATCTCCAGGAGATTGATTACCCTCCGAGTCGCATCTCTCGCCTGTCTATCAGGGATGAATCCAACCTGATCTAAGGCGATCAAGGAGGTAATAACGGTCTTAAGACGGTCCGCCAGCAGCTTTGCATAAATTTTAATATCACAATTGAGTAATGATATTGGGCGATAATTACCCGGAAGAGTTGGGGTCTTACCTGGCTTAGGGATGGTTGAGATAGCTGCCAGCAACCCCTCCGGTCTAACCCGCCCCTCTCGCTGCCAGAACCTAAACAATTCAAGGAGATGAGGTGCCAACAAGGGGGCAAAGGATGAATAATATCTGTAAGAAAAACCATCCGGGCCAGGTGCCGAGTTTTTCTTGGAGGAACGGATCACTCCAAGGATTTCCTCAAGAGAAATTGGGCTGTTTAAAAATGTCAACTGCTCAGCAGTCAGGGCCGGAAGGCAAAGGTTGGAGAGAAAGGCGGAGATAGCATCTTGAGAGGGTTGGGGGGTGGAGGATGACTCAGAGATTATATAAGTCACCATAATAGTTCCTAAACTGCTCGGCAATTAGTATAGGGTTACGAATCTGGGTGCCGGTGTTGGACATTAAGGAAGCGATTTTAGATCGTACTTCCAATTTCTTAACTCTTCGTGCTAGTAAGGCGCCGGCCCTGTCACCCATACCGTAATATGTAGATTTAATCTTCTTTAACTGATGCTCCACTCGGGATAGCAAGGCGTTTCGGAGGCGACAACGTGCGTGTGAGAGAGCTGTCAGAGTAACGGGATCCGCCTTAGTTAAGTATGTTTTCTCCAGAGTTTTTACTTCAGCCAAGAGGAGATTTAGAGTAGTATTCAGTAATTTCTTAGAGTGGGCCGCCATTTTTATGCAGTGCCCACGAATGACCGCTTTATGGGCAACCATAAACCCTCTGGAGCTATATCTGGCGTGGTATTTAAGAGGAAATATTCCTTTATTTGGGAGGCTAAAAGTTCCAGGTTTTTTGGGGACGTTAATAGATAATCGTTAAGTCTCCAAGGGGTTTTAGGGGAGCGTGGAGTGGAGTCAGATAGTGTGAGGGAGATCGGAGCGTGGTCAAACCAGGTAATTATGTCAATGTCTGCTTTTAGGCACAAGGGTAGGAGCGAGTCGTTGACCAGGATATAATCTATTCGGCTAAATGATTTGTGTCTGGGAGAGAAAAAGTGAAGTCCCGTTCGTTATCATGTAAGTATCGCCAAATGTCATGTAGGCCAGCGGCTGTCACGCTGGGGGCGGGAGAGGCACTCAGCGTAGGACCACGACGGGGGGAATAAGGAGTCCCTAAAACTATGGGCACAAGAAGGAGAGGGTGACCCCTAGTCTTACTGGGGCTGACCCTGTCTGCCCTGACGTCCCTATACAGTTTCCTCAACTGTCGCCGACCACGAACCTCGTCCCTCTCTGGTCCTAACACTACCTTAGCTAAGGATCAGATGGAGAGGTTCACTAGACCCCTCCACTAACAACTAAAGACAACACAAGGAAATAACAGACAATGGGGAAAGAAAACACTTATCTTGCAGCAGATCACAGCAAACTCCACAACCTCTGCTTCTGCTGGAGCAAGTATAATGAGAGCACAAGGAACTATCACCTGCACTGAGAGAGGGTAATGAAACTCCTTATAAAGGTGGAAAGAACCTGCTGGGTCCTAGAGACCCAGGATACTGGTGTAGCAACCAGACCGAGCACAAGACCTTCCCAGCCGTCTCCCCATGATAGGGAGATCTTATCATACCTTCTCTTTATCTACACAGAAGGTAAATGCCCCTGAAAGACGGACCGTCCTCAACTCTTATGGCTGATTGGCCAACCGCTGGGACCGTCTGCGCGTGGCCTCTACCCTGTCATCCGTGCCACCCGTGACAGTGGCAGACACCAGGGGAGCCAGGTCTGTCCTGAACGCAGTAGGGGCAGAACAGTCCAGCTTCTTGAACAATGGGGCGTTTAGGTCTCCTGCAACCACTTGGTGACTTTCCATCGAGGGGGCGATTTCTTTAAGCAGCTTCTGTAAGAATTTATATTGGCCTCTATTGGGCGCATATACCACCAACAGAGAAAACACCACTCCGTCTAGCTTGGCTTTAAGCAAGAGGTATCTGCCCTCTGGATCAGTTAGTGTGCTGATCAGTTCAAATGAAAGAGAGGCGCCAATCAGGACTGCCACACCCGCTTTTTTCTCTGGGCTGTTAGAGAAAAATTGGTGAGGATAAAAAGGGGAGGCTAGACGTCGATTGTCTGCCTCCTGGAGATGCGTCTCCTGAAGAAATACTATACAAGGGATTGGCTGGTCACAGCACCTGAGGTAATCTGCAGGACCTTCAATTATCAGTCCGCACCTGGACGCACGTCCACACCGGAGAGTTCCATCCGGTTAATACCAATCATTAAAGTCAAGAAAAGACAGCGTCACAGACCTTCGATGGTGAAATTCAAGGCATCCTTTATTCCATGGTCCCTGAGTTGAAGTTCAAAATGGAATGTTCCCGTGATAACATACAATTCTTAGATACGTTAGTATACAAGAATGGGAACAGACTGCAGACGGATCTTTTTGTAAAAAAGACCGATAGGAATAGTACCCTCCTGTACACAAGTCAACACCCACATAGGATGGTCCAATCTTTACCCTGGAGTCAACTTTTAAGGGTGAGAAGGATAGTTTCTGATGAGGATAGGGTAGACATGAGATTGGAAACTATGTGTGAAAGGTTTCTAAAACGGGGGTATCCTAGGGCTATTGTGATGCAATATAAGGAAAAAGCCATAAATGTAAAGAGAGAAACATTATTGACTCCTAAAATAAAGGTCAGGGAGGACAAGAGGATCCCATTCGTTACCAACTATAACCATTTGAGTGGTAGATTGAGTGGTATTGTACGTAGACACTGGCCTCTACTGAGTAGAGGCCGTGAGATTGAACAATTTTCCAACCAACCACTATTCTCGTATAGGAGGAATCGTAACCTCAAGGACAGGATCGTTAAGACAGATGTGGGTAGTTCCAGAAGGGATTTACAGAGGACATTGAGCACCCCCAGCTTGGGAAATTTCCCATGTCTGGGTTGTGCCCAATGTGGCAACATGGTAAAGGGACAAACGTTTTTTCACCCCAGATCCGGCAAGAAATATATGATTAAGAAAAGGTATACCTGCAATAGTGACTTTGTAATATATCTTATTTCCTGCCCTTGTGGTCTCCTCTATGTAGGAGAGACCACAATGGCTGTTAAGGATAGAATTTCTAAACACAAGAGTACTATTAGGACCAAGAGGGTGGAATTGCCGGTGCCTCAACATTTTAACGATAGTGGACATTCGGTCAACCAGTTACGATTCAGGGTGATAGATGATGTCCCAATGCCACGGAGAGGGGGTGATAGGTTGGCCCTGCTTCAGGATAAAGAAAGAAGGTGGATATTTGAGCTGGACACATTACACCCAAAGGGTTTGAATATTGAATATAATCAAAAAAAGTGTTTATTGAGGTAAATCAATGGAACCTGCTGCTGATAACTCTGTTTGTTTTTATCTTTTGTATTCTCTTTTAGCTGCACTTGATTCGTATAATGATGTGTTGGGGTACCCCTTATGATAGGTTATAGATGAATATGTATTGTTTTTGTTATCCAATAACGATGAGTAGTGATAATGATGGGATATGGACATTTTTCATGGACATTTAGTACGGTACTTGGGATTTCATTCAACATGGTTGTTTGTGGATATTAATAAGCATGTATTATGGGTGTTATAAACTAATTAGTTCAGGTTTACACCAGTGACCTTCAGTAGGAACCATGTTGTTGTTAAGTATAACCATGAGAGGTTGTAGCCTGGTCTTGGTGATGGTAATCGGTGAGAAGGGTTATTACACAGTAGACTCAGGCGTAGTATGTGATAACTGACTAGTAGTAGTAGATTGGATGGATTGAGTGACTATATAATGGGCACTATACAACAGTTTCTATTGGATAGAGTTGATACTGTAGATGACTGAGAATAGCTAGTATGATAATGCATAGACAGGAGATACACTCTGTGCTGATGGAGGATGAGCGGTTTCCTTGGATAGGGTAACATAGCTGAACCTATCAGTGCGCTCATTGTAGGTGATTATACAGGATTTAGCCATTGGTTTAGGCACGATACACTATTGAGTAGGTAACCAATAGATGGGGATAGGAGCGTCTGGTCAGGTGATGTAAACACAGGGAAGGTCGAGCGTGATAGGTTGGTGGTGATAAGGAGGTGGTGCCCACGCTGTGCTGACCTATTAGAGACAGTTTGCCAACAGGACAGTAATGGCTTGAGATGAATTGGGAGACGTGATTGGTTGCTGAACGGGAACACACTGAGCATGCGCATTGGCCCCCAGCGTGTTGCTCACGGCTGGTGAATGTAGCCGGCGCACAGGAGATGAGTGACATGCCGATCCGAGACAGTAGATATGGATCCGTGTGACAAACGGACGCGGTCACCTGAGAGTAGATGCCTAGACCAGTTACTGAGGTAATGGGCCGCTGATGATAAGGTCCTTATTGAATGAGGAGGCAGGATTGGCGTCTACACATGAGATTTTAACATCTATAGATGTGGTTATTGTATATGTCTTTATCTTCCACCGATTGCCTCACAGGATGTAGCATCTAAGGTTATCAACATTCATACCTAATTGTCTGGCTGTTGATATGGTAACTGAAAGGTTCGTGCTGATTGGATACTGGTGTTAACTGTTCATGTGCTAGCATATTTTAGATAATCTTTGGATTAAGGCTATTATGCCTATCAAAACATATAATTTATCTGATAAAAAGATGGGGTAACCGCATATAACACCTTATATGGAATTTTATCATGTATTGTTGTATATGTTATGTGTTTTGTATTAATGGATAGATGTGATTTGTGATTGGTCTACACAGATTTATGGGTGTGGTGGAGCTTTATTTAAAGAGGTCAATTGATTAACATACTGAGCTTGATAAAGACCACAGCAGTGGTCGAAACGTCGCTTTTGTTGACCATGGAATAAAGGATGCCTTGAATTTCACCATCGAAGGTCTGTGACGCTGTCTTTTCTTGACTTTAATGATTGGTATTAACCGGATGGAACTCTCCGGTGTGGACGTGCGTCCAGGTGCGGACTGATAATTGAAGGTCCTGCAGATTACCTCAGGTGCTGTGACCAGCCAATCCCTTGTATATGTTGTGAGTTCAAGTCAACTTGCACCGAGGTTTATATATCAATATGGATAATCCGGGTCCTATCGGTGGAGGACCTAGTTCCATTGGTCTCTTTTCATACACGGAGGAGGAAGCAGCTAGGATCCTTGCTGACACGAACGTTGATAATTCTTATTTATGTCAGCCTACCACTAAAATGTTGCGGAAGAAATGGGAAAATGAGCATAAGAAATTGGTTTCCTTGGAATTGCATGTGGGCACTTTGATTGAATATCATAAAGCCCATAGGATCCCGCGGGGTTTGAGACCTAATTTGCAACCTACCCTTTTACCAAATAATGCTCTGTTTTGTGCCCGTTTCGAGGCTATTAGTAATAAATATGCCTTCGATATTATGCTCCTTAATATCGAATATTTGAAGAAGGAGATACAGGAGCTGAAGACAAAACTGGAGGGCACTAGGGCACAATTGGTGGAGGCCTCGGAGGAGGAAGAATTAAAGGAGATGGACACTAAAATGATTGATAATTTGCATAAATTTCGGACCGACTTAGAGGATAACAAAAGAAATAAGTGGTTCCGAGATTTGGAGGACTACAACAATGGTCGGGTGTATAAATGGCAATATAAACCCTCTTATTACCCTACGCCTAGGCAGAAGCCTAACCCAAATTTTCCACGAGGAGGAAGGAGACCAAGAGGCTCAAGGGTACCAACTGGATCAACGATGCCTAACACTCCACGATCTGATTTTGGATTTACCGGAGAATCGGACTCTACGGACGATGGGACCAGCTCGGTAAACTATCCCCTTTTTTTGGGGGGGAGAGGAAGACCTCAAGATGGCGGAAGAGGAAGCACAGGGGTGGGAGGAAGCACAAGAGGAAGTGCTATGCCACCCCAGACGAGATCCAGGACGAGGAGACGGTAATCGATGATTCTTTGGTGGTAAATATATCATCTGTATCTCTTGATGAAGTACAAACCAGAGTGTTATCTAAGGGATTGTCCTTTTGCCCTTCGGGCAGAATTGATTGGTATGAACTGGACAATGACTTATATAGATTCTTCAGACGGCTTAAATTGACTGTTTATTTTTCAGATAAGGAGAAATGTGAACATGATTATCCTACAGATGTGTTATGTTTGGGAAAGCTGGATCTCTACCAGAAGAGTGATTTTGACCCTCCTGTGAGCGATCCAGCTGTTGATACTTTCATTAAGTTCGTTAGGGATGATGTATCCAAATTAAGACGTATGGATGTTTTTGACAGAAATCCAAACATGACGGGGGCAGAATTGAAGGCCCTTGGAACATTAGAACAGAATGTGTCCATCACCATCAAGCCCGCGGACAAAGGTGGGGCTGTGGTGGTGATGGACACATTCAAATATATTGGGGAGATTGAACGTCAATTGTCTGACACCGAAGTCTATGAGAAATTGAGTTCCAATCCAACAAAGAAATTTTTGAGTGAATTAAAAAATATGGTTGATGAGGCTCTATTGAACGGTATTATTGATCGTAATTTGGCGGAATATTTGATTCTTGACACCCCAATTACACCAATGTTGTATACGATCCCGAAAATACACAAGAACTTGAATGACCCTCCCGGGAGACCCATTGTATCCGGGAGGGGGTCTTTATGTAGTAGGGTGGCAATCTTTTTGGATCGTCTCCTGAGGAATTTGCTATACAAGCACCTTCCTTCATACGCGACACCAGCGACTTTATTGGATCTTTGAACTCCATTGAAGTCGATGATGATTCTTGGTTGGTATCATTTGATGTGGTATCATTATATACCTCCATTAAACATGAGAGGGGACTGAATGCCGTCGATGTGACGCTCGCGGCCTCTGACATGCCTCCGAGGTGTGCACTGTTCGCCCTGGCGCTGCTTAGGTTCATCCTTGAGAGGAATTACTTTCTCTTTGGGGATGATCACTATCTGCAGCGCCGAGGGACAGCCATGGGGTCCAACGTGGCCCCCACTTACGCTAACATCTATATGGCTGTCCTGGAGGGTGAACATGTGTACACCTCACCCATGTGGGGACATGTCAGGGGCTGGCGACGTTACATCGACGACATTTTCTTTGTATGGAAGGGAGACAGGGAGGGTCTAAATGTCTTCTTCGACTCTCTTAATAACATTTACCCTGAGTTGAAGTTCACAATGGAATGTTCCCGTGATAACATACAATTCTTAGATACGTTAGTATACAAGAATGGGAACAGACTGCAGACGGATCTTTTTGTAAAAAAGACCGATAGGAATAGTACCCTCCTGTACACAAGTCAACACCCACATAGGATGGTCCAATCTTTACCCTGGAGTCAACTTTTAAGGGTGAGAAGGATAGTTTCTGATGAGGATAGGGTAGACATGAGATTGGAAACTATGTGTGAAAGGTTTCTAAAACGGGGGTATCCTAGGGCTATTGTGATGCAATATAAGGAAAAAGCCATAAATGTAAAGAGAGAAACATTATTGACTCCTAAAATAAAGGTCAGGGAGGACAAGAGGATCCCATTCGTTACCAACTATAACCATTTGAGTGGTAGATTGAGTGGTATTGTACGTAGACACTGGCCTCTACTGAGTAGAGGCCGTGAGATTGAACAATTTTCCAACCAACCACTATTCTCGTATAGGAGGAATCGTAACCTCAAGGACAGGATCGTTAAGACAGATGTGGGTAGTTCCAGAAGGGATTTACAGAGGACATTGAGCACCCCCAGCTTGGGAAATTTCCCATGTCTGGGTTGTGCCCAATGTGGCAACATGGTAAAGGGACAAACGTTTTTTCACCCCAGATCCGGCAAGAAATATATGATTAAGAAAAGGTATACCTGCAATAGTGACTTTGTAATATATCTTATTTCCTGCCCTTGTGGTCTCCTCTATGTAGGAGAGACCACAATGGCTGTTAAGGATAGAATTTCTAAACACAAGAGTACTATTAGGACCAAGAGGGTGGAATTGCCGGTGCCTCAACATTTTAACGATAGTGGACATTCGGTCAACCAGTTACGATTCAGGGTGATAGATGATGTCCCAATGCCACGGAGAGGGGGTGATAGGTTGGCCCTGCTTCAGGATAAAGAAAGAAGGTGGATATTTGAGCTGGACACATTACACCCAAAGGGTTTGAATATTGAATATAATCAAAAAAAGTGTTTATTGAGGTAAATCAATGGAACCTGCTGCTGATAACTCTGTTTGTTTTTATCTTTTGTATTCTCTTTTAGCTGCACTTGATTCGTATAATGATGTGTTGGGGTACCCCTTATGATAGGTTATAGATGAATATGTATTGTTTTTGTTATCCAATAACGATGAGTAGTGATAATGATGGGATATGGACATTTTTCATGGACATTTAGTACGGTACTTGGGATTTCATTCAACATGGTTGTTTGTGGATATTAATAAGCATGTATTATGGGTGTTATAAACTAATTAGTTCAGGTTTACACCAGTGACCTTCAGTAGGAACCATGTTGTTGTTAAGTATAACCATGAGAGGTTGTAGCCTGGTCTTGGTGATGGTAATCGGTGAGAAGGGTTATTACACAGTAGACTCAGGCGTAGTATGTGATAACTGACTAGTAGTAGTAGATTGGATGGATTGAGTGACTATATAATGGGCACTATACAACAGTTTCTATTGGATAGAGTTGATACTGTAGATGACTGAGAATAGCTAGTATGATAATGCATAGACAGGAGATACACTCTGTGCTGATGGAGGATGAGCGGTTTCCTTGGATAGGGTAACATAGCTGAACCTATCAGTGCGCTCATTGTAGGTGATTATACAGGATTTAGCCATTGGTTTAGGCACGATACACTATTGAGTAGGTAACCAATAGATGGGGATAGGAGCGTCTGGTCAGGTGATGTAAACACAGGGAAGGTCGAGCGTGATAGGTTGGTGGTGATAAGGAGGTGGTGCCCACGCTGTGCTGACCTATTAGAGACAGTTTGCCAACAGGACAGTAATGGCTTGAGATGAATTGGGAGACGTGATTGGTTGCTGAACGGGAACACACTGAGCATGCGCATTGGCCCCCAGCGTGTTGCTCACGGCTGGTGAATGTAGCCGGCGCACAGGAGATGAGTGACATGCCGATCCGAGACAGTAGATATGGATCCGTGTGACAAACGGACGCGGTCACCTGAGAGTAGATGCCTAGACCAGTTACTGAGGTAATGGGCCGCTGATGATAAGGTCCTTATTGAATGAGGAGGCAGGATTGGCGTCTACACATGAGATTTTAACATCTATAGATGTGGTTATTGTATATGTCTTTATCTTCCACCGATTGCCTCACAGGATGTAGCATCTAAGGTTATCAACATTCATACCTAATTGTCTGGCTGTTGATATGGTAACTGAAAGGTTCGTGCTGATTGGATACTGGTGTTAACTGTTCATGTGCTAGCATATTTTAGATAATCTTTGGATTAAGGCTATTATGCCTATCAAAACATATAATTTATCTGATAAAAAGATGGGGTAACCGCATATAACACCTTATATGGAATTTTATCATGTATTGTTGTATATGTTATGTGTTTTGTATTAATGGATAGATGTGATTTGTGATTGGTCTACACAGATTTATGGGTGTGGTGGAGCTTTATTTAAAGAGGTCAATTGATTAACATACTGAGCTTGATAAAGACCACAGCAGTGGTCGAAACGTCGCTTTTGTTGACCATGGAATAAAGGATGCCTTGAATTTCACCATCGAAGGTCTGTGACGCTGTCTTTTCTTGACTTTACTGAAGAAATACTATGTCCGCCCGGGCCTTTCTAAGCTGGGAGCGCAGGAGCGACCTCTTCTGTGGGGAGTTAAGCCCGTTAACATTAAGTGCTAAAACTGTGGTAGGCATAATCAGTTACAAAGACATGCAGGTGAAAGCTCAGTATACAAAGCATTAGTAATACTGCCTCAATCTGTGACATCCCCGGGAAGGGGTATCGGTGGAAGGATGGGGTCAGCAAGGCCCTCAAGCAACCATCCCTCCCCGGAGCCCAATATGGCCAGGGCAGGGGTAGCGGGGGACAAACTGGGGAAGGAAGGAAAAAATAATAAAAATTAACTCAAACTCAAACCAACAGAGCCAAACAAACAAACTCAGCACACCGATCACCCAGGTAGGGTTAAAGGCAGGTGACCGCAGCGTCAAGAAATAGACGCTGAAAAGTAGAGGAAAAAAAGTCGTAGTTCCGAGCGAAAAAAGTCGCTCAACGGGGCAGCACATGTCCAACAGTCGCAGGACCCCTAGTAGATAGAATCAGAGAAAAGAAGATGGAGGAACGAAGAAAAAGTGTAGTAGGAGGTAAAGGAGACGGACACTTCTCCGTGGAGGGCGATCCAGAGAGAGGGAGAGCTGGAAAGAAGGGTAAGTAAGAGGAAGGAAATGAGAGGTAAAAGTGAAGTGTAGGACAGTTAGAAAAAGACAAGGAGTAGTACGACCTGGAGGTGCTGTTCAGGAGCCAGGAAGGCGAACCCCAGGAGAGGGGAACTTGAAGAAAGAAAGAGATCTTGAGTCCAGTCGGGCATTAGATAGGTTCAAGCTTTGTCCCATTCCGGATCAATCCTCCTACGACGGGGGCGTGATTTCGGGCGACGGGTCTGTGGATCTTGTTGTGCCGGTACAGACAAGTCGGGAGGAAGAAGATCCCATTTCGTCAGAAGCGTCGCTGCCTGTGACGGGGAAAGGCACACATGGGAGACATCATTTCGTCTCACGATCAGGCGAGTCGGTCGGCCCCCAGCGGTATTGTATATCCTTATCGCGAAGAATGGAGTTGTAAGGTTTGAACGCTCTTCGCAGCGCCAGAGTTCTGGGAGATAAGTCCGAAAAAACTTCCAAATCAGAAAAGCGATCGGAAAGCATCGGTGATCGTCTCAGGGCTCGCAGAAAGTCTTCCTTCGTTTCGAAGAAGTGTATTCTGGCAATTACATCACGCGGGAGTTCAGGACGAACGCCCGAGGGTTTGGGGAGCCTATGTATCCGATCGATCTTTAAGTCGCGCGGATCTGCTTCCGGTAGGACCTCTTGTAGAAAGTCGCGCAACAATCCACGTAAATCTGCGTCCAGGATCGTTTCAGCGACGCCTCTCAGTCGGACGTTATTTTGGCGATTACGATCCTCCATATCACAGTTTTTCGCCTGTACCGCTGCCATTGTGTCTTGCGGGTGTTCATGTTCATCCCATAAGTCGTTATGCGAGTTCACCAGCTCAGTCATTTTACTTTCAAGGTGGTCCGTTCTGGAGCCCAGTTCGGTCACCTCCCCACGCAGGTCTGCCACCATCTCCTTTATATCATCTTGGAGAGAGGACCGCAGCTCCGATAGAAGGTCAGTCATAAGCTCCCTCATGAGAGCATAGGTGACCGGAGAGTCAGGGGAGAGGGATGTTGCACTGGTCTCCCGCGTCTGGTGCTCTCGGCGGGAAGCCCGGGCTGCTCTAGGGGAGGGAGGCGCCATCTTGGCAAGCTGAGTAAGATCAGGACGGCCTGGGGGGAAGTAGTCCGAGACCCGCTTAGTGAGGGTGGAAGTCAGGGATCTCACCTTACCCATCGGGACAGGGAAGGCTCAGGAAAGTTTAGGAGGGTTTTTGGATCAATCCCGCTGGAATGAGATGCTGTATAGCCGCTTTAATCTCCTGGGGTACGGGAGCTCCTGGATCAGGCGGCCTTCTCCATGCAGCGCTAGGCCACGCCCCTAACCCTTCTTTATCTTGATCAGGGTCAGCCTGTCAGCATTTTCAGTTGACAGGCGGGTGCGTTTATCAGTAATGATTCCACCTGCGGCACTGAAAACACGCTCTGACAAAACGCTAGCGGCAGGGCAGGCCAGGACTTCCAAGGCGTAGAGAGCCAATTCATGTCACGTGTCCAGCTTGGAGACCCAATAATTGTAAGGCACAGAGAAATCTCGCAGTACAGTTGTTCGATCTGCAAGGTACTCCTTCAGCATGCGGCCAAACTTAGCATTTCTTGTGGCACTACCCCGCACCTCACGGGCTGTGGTACGTGAGGGGCTGAGAAAACTGTCCCACATCGTAAAGACTGTTCCCCTACCTCTGGCGGATTGGACTTGTGCCCCTCTCGGCCGTACGCCTTGGTTGTCCACCGATTCCTGACCTATGCAGCTAGCGTTTTGTGAGGGGAATGCTTTGCCTACTTCCGTTGCTATGGCCTTCTGGAACTGCTGCATTTTGGCTGACCTCTCCACCTCAGGAATGAGAGACATAAAGTTCTCCTTGTAGCGTGGGTCTAAGAGTGTTTCCAACCAGTACTGATTGTCGGCCAAGATGTTCTGAACGCGAGGGTCACGAGCCAGGCAGCTTACCATAAAGTCAGCCATGTGCGCCAGACTCTTAACAGCCATCACTTCAGTATGCTGACCAACACGATGACTGAACATGCTGTCCTCCTCCTCCTCCTCATCTCCCCTGTCCTCTGGCCAGCCACGCTGAATCGAGGGTATGACTGGTGTGCATGTCATATCCTCAATTTGGCCAGAGAGTTGCTCCATGTCTTCATCCTCCTCCTCCTCGTCATAGTCCTCCACTGCACGTTGTGATGACATGAGGCTGGGCTGTGTGTTATCACCCACACCCACTACAGTTTCTTGCTCCAAGTCATCGCGCTCCGCCTGCAATGCATCATCTTTGTTTTTCAGCAGAGACCGTTTTAGAAGGCAGAGTAGCGGTATGGTGACGCTAATAATGACGTCATCACCGCTCACCATTTAGGTGGAGTCCTCAAAGTTTTGGAGGACGGTACATAGGTCGGACATCCATCTCCACTCCTCAGGTGTTATGTGTGGAGTTTGACCCATTTCCCGACGGCTTAGGCGATGCAGGTAGTCAACAACTGCCCTCTTCTGCTCACATATCCTGACCAACATGTGCAGAGTTGAATTCCAACACGTGGGGACATCACACACCAGTCTGTGGGCCGGAAGACGCAAACGGCGCTGAAAGCCGGCAAGGCCGGCTGAAGCAGCAAGTGACTTGCGAAAATGCGCAGACAGGCGGCGAACTTTTACCAGCAGATCAGATAGCTCTGGGTATGATGTAAGAAACCGCTGAACCAGCAGGTTGAGCACATGGGACACGCATGGAACATGCGTCAGCTGGCCTCGCCTCAAAGCTGCCACCAGGTTCCCGCCATTGTCGCACACGACCTTTCCTGGCTTTAGGTTCAGAGGTGTCAGCCAGTGATCTGCCTGCTGTTTCAGAGCTGTCCACACCTCTTCTGCATTGTGGGGTTTGTGACCTATGCAGACTAGCTTCAGCACAGCCTGTTGCCGCTTCGCAGAGGCAGTGCTGCAGTGCTTCCAGTTTGTGACTGGTGTGGAGAGTACAGTGGATGAGGATGCGCAGGAGGAGGAGGCTGAGGAGCATGAGATTCCGGAGCTGTAGAGTGTCGGTGAAATCCTGACAGAGGTAGGGCCTGCAATCCTTGGTGTGGGAAGGACGTGTTCCGTCCCTCGCTCAGACTGGGTCCCAGCTTCCACAATATTAACCCAGTGTTCCGTCAAGGAGATGTAGCGGCCTTGCCTACAAGCACTTGTCCACGTGTCTGTAGTTAGGTGGACTTTGGCTGAAACAGCGTTGTTCAGGGCACGTGTGATGCTTTGGGACACGTGGTTATGCAATGCGGGGACGGCACATCTGGAGAAATACTGGCGGCTGGGGACCGAGTAACGTGGGACAGCAACCGCCATCAGGTCACGGAATGCTTCCGTCTCCACCAGCCGGAAAGGCAACATTTCTAGCGCTATGAGTCGCGAAATGTGACAATTTAGGACTGTGGCATGTGGGGCGTTGGCTGCGTATTTGCGCCTGCGTTCAAAGGTTTGCTGAATGGATAATTGAACGCTGCGCTGGGACAAGGACGTGCTTGATGGTGGTGTTATTTGTGCGTGGGCAACTTCAGGTGCAGGGCCGGAGGCTTGTTCGCGGCCAGCATGGACAGGGGATTGGTTCGCACGCACAACACGCGAAGACGTAGCAGTGACATCAGCAAGCACCGCTCCTCGACTCTGTTGTACTTCCCACAAAGTCAGGTGCTTGGCTGACATGTGCCTGATCATGCTGGTGGTGGTCAGGCTGCTAGTTTTCATACCCCTGCTGATGCTGGCATGGCAGGTGTTGCAAATGGCCTTTTTAGAGTCATCTGGACCCAACGTAAAAAACTGCCAGACTCGGGAAGACCTAACATTTGCACAGGCACCTTGTGTCGTGTTGTTGTTCCGGGGAACGGTTGCCTGCCTTCTGCCTGCGGACACAACCCTGCTTCGTACTGCCTGTTGGGATGCTACACCTCCCTTCCCCTGTGCACTGCTGTCCTCGCTCTGCATATCCTCCTGCCAGGTTGGGTCAGCTACTGGATCATCCACCACGTCGTCTTCCTCTTCCTTGGATAATCGCTGGACTGCTCCTCCTTCTCCTCATGTGCCACCATGATGACCGTTACAATAGTTAGGCTGTTGTTTCAGGTATACCCCCTGTGGTAAATTTTTACGCCCATTCTTTTAGAATGGGCATTACAACGACAGGAGACCTGCTCCTTTTCAATGGGAAAAATGTTTTGAGGCCCTCCTGCACGTCTCTATACAGGGACAATGTGGAGCCTCCCAATTTTTGGCTGCCCTGCCAAAGGGCTATACTACAATACACCCACTTGAGGTTTACAGGCCCCACTGCATGTCTGTATGCATGGGTCATTGTTGAACCTCCAAATTTTTGGCTGCCCTGCCAAAGGGCTATACTACAATACACCCACTTGAGGTTTACAGGCCCTACTGCATGTCTGTATGCATGGGTCATTGTTGAACCTCCCAATTTTTGGCTGCCCTGCCAAAGCGCTATACTACAATACACCCACTTCAGGTTTACAGGCCCTCCTGCACGTCTCTATCCAGGGACAATGTGGAGCCTCCCAATTTTTGGCTGCCCTGCCAAAGGGCTATACTACAATACACCCACTTCCTTACAATGGGCACTTCAGGTTTACAGGCCCTCATGCACGTCTCTATCCAGGGGCATTGGTGAGCCTCCCAATTTTAGACTGCCCTGGCAAAGGAAAATACTAGAATAGACCCAGTTCCTCAAAATGGGCACAATATGTCAAGACAGGGCTTCATGTACGTCTCTTCTCAGGGACATCGGAGTGCCGCACAATGTTTTCACGTAAAATCTTTCATGTAATCACAAAACGTAACTTACACCAGCTGTATCTCACTATTGGGTATGTGCCCTTAACATTTCCACCCTGAATATTCATTTTGGTGTCATTTTGGAAGGTTTTCTGGTGACTCCGTAAAATTGGCGTGAAACTCGGACAAGATTGTTCACAGCTGTGACTTTTGAGTGAGAAATGCTTCCAGGGGTCTTCCCCATGGTGTTGCCATGTCATTTGAGCACTCTTCTGAGACTTTTGTGACATTTTTAGGGTTTCTACATGCTGCCGGCAGTCATTTCATAAAAATACTCGGGTCTCCCATAGGATAACATTGGGCTCGGTACTCGGGCCGAGTACACGAGTATCTCGGGATGCTCGGCCCGAGCTTCGAGCACCGGAGCATTTTAGTACTCGCTCATCACTACTAATGAAGCAAGGTGTAGTAACCCTGATGCAGGATATTGTAGTCCTATTAGGCAAAAACCGGGGTGTGTATATTAACCAATGTGAGTATCTTTGTTGATTTAGTACGCCGATTAGTCTTAGGCTGGGGTCACACACACAGATATCTGTGCAGATATTGTTCACAGATCTCTGGTTGAAGTGAAATCATGGACAAATTGGTCTATTTGTATATGGCCACAAAATGGATCAATTTGTCCATGATTTCACTTCAACCAGAGATCTGTGAACAATATCTGCCCAGATATCTGTGTGTGTGACCCCAGCCTAACAATACTCAGCTATATGAGATCTCTCCAGAGGGATGTAGTGGGTATGTGGGCAAAATGCTTATAAATGGCTTCTTCTAGGGGTTAAGGGTAGTTGCACCCTAGCTCGTTTAACTCCAGAATATACAGCGTTTAAGGGATAAATATCAGAAAGATAATAATGACCACAAAGTTAGTTGGTGGGCCAATACATTCTCTTTCCTGAATCCGGCAAATTGGTTTAAAGGAATTGGAGGATGGTTAATGTGGCTTCTGCAAGGGGCCTTCCAGGTGTATTGTTTTTAGTTTTAATATATGTATCAGTTAAAGTGATAGTATTTTTATTTCAATGTTGTGTGAAAAAAATCAAGGAAGTTGAAATCAGATGTAAAAGTGATTTCTTATTGATATAGTGATCACATATAGTTGCAGATTTCTCATCATTGGCATAATGTTCTCATGGAATGTTCACCCTCTGCTGGAAGAATTTTGAATTTCTTGATTCACCTTGTCTTGGTGATTGCTATTATAGTAATTCCACTTTTTAATGTGGAATTGTTATATAGCGTACAAAAAGTTCTGTAGAAGGCCAAAAGTACTGATGTTTTTTTTAAAATGGAAAATGAAGATAATTCCTGTGGTCAAGGACCGATTGTGATACCAACGTGATAAGAATGGTGTGTGGATGTGGATAGAAGAGGTAATCATAATTAGAATATAGTGACCACAGGCCTTATCATTCATTCCATATCAGTTCTTGGTTGAATTACAAAAAGGGTGACTTCCTCTTCTTCACATTATGCCATTATGATGAAACCATGAGCTGAGCTGAAATTAAACCACATCCTCACCCAGGGAAACAGATGGGGGTATTGCACAGGAAAGAAGTGAATATCTTGTGGTTGATGGTCACGGATGGATCATGGCATCAGCACGTGATCAAGGATAGTATAAATTGAAGGAAGTCAGGGGGGAGGAAAAACCTTTCCAGAGGCCAACATGTATAGATGTCTCTGTGAAGCAAGCCGTGGTCCCTTCTCGCTGATCATGACTTCCCCGATGAAGAAGGTGATGCAGCTACAATACACGGTAAACGTATTGATGCTTATTCGCTATAATTAAGTCTAGGTATAATTGATATACTTTATGTTAAGCCTGTATTCAATTGATGACAATTCATCTGCTACTTTGTTAACAAATAAATTTAATCTTGCTATAAAGAATATTATTATTCATGCCTGATTTGTAAGTCAGTGAGCGCTACATAAGTACGGGCTCTGCCTCGATCCAGGTAAATTTAGCAAGACAACCTGCGATTCCAATTTCCGCGCCCTTGGAACGCAACATGTTGCATTTTTGGGTGCCCAAAAAATCCGCAACGATCCGCATGCGTACGCTTGCACATAAACAACACATTTTTGTCTATGGGTACGCAAGCGTCCACAAGGTCTTGCGGATGTCTGCATTTGATACGCATGTGTACCATTCATTGCGCAAGCTCAGAAAACAGATTTGCAGTTCCTCCCATTGTCCGCCCATATCCCAGCCCACAAACAGTCTGTATAAAAAGTGCAATAAAGATAAAGGAGACAACACGAGGCGCAATAGTGCCCTATCAATATGGCAAAAGTTTTCACACAGGTCACAATGATGGTGCACTCACCTTTTCTAGTTGTGTGCACCCACAACTAGTTTAAATCGCATGTAGTACAAAAAGCTGCTGCAGGACTTCCACCTCCACGTAACACGTGTAGAAATATCTGGATTCAGGGATGGTGTATCACAGTCCGCGCTGCTTGAAATGAACACTCAAAGAGTCTTGGATAAAAGACCCCCCTTCTTACTTTATTTGCCTACGCGTTTCAATGCTATTCCCAGCATCGTCATCAGGGCATTACATTTGTCATACACACTCATCTATTATATAATCGCGAATCGCCTTTTTGCCCCTTTCGGCGCTACTTCCGGCGTGGTCATGTGGATACGCGCGAAGCATTGGCCGCGAAGCGGCCATTGCGAGCCGTTCTAACTCGACTTGCAATGCCCGCGTAGCGGTCATTGCTTCCCGCTACCCACAACTCGCCCGGGGACCATGGAGCGGAGGCGCCGCAGCCGCCTCCGCTCCCCGCTACCCACAGCCCTCCTCCGACTTTGTAGCTGCCCCCTGTGCCTCCCCCCCAGCCCCGATCCACATCCCACCAACGCTCCCCAGGCCCGCACCCGCCCCCAGCATCGCACACCCCCAACGTCGCACAGACCCCCCCTCACTGCCCGCACACCTCCGCCGCCAGCCCCCATCCACAGTCTAGCACCGCCCCCCAGACCCGCTCCCCAGCCCCGCAATGTCCCCCTCCATATGACCGCACAGCCCCCCCCCACAATGGCCGCACTGCCCCCCCCCACAATGTCCGCACAGCCCCCCCCATATGTCCTCACCCCCCCTCCATATGTCCGCACAGCCCCCCCCACAATGTCTGCACAGCCCCCCCCCACAATGTCCGCACAGCCCCCCCACATAATGTCCTCACAGCCCCCCCCACAATGTCCGCACAGCCCCCCCCCACAATGTCCGCACAGCCCCCCCCCACATAATGTCCGCACAGCCCCCCCCCACAAAATGTCCGCACAGCCCCCCCACAATGTCCGCACAGCCCCCCCCACACAATGTCCGCACAGCCCCCCCCAAACAATGTCCGCACAGCCCCCCCACAATGTCCGCAGAGCCCCCCCCCCACAATGTCCGCACAGCCCCCCCCACAATGTCCGCACAGCCCCCCCCCACAATGTCCGCACAGCCCCCCCCACAATGGCCGCGCAGCCCCCCCCACAATGTCCGCACAGCCCCCCCCATATGTCCGCACCCCCCCTCCATATGTCCGCACAGCCCCCCCCACAATGTCCGCACATCCCCCCCCACAATGTCCGCACAGCCCCCCCCACAATGTCCGCACAGCCCCCCCCCACAATGTCCGCACAGGCCCCCCCCCAATGTCCGCACAGGCCCCCCCCAATGTCCGCACAGCCCCCCCCCAATGTCCGCACATGCCCCCCCCCAATGTCCGCACAGCCCCCCCACAATGTCCGCACAGGCCCCCCCCAATGTCCGCACAGCCCCCCTACAATGTCCGCACAGGCCCCCCCCCAATGTCCGCACAGCCCCCCCCACAATGTCCGCACAGGCCCCCCCCCAAACCCTGTCCGCACAGCCCCCCCACAATGTCCGCACATGCCCCCCCCAATGTCCGCACAGCCCCCCACAATGTCCGCACATGCCCCCCCCACAATGTCCGCACAGCCCCCCCCCAATGTCCGCACAGCCCCCCCCACTCCCCCCTCAATGTCCGCACAGCCCCCCACAATGTCCGCACAGCCCCCCCCCCACAATGTCCGCACAGGCCCCCCCCCAATGTCCGCACAGCCCCCCCACAATGTCCACACATGCCCCCCCCAAATGTCCGCACAGCCCCCCCACAATGTCTGCACAGGCCCCCCCCCCTCAATGTCTGCACAGCCCCCCACAATGTCCGCACAGGCCCCCCCCCCACATGTCCGCACAGCCCCCCCACAATGTCCGCACAGGCCCCCCCCCCACCAATGTCCGCACAGCCCCCCCACAATGTCCGCACAGGCCCCCCCCATTTCCGCACAGCCCCCCCACAATGTCCGCACAGGCCCCCCATCCCCCCCAAATGTCCGCACAGCCCCCCCACAATGTCCGCACAGCCCCCCCACAATGTCCGCACAGCCCCCCCCCACCCCCCCCAATGTCCGCACAGCCCCCCCACAATGTCCGCACATGCCCCCCCCAATGTCCGCACAGCCCCCCACAATATCCGCACATGCCCCCCCAATGTCCGCACAGCCCCCCCACAATGTCCGCACATGCCCCCCCAATGTCCGCACAGCCCCCCCACAATGTCCGCACAGGCCCCCCCCCTCAATGTCTGCACAGCCCCCCCACAATGTCCGCACTGGCCCCCCACAATGTTCGCACAGGCCCCCCCCCTATGTCCGCACAGCCCCCCCACAATGTCTGCACAGGCCCCCCCCAATGTCCGCACAGCCCCCCCACAATGTCCGCACAGGCCCCCCCCCCAATGTCCGCACAGCCCCCCACAATGTCCGCACAGGCCCCCCCCGACGCCGTAGATCACTTACCTGTCTTCATGACATCTGCTTCCTCAGGTCCAGGTCCACTCCTTCCTTCGGCCCAGGCATCCTCTTCCTTCTGTCCGGTCCACGAGTCTTCCATCCGGCGGTCTTCTGGCTTCTTCCACCGAGCTCCGGGTCGTCCTTCAGCTCCGCGACCAATCTGCGTCCGGCATTATCCGCTATGTAACTCTATGAGCCCTTTGAGCGGACCTGAAGGAGAACTGAGTCATTTCTAAATACACAGTTCTCCTTCAGGTCCGCTCAAAGGGCTCATAGAGTTACATAGCGGATGATGCTGCACGCTGATTGGTCGCTTCTTCCCATAGAGAAACATGGCCATGTTTCTCTATGGGAAGAAGCGACCAATCAGCGTCCAGCATTATCCGCTATGTCACTCTATGAGCCCTTTGAGCGGAGGTGAAGGAGAACTGAGTCATTTCTAAAGACACAGTTCTCCTTCAGGTCCGCTCAAAGGGCTCATAGACTTACATAGCGGATGATGCTGGACGCTGATTGGTTGCTTCTTCCCATAGAGAAACATGGCCATGTTTCTCTATGGGAACAAGCGACCAATCAGCGCACAGTATCATCCGCCATGTATCTCTATCACCCCTTTGAGCGAACCTGAAGGACGACTCGCAATGGCCGCCCAGCAGCCATTGCGAGTCTCAGGCTCACTTAAAATAACAAATAATAAATACATTTAATAATATAATAATAAAAATAAAAATAAATAAATTTAATAATAATAAAAATAATAAAAAATAAATTTAATAATAAAAAAATAATAAAAAAAAAAAAATAAATTATAAATAATAAAATAAGAAATATAATAAAAAACAAAAAATTATGCTAATAATAATGCTATTACTGCTAATAATTATGCTATTAATGCTAATAATTATGCTATTCATGCTAATAATTATACTATTAATGCTAATAATAATGATATTAATGCTAATAATTATGCTATTAATGCTAATAATAATGCTATTACTGCTAATAATTATGCTATTAATGCTAATAATTATGCTATTAATAATGCTATTAATAATGCTATTATATGCTATTAATAATGCTATTAATGCTATTAATAATGCTATTAATGCTATTAATGCTATTAATAATGCTATTAATGCTATCAATAATACTATTAATGCTATTAATGCTAATATTCATGCTATTAATTGTATTATTAATGCTATTTTTGCTATTAATAATGCTATTAATGCTAATAATAATCCTATTACTCCTAATAATAATGCTATTAATGCTAATAATTATGCTATTAATGCTAATAATTATGCTATTAATAATGCTATTAATGCTATTAATAATGCTATTAATGCTAATAATAATGCTATTAATGCTATCAATAATACTATTAATGCTATTAATGCTAATATTCATGCTATTAATTGTATTATTAATGCTATTTTTGCTATTATTAATGCTATTAATGCTAATAATAATCCTATTACTCCTAATAATTATGCTATTAATGCTAATAATTATGCTATTAATGCTAATATTAATGCTAATAATGCTAATAATAATCAAATTAACACTATTAATAATGCTATTAAGGCTACTAATCATGCTATTTATGCTATTCAAAATTCTATTAATGCTAATAATATTGCTATTAATGCTCTTTATGCTAATAGTAATGCTATTAATGCGCTTATTTATGCTATTAATTCTATTATTTATGCTATTAATGCTATTAATAATGCTATTAATAATGCTATTAATGCTATTAATGCTATATTATATAATGCTAGTAATTGTATTATTAATGCTATTAATGCTATTAATAATGCTATTAATGCTAATAATAATCCTATTACTCCTAATAATAATGTTATTAATGCTAATAATTATGCTATTAATGCTAATATTAATGCTAATAATGCTAATAATAATCAAATTAACACTATTATTAATGCTATTAAGGCTAATAATCATGCTATTTATGCTATTCAAAATTCTATTAATGCTAATAATATTGCTATTAATGCTCTTTATGCTAATAGTAATGCTATTAATGCGCTTATTTATGCTATTAATTCTATTATTTATGCTATTAATGCTATTAATAATGCTATTAATAATGCTATTAATGCTATTAATAATGCTATTAATGCTAATATTAATGCTAGTAATTGTATTATTAATGCTATTAATGCTATTAATAATGCTATTAATGCTAATAATAATCCTATTACTCCTAATAATAATGTTATTAATGCTAATAATTATGCTATTAATGCTAATATTAATGCTAATAATGCTAATAATAATCAAATTAACACTATTATTAATGCTATTAAGGCTAATAATCATGCTATTTATGCTATTCAAAATTCTATTAATGCTAATAATATTGCTATTAATGCTCTTTATGCTAATAGTAATGCTATTAATGCGCTTATTTATGCTATTAGGGTCATTCCATGTCAAGTGAACCAATGATTATTACCTCTATATTTTTAATTCTTTTGAGATTTTGTTATTTGATAATAGCATGTCAGACAATGCAAAATGTGAAGAGAAAAATTTTTTTAAAAATTTATTTTTTTTTTAAATGATTTTCAAAGTTCGGAAAAAGTGTGAATTTCGCTGTTGCCTGCCTTTACGTTTCTCCTCATAACTCAGGCTAGGAATAAGATAGAGAGACAAAATAAACACCATTCTACTCAGAACTATACAGGCTTTCATCAGATATGTCACTAGAGGATCTTTGTTAATATTTAACCCATGTGATCGCAAGCGCAAAACTTTAAAACGTATTTCCGAAAAATCGGCGCGCTTTAAATATTTCAAAAACTGCCCATGTGTCTGCTTTGCTCTTAGCCACATCTGTACCAAATTTCAAGTTGGGATCGCAATGGGATCATATTTTAACATATTTTACTATTAATAGCGTCAATGGGTCATTCCATATCAAGTGATGTAAATATGAATATTTTTTTTTACCTGACGTCTTTAGATTTTTTTTTTTTTTTTTCTTTATGAAGTACTACTTTAGTTAATTACAAATTAAAAGTTTAGAATTTTTTTCTTCATCAGTTAATTTTTTACAGATTTTTAAAGTTTAAAAAAAGGGTGAATTTTGGCCTGGTATGACGTTAAATTTTTATATCTCGGGCTAGAAATAAGATAGAGAAACAAAATAAACACCATTCTACTCAGAACTGTCCAGGCTTTCACCAGATATGTCACAAGAGTATATTTGTTAATTTTAATTTTTTACCTATGCGAATGCAAAAGCAACATTTTGAAACGCATTTCCGAAAAAACGTTTTAATAAAAATTTTCCAAAACTGCCCATGTGTCTTTTATGCTCTTAGCCACATCTGTACCAAATTTCAAGTTGGGATCGTGATGGGATCATATTTTAAAATATTTAACTATGGTTAATCTCATTTTTATTAAATTTTGAAAAAACATATGAAAGACATACATTCAATCTTTTAACAAAATCTTGAGACATATAAAATATACAAAAAGAGAATTCACAAAGTTATTAGTAACTTTAAGATAAGCTGCAAATTTACTTTTGCGCTTATCTCTGGTGCAATATATACTACAATCTAAATATAATTCCAAACACTCAAGTATACAACCTTTCTCAGGGTTTTGAGATGTTCTGATGTCAAGGGGACAAGCAGCCCCAGCAGAATGATTTTTATCACTTGGCCCCTTCTAACAGGTTGACCACGTAAGTGGGTCATTACCCATTGAGGCCTAGTTGGAATAGTCTATCGACTGGTGTACCGGAAAGGAAGGCCGAAATATTAATGATCTACTCACAGCTCAGAGTTTCCGATACCTGTCTAATGTTCACTAGAATTCTGAAGGTATAGGTGTAGAAAGGAAATACCTAGACTGAATGTATCAGATGGGAAGAAAAGAGAGATAGAAAAGAAGAGAGAAGAGAAACAAAAACCATTAGAAAAAGTTATACTGGGAAAGAAAAGCCACGTAAGAAAAAAAGAAAAAAAGGAGGGGGGGGGGACGGGTGAGGTATGGGAAGGAGAAAGGGTACTCATCCCACTGGCTCCCCATCAGCCAGAGGTCGAGCCATATTATCTGTGCTGGAAAAGATACTCCTAAATTCTGCAGAGTCGTGAAAAAGAATCCATTCAACCCAAATCCCTAAGAATTTGTTCCGAGATCCCGACGCATCAGCTGCGAGCTCCTCCATTCGATATATGTCCATCAATTCTTTGAACCAATCAAGTAGAGATGGAGCCTGGGTGGATTTCCAGAACCTCGGGATCACAGCACGAGCAGCCGAGATGCAAAAGCGGAGAATATCCCTCTTCTGTAGCCCAATAGGACCTGGAAAAATGGATAACATTACCGATTCTGGGCAGCATTCGGCTTGTTTACCTGTTATCCGGGCGTATGCATTGAAAACCTCAGACCAGAACCGCCGGATTTCCCCACAACTCCACCAAATGTGTATCATTGTACCCTTCTCTTCCCCACAGCGCCAGCAGGTATCAGGGGTTCCTGGGAACATGTTCCGGAGTGTCGTCGGGCACAAGTACCATCTAGTGAGCAGCTTATAGCTTCTTTCTTGTGCAGAACAAGCGCTAGCTAGTGAGTGAGTAAATATAAAGCATTTCTGCCAATTAGCTTCTGAAATGCTACACCCCAATTCCCTCTCCCAAGCACGTTGGAAGTAAAGGGTGCCCTGCTCTCTCATGGACCCTAAGGCCTGGTATAGAACTGATATTTTGCGCCTCGGTGGAGCCTCCAGTTGGAATAACCTCTCCAATACGTTGGGCGTCAATCTTACCCTGCAGAGAGTGGTCAGCTGAATATAAGTATGCTCTGTATTGGAGAAATTCGAATCACTTAAGAGGTCTCGTAGGTTCTTTGAGTTGTAGCTCTGCCATCGGGGGTAAACCACCACTGGACAGAGTCTGTCCTACTCGGGTGTCATCCACAATCCGCCAACATAAAAATCTCTGCCTGTAAAATCTGGGTGGGAAAGATGGGTTGGAAAAAAGGGGAGTCAAAGGGCTAAGTCTGTCGTTTAAGCGGAGGGTTTTCGTCACTAGGTGCCATACCTTCAAGGTGTTTCTGGTCATGTCTGTCAAAGGTACTAGGTCTGTGGAGTCTTTAGGGGAAATCCAAAGCAGGTGTTTCAGCGAAATCCCCAAACCCTCTTGCTCCACCCCTACCCATTTCTTGGAGGACGCATGATAATGCCAATCTAGAGCTCTAACAAGAGAGGAAGCCACAAAGTACGCTCGTATGTTGGGTAGTCCAACCCCTCCTCTGGTCTTGGGCAAGGATAGCAGGGGCGTATCTAGGGGGGTGCAGCCGGACCTTTTGCCCCGGGCGCAACTCAGCGGGGGGCGCCGGCGGCACCCCCCCTTGCTATACCCGGCGGCCGCACACACATTATAGGGGCTGTTATTCTGATATTACAGTTAAGTGGCGCGAAAGCGCCCGACGTCACTTCTGCTTCCGCGCCAGTCTGGGGCCGCGGGGGCCACTGGGAGACTTGGCGGCAGCGGGTCCGGTGCGGGTTGACCGCAGGAGACCCGGAAACTGCGGCACTGGCGGCGGCGCCTCATATGTCCAGATTGGAGAACGGAGGAGAGATGGAACAGCAGGGGACAGGGTGAGTGACCGAGGAGTCGGTGGTGGAGGAGGGGGGGGACAGCAGGGTTGAGTGACCGAGGAAAGCTGACAGCATTCCCCCCCCGTCCTCACCTACCTTGGGGAGGGGGAGAGGGGGGCGCCAAGATAGATCTGCGCCCCGGGCTCCATCATACCTAGTTACACCTCTGAAGGATAGGATATTCATTCGCAATCTGGACCTCTTGCCCCCCCAGACAAATCTAAGGATCATAGATTGCATTTTGGAGAGGAAGCCTCTATCCAATAGAACAGGAACTGTCTGAAAAGTATATAAGAGTCGGGGCAAGACATCCATCTTGACTACGTTTATTCTCCCGAACCAGGATAGCTTTAATTGTCTATAGGAGGTAAATGCCGATTCCGCGTTAGTCAAAAGGGGTTGATAATTTAAATTGAATATTTGTTTAAGATCTTTTGGTATAAGGACTCCCAAGTACTTAATGGCTTCTACTTTCCATTTAAATGGGAACTGTTTAGATAGATGAGAAACCAATTCTCCAGGCAAAGAAATATTGAGTGCCTCGGTTTTGGAGCAATTCACTTTAAAGTTGCTCAATTGTCCGAACCGTTCAAACTCCATTAAGACCGAAGGGATGGAGACCAGGGGCTGGGAGATGTAAAGTAGCAGGTCATCTGCAAATAAGGCTAATTTGTGATGACTCTGTCCCAGCTTGACCCCATGGATGCATTCATTGGACCTAAGTGCAAAATATTTAACTATTATAGTGTCAATTCAAAAATCACCAAGAACACAATCAGTCATTTTTTCACAATTGCCCGTCAATAGTTTGAATTTGATATAAAGAAATATAGTCTTGTAACATCTCAAATGAAAGCTGTTACCGTTCTGAGTAAAATGATGCCTCTCCCACTTCATTATCTTATTTCTAGCCTGAGATAAAAAAATTTAAAGTCATACCAGGCCAAAATTCACCCTTTTTTTAAACTTTAAAAATCTGTAAAAAATTAACTGATGAAGAAAAAAATTCTAAACTTTTAATTTGTAATTAACTAAAGTAGTACTTCATAAAGGAAAAAAAAAAAAAAAATCTAAAGACGTCAGGTAAAAAAAAATATTCATATTTAGATCACTTGATATGGAATGACCCATTGACGCTATTACTAGTAAAATATGTTAAAATATGATCCCATTGCGATCCCAACTTGAAATTTGGTACAGATGTGGCTAAGAGCAAAGCAGACACATGTGCAGTTTTTGAAATATTTAAAGCGCGCCGATTTTTCGGAAATGCGTTTTAAAGTTTTGCGCTTGCGATCACATGGGTAAAATATTAACAAAGATCCTCTTGTGACATATCTGATGAAAGCCTGTATAGTTCTGAGTAGATTGGTGTTTATTTTGTTTCTCTATCTTATTTCTAGCCCGAGATATGATAGAAAATGTAAAGCCATACCAGGCCAAAATTCGCACTTTTTTAAAACTTTAAAAATCTGTAAAAAATTAACTGATAAAGAAAAAAATTCAAAACTTTTTTTTTGTAATTAGATAAAGTTGTTCTTCAAATAGAAAATTTTTTTTAAAAATCTGAGGACGTCAGGGAAAAAAAATATTCATTTTTGGATCACTTGACATGGAATGACCCATTAATTCTATTATTTATGCTATTAATGCTATTAATAATGCTATTAATAATGCTATTAATGCTATTAATAATGCTATTAATGCTATTAATAATCCTATTACTCCTAATAATAATGCTATTAATGCTAATAATTATGCTATTAATGCTAATATTAATGCTATTAATTGTATTATTAATGCTATTAATGCTATTAATAATGCTATTAATGCTAATAATAATCCTATTACTCCTAATAATAATGCTATTAATGCTAATAATTAAGCTATTAATGCTAATATTAATGCTAATGATGCTAATAATCATCATATTAACGCTATTAATAATGCTATTAAGGCTAATAATCATGCTATTTATGCTATTCAAAATGCTATTAATGCTAATAATATTGCTATTAATGCTATTAATAATACTATTAATGCTATTAATGCTAATATTAATGCTATTAATTGTATTATTAATGCTATTAATGCTATTAATAATGCTATTAATGCTAATAATAATCCTATTACTCCTAATAATAATGCTATTAATGCTAATAATTATGCTATTAATGCTAATATTAATGCTAATAATGCTAATAATCATCATATTAACGCTATTAATAATGCTATTAAGGCTAATAATCATGCTATTTATGCTATTCAAAATGCTATTAATGCTAATAATATTGCTATTAATGCTATTAATAATACTATTAATGCTATTAATGCTATTAATTGTATTAATGCTATTAATGCTATTAATAATGCTATTAATGCTAATAATAATCCTATTACTCCTAATAATAATGCTATTAATGCTAATAATTATGCTATTAATGCTAAATATAATGCTAATAATGCTAATAATCATCATATTAACGCTATTAATAATGCTATTAAGGCTAATAATCATGCTATTTATGCTATTCAAAATGCTATTAATGCTAATAATATTGCTATTAATGCTATTAATAATACTATTAATGCTATTAATGCTAATATTAATGCTATTAATTGTATTACTAATGCTATTAATGCTATTAATAATGCTATTAATGCTAATAATAATCCTATTACTCCTAATAATAATGCTATTAATGCTAATAATTATGCTATTAATGCTAATATTAATGCTAATATTGCTAATAATAATCATATTAACGCTATTAATAATGCTATTAAGGCTAATAATCATGCTATTTATGCTATTCAAAATGCTATTAATGCTAATAATATTGCTATTAATGCTCTTTATGCTAATAGTAATGCTATTAATGCCCTTATTTATGCTATTAATTCTATTATTTATGCTGTTAATGCTATTAATAATGCTATTAATAATGCTATTAATGCTATTAATGCTATTAATAATGCTATTCATGCTATTAATGCTATTATTAATGCTATTAATTGTATTATTAATGCTATTAATGCTATTAATAATGCTATTAATGCTAATAATAATCCTATTACTCCTAATAATAATGCTATTAATGCTAATAATTATGCTATTAATGCTAATATTTATGCTAATAATGCTAATAATAATCATATTAACGCTATTAATAATGCTATTAAGGCTAATAATCATGCTATTTATGCTATTCAAAATGCTATTAATGCTAATAATATTGCTATTAATGCTCTTTATGCTAATAGTAATGCTATTAATGCGATTATTTATGCTATGAATTCTATTATTTATGCTATTAATGCTATTAATAATGCTATTAATGCTATTAATGCTAATAATAATGCTATTCATGCTTTTAATAATACTATTAATGCTAATATTCATGCTATAAATTCTATTATTAATGCTATTAATGCTATTAATAATGCTATTAATACTAATAATAATGCTATTACTGCTAATAATAATGCTATTAATGCTAATAATTATGCTATTAATGCTAATAATAATGCTAATAATGCTAATAATATTTATATTAACGCTGTTAATAATGCTATTAAGGCTAATAATCATGCTATTTATGCTATTAAAAATTCTATTAATGCTAATAATATTGCTATTCATGCTCTTTATGCTAATACTCATGCTATTAATGCGATTATTTATGCTATTAATTCTATTATTTAGGCTATTAATGCTATTAATAATGCTATTAATGTTATTAATAATGCTATTAATGTTATTCATGCTAATATTAATGCTATTAATGCTATTAAGGCTAATAATCATGCTATTAATCCTATTAATAATGCTATTAATTCTATTTTTAATTCTATTAATGCTATTAATAATTTTATTAATGCTAATAATGCTATTACTCCTCATAATAATGCTATTAACGCTATTATTAATGCTATTTATGGTAATAATGCTATTAATACTAATAACAATACTATTATTAGTACTATTATTGCTATTAATGCTAATAATAATGCTATTAATGCAAATAATATTGCCACGTTCTAGAATCCCGATGCATTTGCATCGGGCTCACAGCTAGTCTTATATAACAAAAAGGATGTATCATCAGATTAGGACGTCACTGATGACCAAGACACAGCATCATTAATGATGGGCGGTGCAACCCATCTTTTGAAAAAATAGATTAACACATGGTCTATCTTGATCACTGATCCATTATCGATGTTATATGCCCAGAAAACAGGGTCTGAAAAGCTAAAAGACTAATTAAATAAACTTTAAGACCTTTTTATTTATAAAATACAAAGTACTAAAAAATATATATGTATATATGCCAAATATAAAAATGAAAATTAGGAGCGAAAATAAAAAAGTGATATGTTGATACATCCTTACTTCTGAATAGAATAGAACTCAGTTAGTATGTATTTATCATCACACTATATACATTTATTGATAATAAAAATATGTGAAAGATATAGAAAAATTATATATATAGAATAGACTATAATATCAAAATGAAAAATTAGTGTGAGAAAAATGAAACAATATATATTCTTTTTTTTTTTTTTTTCTCACACTAATTTTTCATTTTCATATTATAGTCTATTCTATATATAATTTTTCTATATTTTTCTATATCTTTCACATATTTTTATTATCAAGTAATATTTCTGTCTTCTTGCCTGTAGCGATGAGGTGGAACATCAGACTGATCTACACTACTTCTTGTATATATGTGTGATGATAAATACATACTGAGTTCTATTCAGAAGTAAGGATTTTTCAACATATCACTTTTTTATTTTCGCTCCTAATTTTCATTTTTTATTTTGGCATATATACATATATATTTTTTAGTACCGTATATACTCGTGTATAAGCTGAGTTTTTCAGCCCAAAATTTGGGCTGAAAAGTCTCCCCCTCGGCTTATACACACATTTTTCTTGTATGGAAAAGTGCGTGACGGATACCTTATCACCTGAGTTCCAGATTGATGTCATGACTGCATGTCAGGGTGCTTTTAGACTGGCAGTCCAGCATCAGCAACAACAACAACAACAGCAGCAGCAGCAGCTACAACAGCTTCCTTACCGGTCCCAGCAACACAGCTTCTACAACCAGCCAAGGAATAATGATCAAGTCTCCCAATCCGCCCCCACGCAGCTTCAGTGGCTAACTACATCTCAACAACAAGGAACAAGTTTGCCAACACACACCAACTTGCCGCCACCACCACCAATGGACATTGTACCTGAGGTACCAAGCTACACAAGGCTAAACACTTCGTCATCGCAGCTGCCTCAGGCTACTATCAGTTCGGAAACTTCGCTTCAAGAATCACGTGCAGCGTTCAGTTCAGCTTCCTCTGTACTGCATGGTATCTTACACAAATCCACCCACACATTCTCAACGGCAACATGTACTGCAGCATCAACAACTGTACCTTTTGTCACTTATGGCGGTAGTACAAAGCTGGCAAAGAAAACCAAAATTAAAGATCGGACACAGGAAACACAAGAACCAGAAACGAGCACGCCAATGAAAACCTTAAAAGTGAAGCGCAAGCGAATTGTCAAAACCAGTGCATCAGATAAGAATGTTTATTCACAAACAAATATTGACCCCTCAGCACAGCCTGTTAAAGGTGCAGTATCGGTAAAAAAAGTTGGTCGCTCCCAAAAAAATAAGAACAATGCACCACTCTTACCACCCTCTACTTCACCTGCTAATGTCTCGTTGCTTCATGTCTGTACACCTCCTGCTCTGTCAGTCCCTTCCAATATCTCACTCCTATCCAATGTATCTTTACCTTCGAATGTCCCCTCTGGTTTTTTGGATAATCTTGGTCTATCGTCAAATGATAGTCTTACCTCAACTTCTAATGTATGTACTTCTTTTAGATTGCAAAATGTTGGTTCTCCTACGTTCAGTCCACTCCCACAGCTGAACTCTAGTTTTGGTACATAGTACGGTATTGATCATGTGTTAACTCTAATGAATATGTATATAGTTTGAAATTTATTGTGTTTTAAATGATCACTTTAATAGTGCGGTTATTGTTTTATTTAAGGTGTTCACTCACTTCTGCTATTGATATGTAGTATGATATTTTAAACAAGGGTTGAGTAAGAACAATTACTTTTCAATATTTTATTTTTTTTGATTAGCATACATCAAACGTACACACTATGCCTTTATTGGTTGTGTATGAAGACAAGGTACACACATATAAACAAACCCCAAAAACGGACGTACAGCAATCGAGTGGTCGTCAAAGTTGACATTCACATATAGAATCAGAATTATTTTGGTCATGGAGTTGCCTTATAATGTCCACAACATCTGTCTATGGTAAAAACAACTCTGAAGTGGTCCACATATGAGAGGGTGATGAATCACAGGGCTACGCTTAGTAAACCACTCCTTAGCGTTTTCTTGACATTTTTAGGTGTGGTTTGTGACTCAGCCTGTTGTACAGTTAACCAGTCTGACCCAAAAGTGAAACGCCAACGTAAGGGGAACACTAGAGAGGCACTCTTATACCGGCTCCACACACAAAAGAGGCAGAGATCCATAAGCCACCATTATACTACCCCTTGGAGGACACCGATCCAACACACATCTAGTGATGTCCGCTGAACCGCACAGCTGTAAAAACTCGGAAAAAGGCTGGTGTCAGCTAATTGCGTTCAGCTCATGATGATTCTGATGTGTTGAATGCAATTGTTATGATTACATTTTCCAAAAAATGTACACAACGCTATTTGGGAAACGGGATTGCTAGGAAGGTATAATCCGGACCAATATGGTTAACGTATTGTTGGTTCATCCCTGCGTCAGCAGCGATGTACAATGTATGTGTAATCAAACATTACATTGTTTCTGGGCAAAATTTCTGTGGTGGGTGCCACCCACCCCTAGAGATATGCTGCCCACTCCTGTGGCCATAGAGTGGATTGATAAACAATGTACAGTCATTGACATGTATTGTTGTATTTGGACAACTGTTTCAACTTTGTTTTTATTGAAAAATTTTGATTTTATAACATAGAACAAAAGCCAAAATCAAGCGAATAGACAATCTCCATTCGTCCATTACAGAGAGAAAATATATAGAAACAAAACAATAATAATATATTCAGCGTGTCCATTAATCGTTTCCCAGTAGCTAGATTTTCAAATTATTAAGCTCTTGCGTAGAAGGTCCCAAACCTAGGGAGTGCACCTTAACCCCTTTTTCTTAAAGATGCGTAATCATGGCCCGCCCCGGGCATCCATTCACTTCCGCATGTTAAGTCAAGTCGTTCCCCTCACTACCCTAATGAATCTCCTCTAAATAAAGTCCACGGTGCCCATACCCTGTTAAACCTATCCATATCGTCATGTAGAGAGGCTGTCATCCTCTCCATAACATATACATCCTGGATTCTGGCATAAAGGTCCAGCGACGTAGGGGCCGCTGTTTTTTTCCAGTATAGTGGGATGAGGCACTTGGCAGTTGTCAAAAGGTGGGTCAGTAACTTCGTGTGGGGTCTATCCCATCCCCTAGGTGTAAGGTTTAACAAGAACATATGGGGGTCAACCGGCACCTCAACTTCAAAAACCGTGCTTAACAGTCTCCCCACCCCCTTCCAGAAACCCTGCAAGGTCGGGCAGTCCCAGAAAATGTGGAAGAGAGATGCCCCATCGGTCCCACATCTCCAACATATATCTGGGATGGACCTGTTCATCTTATGGAGAACCTCGGGAACACAATACCAATTCATCAGGAGTTTAATCTGGTTCTCCTTGTGAAGGGTATTGATAGAGGTCTTGTGAGCTCTCGACCAGACCACTTGCCACTGCCTCAGAGTCAGTGGGTGTCCCAACCACGACTCCCATTTCGTCATATATGTGTGACGTCTGGGAGTCGGGGCAATGGAGTAGGGTGTATATATCAGAAATGAGCCCCTTAGTTGAGGCATTATTTGCACATATCCTCTCAAAATCAGTCGGTACAAGGGATTCCGGGGAACCCATCTCTGTTCTAAAATAGTGTACTATTTGTTGGTAAGAGTAGGATAAAGTCCTCTGGAGGTTATGCTTCTGGGATAGCTCAAGAAAGGTTCTAAACCTCCTAGTCAGGGGGTCCACTAGGTCCCTGTATGTGAAGAGGCCCGCCGAAGCCCAACTGGATCCCGCCCCCGAATGCATAACACCCTCCAAGTGTGGGTTATAGAGGAACGGAGTTAGGAAAGTTGCATGTGAAGCTAACTGGAATTTGATTCTCAGAGTGGTCCATATGTCCCTGGTAAACGCCATAGGACCCAGAAGTGCAGTCCGAGATATCTGGTTAGGCGGACCCCATATCAGGGTTGCTGGGTGATAGGGAGCCAGCCACAATTTTTCGATTTCCATCCATTTGCTGAATGTGGGGAGAGTCGACCAGGAGGGGATGAGCCTTAGATGTGCAGCAAAATAATATTTAGTTATATCTGGGCATGACAGACCCCTTTGAGATTTGGGGGCACACATCACTGTTCTGGGAATACGATGTCTCCACGAATGCCAGACAAAGTTCAGGAAAATCGACTGTACCCTCTTTAAGACCGTCTGTGGGACTTTTGATGAGATTGTTTCGAACAGGTATAGGAACTTGGGGAGAATCGACATTTTTATGATTGCTATTTTACCCAAAAAGGAGACTGGCAATGAGGACCACTTCTGTAGTCGTATCTCAGTATCTCGGATCAGAGGGGGGAAGTTTGCCCCATACATCTCGCTATATCGTGAAGTAATATGTACCCCCAAATATTTAATGGAAGATGTTCTCCAAGTGTATCTATGGGACTTCTGTAGCTAATTGCGTTCAGCTCATGATGATTCTGATGTGTTGAATGCAATTGTTATGATTACATTTTCCAAAAAATGTACACAACGCTATTTGGGAAACGGGATTGCTAGGAAGGTGTAATCCGGACCAATATGGTTAACGTATTGTTGGTTCATCCCTGCGTCAGCAGCGATGTACAATGTATGTGTAATCAAACATTACATTGTTTCTGGGCAAAATTTCTGTGGTGGGTGGCCACCCACCCTAGAGATATGCTGCCCACTCCTGTGGCCATAGAGTGGATTGATAAACAATGTACAGTCATTGACATGTATTGTTGTATTTGGACAACTGTTTCAACTTTGTTTTTATTGAAAAATTTTGATTTTATAACATAGAACAAAAGCCAAAATCAAGCGAATAGACAATCTCCATTCGTCCATTACAGAGAGAAAATATATAGAAACAAAACAATAATAATATATTCAGCGTGTCCATTAATCGTTTCCCGGTAGCTAGATTTTCAAATTATTAAGCTCTTGCGTAGAAGGTCCCAAACCTAGGGAGTGCACCTTAACCCCTTTTTCTTAAAGATGCGTAATCATGGCCCGCCCCGGGCATCCATTCACTTCCGCATGTTAAGTCAAGTCGTTCCCCTCGCTACCCTAATGAATCTCCTCTAAATAAAGTCCACGGTGCCCATACCCTGTTAAACCTATCCATATCGTCATGTAGAGAGGCTGTCATCCTCTCCATAACATATACATCCTGGATTCTGGCATAAAGGTCCAGCGACGTAGGGGCCGCTGTTTTTTTTCCAGTATAGTGGGATGAGGCACTTGGCAGTTGTCAAAAGGTGGGTCAGTAACTTCGTGTGGGGTCTATCCCATCCCCTAGGTGTAAGGTTTAACAAGAACATATGGGGGTCAACCGGCACCTCAACTTCAAAAACCGTGCTTAACAGTCTCCCCACCCCCTTCCAGAAACCCTCCAAGGTCGGGCAGTCCCAGAAAATGTGGAAGAGAGATGCCCCATCGGTCCCACATCTCCAACATACATCCGGGATGGACCTGTTCATCTTATGGAGAACCTCGGGAACACAATACCAATTCATCAGGAGTTTAATCTGGTTCTCCTTGTGAAGGGTATTGATAGAGGTCTTGTGAGCTCTCGACCAGACCACTTGCCACTGCCTCAGAGTCAGTGGGTGTCCCAACCACGACTCCCATTTCGTCATATATGTGTGACGTCTGGGAGTCGGGGCAATGGAGTAGGGTGTATATATCAGAAATGAGCCCCTTAGTTGAGGCATTATTTGCACATATCCTCTCAAAATCAGTCGGTACAAGGGATTCCGGGGAACCCATCTCTGTTCTAAAATAGTGTACTATTTGTTGGTAAGAGTAGGATAAAGTCCTCTGGAGGTTATGCTTCTGGGATAGCTCAAGAAAGGTTCTAAACCTCCTAGTCAGGGGGTCCACTAGGTCCCTGTATGTGAAGAGGCCCGCCGAAGCCCAACTGGATCCCGCCCCCGAATGCATAACACCCTCCAAGTGTGGGTTATAGAGGAACGGAGTTAGGAAAGTTGCATGTGAAGCTAACTGGAATTTGATTCTCAGAGTGGTCCATATGTCCCTGGTAAACGCCATAGGACCCAGAAGTGCAGTCCGAGATATCTGGTTAGGCGGACCCCATATCAGGGTTGCTGGGTGATAGGGAGCCAGCCACAATTTTTCGATTTCCATCCATTTGCTGAATGTGGGGAGAGTCGACCAGGAGGGGATGAGCCTTAGATGTGCAGCAAAATAATATTTAGTTATATCTGGGCATGACAGACCCCTTTGAGATTTGGGGGCACACATCACTGTTCTGGGAATACGATGTCTCCACGAATGCCAGACAAAGTTCAGGAAAATCGACTGTACCCTCTTTAAGACCGTCTGTGGGACTTTTGATGAGATTGTTTCGAACAGGTATAGGAACTTGGGGAGAATCGACATTTTTATGATTGCTATTTTACCCAAAAAGGAGACTGGCAATGAGGACCACTTCTGTAGTCGTATCTCAGTATCTCGGATCAGAGGGGGAAGTTTGCCCCATACATCTCGCTATATCGTGAAGTAATATGTACCCCCAAATATTTAATGGAAGATGTTCTCCAAGTGTATCTATGGGACTTCTGTAGCTAATTGCGTTCAGCTCATGATGATTCTGATGTGTTGAATGCAATTGTTATGATTACATTTTCCAAAAAATGTACACAACGCTATTTGGGAAACGGGATTGCTAGGAAGGTGTAATCCGGACCAATATGGTTAACGTATTGTTGGTTCATCCCTGCGTCAGCAGCGATGTACAATGTATGTGTAATCAAACATTACATTGTTTCTGGGCAAAATTTCTGTGGTGGGTGGCCACCCACCCCTAGAGATATGCTGCCCACTCCTGTGGCCATAGAGTGGATTGATAAACAATGTACAGTCATTGACATGTATTGTTGTATTTGGACAACTGTTTCAACTTTGTTTTTATTGAAAAAGTTTGATTTTATAACATAGAACAAAAGCCAAAATCAAGCGAATAGACAATCTCCATTCGTCCATTACAGAGAGAAAATATATAGAAACAAAACAATAATAATATATTCAGCGTGTCCATTAATCGTTTCCCGGTAGCTAGATTTTCAAATTATTAAGCTCTTGCGTAGAAGGTCCCAAACCTAGGGAGTGCACCTTAACCCCTTTTTCTTAAAGATGCGTAATCATGGCCCGCCCCGGGCATCCATTCACTTCCGCATGTTAAGTCAAGTCGTTCCCCTCGCTACCCTAATGAATCTCCTCTAAATAAAGTCCACGGTGCCCATACCCTGTTAAACCTATCCATATCGTCATGTAGAGAGGCTGTCATCCTCTCCATAACATATACATCCTGGATTCTGGCATAAAGGTCCAGCGACGTAGGGGCCGCTGTTTTTTTCCAGTATAGTGGGATGAGGCACTTGGCAGTTGTCAAAAGGTGGGTCAGTAACTTCGTGTGGGGTCTATCCCATCCCCTAGGTGTAAGGTTTAACAAGAACATATGGGGGTCAACCGGCACCTCAACTTCAAAAACCGTGCTTAACAGTCTCCCCACCCCCTTCCAGAAACCCTGCAAGGTCGGGCAGTCCCAGAAAATGTGGAAGAGAGATGCCCCATCGGTCCCACATCTCCAACATACATCCGGGATGGACCTGTTCATCTTATGGAGAACCTCGGGAACACAATACCAATTCATCAGGAGTTTAATCTGGTTCTCCTTGTGAAGGGTATTGATAGAGGTCTTGTGAGCTCTCGACCAGACCACTTGCCACTGCCTCAGAGTCAGTGGGTGTCCCAACCACGACTCCCATTTCGTCATATATGTGTGACGTCTGGGAGTGGGGCAATGGAGTAGGGTGTATATATCAGAAATGAGCCCCTTAGTTGAGGCATTATTTGCACATATCCTCTCAAAATCAGTCGGTACAAGGGATTCCGGGGAACCCATCTCTGTTCTAAAATAGTGTACTATTTGTTGGTATGAGTAGGATAAAGTCCTCTGGAGGTTATGCTTCTGGGATAGCTCAAGAAAGGTTCTAAACCTCCTAGTCAGGGGGTCCACTAGGTCCCTGTATGTGAAGAGGCCCGCCGAAGCCCAACTGGATCCCGCCCCCGAATGCATAACACCCTCCAAGTGTGGGTTATAGAGGAACGGAGTTAGGAAAGTTGCATGTGAAGCTAACTGGAATTTGATTCTCAGAGTGGTCCATATGTCCCTGGTAAACGCCATAGGACCCAGAAGTGCAGTCCGAGATATCTGGTTAGGCGGACCCCATATCAGGGTTGCTGGGTGATAGGGAGCCAGCCACAATTTTTCGATTTCCATCCATTTGCTGAATGTGGGGAGAGTCGACCAGGAGGGGATGAGCCTTAGATGTGCAGCAAAATAATATTTAGTTATATCTGGGCATGACAGACCCCTTTGAGATTTGGGGGCACACATCACTGTTCTGGGAATACGATGTCTCCACGAATGCCAAAGTTCAGGAAAATCGACTGTACCCTCTTTAAGACCGTCTGTGGGACTTTTGATGAGATTGTTTCGAACAGGTATAGGAACTTGGGGAGAATCGACATTTTTATGATTGCTATTTTACCCAAAAAGGAGACTGGCAATGAGGACCACTTCTGTAGTCGTATCTCAGTATCTCGGATCAGAGGGGGAAGTTTGCCCCATACATCTCGCTATATCGTGAAGTAATATGTACCCCCAAATATTTAATGGAAGATGTTCTCCAAGTGTATCTATGGGACTTCTGTAGGTACCCAAGCCTAGGTTCCGGTACATTAAGTGGTAGGGCTTCAGTTTTACTCGGATTCACTTTGTACCCAGACAGGCGTGAATAGGACTCTAAAAGTTTACTCAGGTTGGGAAGGGTTACTTCGGGATTAGTCAGTGTGAGCATGACATCATCGGTGAATAAGGAAACCTTAAATTCCTTTGACCTAATCCGAATTCCAGCTACGTCGGGACTCCTGCTTAGGTGAGCTACAAGAGGCTCAATGCTAAGCAAATATAGCAACGGAGAAAGAGGGCATACCTGGTGTGTGCCATTACGAGTTTCCAGTTGCCTAGAATGCGCATGGGACAAGCGGACCGTCGCCTTCGGGGCAGAATACAAGCCCCACAGCGTGGTAATGAAGGGCCCCGACAGGCCGAAGTGATGCAATGTAGAGAACTTAAAGTCCCAGTTCAGCCTGTCGAAGGCCTTCTCCGGTCTAGACTCAACAGGATGGCCCCGTCTCCCCTCTTATTCACCACGTCCATCAAGTCCAATAGGCGGAGAGTGTTGTCGCCTGCCTGGCGAAACCGAACGAAGCTGACCTGGTCTTTATGGATTAATCGAGGCAGCCAGTTGTTCAATCTCTCCGCCAAAATTTCTGTAAATATTTTTAAGTCCGAATTTAAAAGGCTTATAGGCCTATAACTTGCGCAGTCTACGGGGTCCTTACCATCTTTCAGAATAACTGTTATATAGGAGTGAAGCATAGAGGCAGGAATTTTCCCCCCGATCATAAAGGTATTAAACAAGGAGACCATATGCTGCGAAAGCAAGGGCAGATATGTCTTGTAATAGAGATATGGTAGACCGTCGGGGCCTGGGGCTTTAGTAGAGGGCAACTTTTTCACGATGTCTTCAATTTCCTCAGTAGAGATCTTATCATTTAGGTCCTCGAGAGCAGACCGAGGTAGTTTGGGTAATCATTCAGTATTGTATCTCTAGTCTGGTGGTCATGTGGCAGTGGGGAGGGCAATGAGTACAAAGAGGAATAATAATTGTGGAAGGCCATAGCCATCCCTTCGGGATCATACAGTCATGGCCAAAAGTATTGACACCCCTTCAATTCTGTCAGATAATACTCAGTTTCTTCCTGAAAATGATTGCAATCACAAATTCTTTGGTATTATTATCTCCATTTAATTTGTCTTCAATGAAAAAACACAAAAGAGAATGAAGCAAAAAGCAAAACATTGATCATTTCACACAAAACTTCAAAAATGGGCCGGACAAAAGTATTGGCACCCTCAGCCTAATACCGTATATACTCGAGTATAAGCCGACCCGAGTATAAGCGAGGACACCAATTTTGCTACAAAAAAAAGGGAAAACTTATTGACTCGAGTATAAGCCTAGGGTGGGAAATGCCGCAGCTACTGAAAATTACGGGAGGAGGAGATCAGCGGCGGGGAAGCAGGAGATCAGCTCTTTCTTGCCGCCGCTGATGTCTGCCTCCTGGCAGCCGCTAGTCTCCACTTCCTGGCCGCCAACACCTCTGATTAGGTGGTCGGGCACATTTAGCATGACATACTATGTGAACGCATGCGGACAATCACTGCTGCGTTCACATCAGAATGTATCTGTTCGCAGTGCGTTTGCGTCTGCATGCCAGACGCATGTAGATGCAAACGCTAGTGTAAAACAAGCCTTAGGGGCCTTTCACACTAGCGTTTTGTTCAGATTTGGCCCATCTGGGCAGAAAACCGCATCTGACGCCTAATGGCCACACTTGCGGCAAGCCCCATGCATTGTCTATGGGTCTTGCGGCAAGTGCGGTATTGCCATGATCCAACACTTGTGGCAGTTGCGGCCGTGAAAAAAAAAGTGGTCAGCTGCATTTTTTTCGTGGCCACAACTGCCGGATCGCGGCAATACCGCACTTGCCGCAAGCCCCATAGACAATGCATGGAGAACGACGCAAGTACGGCCATTAGGCGGCAATTGCGGCAGATGGGGTTTTCTGTCAGGATCTGTTGGATCCGGACAGGAATGCTGATGTAAAAGGGGCCTTAAAATCATTAACATGGGACCCCTAATCTATACAACTTTGCCTCAGTATTCATCTTTCCCTAAGCATTCAGCTAATCCTATCCCCTGCTGTATTATAATTATACCCTACTTTCCCTGGGACTCCCATCTCTCCCCTCATCTACTGTGTTCATCTTTCCCTACGTTTCCAGCTAATCCTATCCCCTGCTCTATTATAATTGTACCCTACTTTCCCTGAGACTCCATCTCTCCCCTGATCTAATGTGTTCATCTTTCCCTAAGCTTCCAGCTAATCCTATCCCCTGCTGTATTATAATTGTACCCTACTTTCCCTGAGACTCCCATCTCTCCCCTCATCTACTGTGTTCATCTTTCCCTAAGCTTCCAGCTAATCCTATCCCCTGCTGTATTATAATTGTACCCTACTTTCCCTGAGACTCCATCTCTCCCCTCATCTACTGTGTTCATCTTTCCCTAAGCTTCCAGCTCATCCTATCCCCTGCACTACCTCTCCTTTCCCTCCCTATTCTGCTGTATTATACTGTAATATAATGTAATAATAATGCCTCACCTTTTGTTTAACAGTACTGTACTATCAGAGTACAGTAATCAGAGTGGCTCCGGACGCAGGGGTTTTCTGACCGTGTGCACTGTGCAGGGACATGCTGGGGCGGAGGGATCTCAGTGCAGTAATCAGGCTGCAACTATATTTGGCTAACGGAGGCAAGCGGCGGAGGGATCTGAGTGCAGCGATCAGGCTGCCACTACATTTGGCTGACGAAGGCAAGCGGCGGAGGGATCTGGCGGCAAGTCACAGGATGATACCGTTAACCGCAGAGAACACAAACTGAAGGGATGACAGAGGGAAGCGGCAGGAGGGGATGCGCAATGGGGAAGTATGCATCCACCGGCAATCAGACTTACTGACTCGAGTATAAGCCGATGGGGACTTTTTCAGCCCAAAAAAAGGGCTGAAAAAGTCGGCTTATACTCGAGTATATACGGTAATTGGTTGCACAACCTTTAGCCAAAATAACTGCGATCAACCTCTTCCGGTAACCATCAATGAGTTTCTTACAATACTCTGCTGGAATTTTAGACCATTCTTCTTTGGCAAACTGCTCCAGGTCCCTGATATTTGAAGGGTGCCTTCTCCAAACTGCCATTTTTAGATCTCTCCACAAGTGTTCTATGGGATTCAGGTCTGGACTCATTGCTGGCCACCTTAGAAGTCTCCAGTGCTTTCTCTCAGACCATTTTCTAGTGCTTTTTGAAGTGTGTTTTGGCTCATTGTCCTGCTGGAAGACCCATGACCTCTGAGGGAGACCCAGCTTTCTCACACTGGGCCCTACATTATGCTGCAAAATTTGTTGGTAGTCTTCAGACTTCATAATGCCATGCACACGGTCAAGCAGTCCAGTGCCAGAGGCAGCAAAGCAACCCCAAAACATCAGGTAACCTCTGCCATGTTTGAATGTAGGGACCGTGTTCTTTTCTTTGAATGCCTCTTTTTTTCTCCTGTAAACTCTATGTTGATGCCTTTGCCCAAAAAGCTCTACTTTTGTCTCATCTGACCAGAGAGCATTCTTCCAAAATGTTTTAGGCTTTCTCAGGTACTTTTTGGCAAACTCCAGCCTGACTTTTTTAGGTAAGAAGTGGGGTCTTCCTGGGTCTCCTACCATACAGTCCCTTTTTTTATTCAGACGCCGACGGATAGTACGGGTTGACACTGTTGTACCCTCGGACTGCAGGGCAGCTTGAACTTGTTTGGATGTTAGTCGAGGTTCTTTATCCACCATCCGCACAATCTTGCGTTGAAATCTCTTGTCAATTTTTCTTTTACATCCACATCTAGGGAGGTTAGCCACAGTGCCATGGGCTTTAAACTTCTTGATGACACTGCGCACAGTAGACACAGGAACATTCAGGTCTTTGGCGATGGACTTGTAGCCTTGAGATTGCTCATGCTTCCTCACAATTTGGTTTCTCAAGTCCTCAGACAGTTCTTTGGTCTTCTTTCTTTTCTCCATGCTCAATGTGGTACACACAAGGACACAGGTCAGCGGTTGAGTCAACTTTAAGCCATGTCAACTGGCTGCAAGTGTGATTTAGTTATTGCCAACACCTGTTAGGTGCCACAGGTAAGTTACAGGTGCTGTTAATTACACAAATTAGAGAAGCATATCATGATTTTTCTAAGGGTGTCAATACTTTTGTCCACCCCCGTTTTTATGTTTGGTGTGGAATTATATCCAATTTGACTTTAGGACAATTCTTTTTGTGTTTTTTCATTGAAGACAAATTAAATTAAGATAATAATAACAAAGAATTTGTGATTGCAATCATTTTCAGGAAGAAACCGAGTTGCAGGCGTGTCAATACTTTTGGCCATGACTGTATCTAATAGCGCTGTCAGAGCCTCTAATCCCGGAGGGGTTTCCATTTGTAGCTTTATTCTGCAGTTGCCTTGCAAGCATCGTGTGGGGTTTATTACCACATTCATAATATTTTTGGCGGGAGAATCGAATGAGTTTCTCCACTTTTCCCAGAGCCAAGTCTCTCAGCTTCGTTCGTAGGTCAATCACCTCCCTCAGACCGCGCCGCGTGGGTCCCGCAAGGAGCCCCGACTCGGCGGCCCTCAGCTTCCCCTCATAGATGGAGTATTGCAGTTTACTATCTTTTTTTAATCTAGAGGAAAGAGCCATACATTCTGAAGACCGCCTTTTGCGCCTCCCACAGGGATCCGAGCGAGGGGGCCGACGGGGCATTCTCGGCGAAATAATGTGTCAATGAGGTCTGTAGGGTCTGTCTCGTCACGTTGTTTGTCAGTAAGGACTCGTTAAGTCTCCAGTGGGTCAGTCTTGGGATGTAGGGCGTAATTTCAAGGTTCACTAGCAGGGGAGCATGGTCCGACCATGTAATGTGTCCTATTTCAGATTTTTTCAATGTTCGGAGGGTCGGAATATTTCCAAAAACATAGTCTATTCTGCTATGAGATTTGTGAGTATGGGAATAGAACGTATACTGTCGGGTAGTCGGATTATCTACTCTCCATAAGTCGTAAAGACCGTGAGTGTGAATTAATTTACGAAAGTTCACAGAGTCACGCCCCTCTTCCCGATGCAATCCCGTGGGAGGCTGCAAATGGAGTCTATCGACGCAGCTGGAAAAGGCCAAATTGAAGTCTCCCCCAATGATATGAAGGGTATCTCGTTCAGAGTGTAGTCGTTTTAAAATAGAGGATAAAAATGTCGTTTGTACTGTATTTGGGGCATAAAGGTTACATAAGAGGATCGGCCTACCCTCTAGGTCTCCCCTAAGAACAATGAAGCGGCCATGCGGGTCAAGTTCAGTCGATCGTATGTGGACTTTACATGAGCGGGACAACAGGACCGCAACCCCAGCCCTTTTTGTTTTAGCTGTAGCCGAGTAGGCTCTGGGGAAGTAGTGCTGGGCAAGTTTAAGTGATCCGCTAGGTGTGAGGTGTGTTTCCTGTAGGAATATAATATCCGCTCCAGAATCCCTCATTTCTCTCAAAGCCAGTCTCCTCTTGACAGGTGTGTTAAGTCCCTTGACATTAAGTGAAAGTAATTTTACCATGATGGAGATGGGTACAGGCCTGCAAATAAATCTCTACAGAGATCCGGGGGGGTCTCCTCCCTCTCTACTACCAGTTCCAGGAACTCAAAGCTTCCCTGCGGAGGAAAGTCATAGACACGCTGCAAACATTGAGATCTAGAATATTGCAAAACATCTGTAAAAACTAAAATAAGCAAGTAACAAACAGTAAAACTTGAATTTGTTAGGATCCGACTCATAGGGATCCCTGGGCAAGAGTCAACCCGTAATAATCAGTCTCCAAATTGGAGATCAGAAAATCCAAATAAACCACTACACTCCTCTAAGGGGTGCGATTTCTTTGGTTTGTACTCTTGCCAGGGGTCGTGGCCTTCTGACCTCAGAGGTAATGAACAAAACATCAGCTACAGCCCCCATCCCTGGGGACATTGCGCAAAACAAAATCCCCTTTAGGACATGGGGGGGGGGGGTGAAAGGGTCTTGAAGGGGGAAAGAGGGGGGGGAGGAAGGGAGGGGAGAAGGAGGAGAGGAACGAGGAGGGGGGTAAGGCAGGGGATAGGGGGAAAGAAAGAAAAAAAGAAAGAAAGAAAGAGACAAAAGAGAAAAAAAATAAAAAAATAAACACCCCTCTCATAAGGGCTATTTACGTATCAGGTAACCCATTGGGTAATGAGGCATCGAGCCAGAAGCCCCTCCAAAAACAGCAGTGAAAACCTCGCGCCGGAGCTAGAAAAGTTCAGGTGTCACCCCCGGAGGTTCTTGCTCGCCGCTTCCTTGAGGTCGCAGTTTGCCAGGTCCGCTGAAGGGTCGAGGGTAGCAACAGCGAGGTCCAATCCGGCAAAGCAGGTGCCTCAAAGCCAAAGGTCTTACAGAAAGACCTCATCCGGGTATCTCAGGGTGGCAGTTGTATTGCCTCGACGGGCTGATAAACTGAACGGGTACCCCCATTTATACAGAACCTCCCTGTCCACCAGGCATTTAAGGAGAGGTCTCAGGGCCCGTCTACGCTGCAACGTGATCCAAGAAAGATCCTGGTAGAGAGCTATTTTGGCTCCCTTGAAAGATGGTGGTTTGGTTGGTGTAATCTTGGCCATAATGTCCTCCTTTAGGCGAAAGTCTGTGATGTGGCATATTATATCCCTAGGGGCTCCATCCATGTTTTTGGCCTTTAATGCTCTGTGCGCTCTATCCATGGGAATTGGATGGTCCAGGGGGCATTTTAGTATTGTACTGAATATTGTGTTAAGCGTAGTCTCTATGTCCTCCCTGTCCCTCACCTCCGGTACTCCCCGAACCCGGATGTTGTGCCTACGGCCTCTGTTGTCAAGGTCTTCAACGTGGCGTTGCATGTCGTCTATCATCCTAGCCTGGGAGTACACAAGCGACTGTAACTGCGTAATAGCTTGTCTAGCTTCCGTGTGTTCCTCCTCCAGCTGATGAATTCGTTGGGTCAACCCTGTCACGTCCTGATGGACTAATGCTATTTCTTGGCGGCGTGTGGACTTCACCTCCTGAATGAGAGCCTGAAAGTCCTGTTTAGTAGGGAGGTGTTGTATTAGAGCCCACCACTCCTGGGAGGGCTGCGTGGAAGGCTGGGAGTTGTTAGGCCATAACAGGGCCGTGGGGTCTGCCACATCAGCAATATCCAGCAAATAATCCTGGCAGGTGCCAGGAATAACAGCAGAGGAGTCCCCACCTAACTCCTACACCCAGAGTGCTGCAAACGTGGCATCTTGGGCGACCTCTGGGGTCTAGGTGGCTCCGCATAGGGAGCCCCCCGACTGAGTGCAGGGCCCTCCCCAGTGACAGGCCGGGGGGGGCCCCGGGGGGAGACAGGGAAAGCTGATCCCTAGATGGGCTATGTCCGTCAGGTCCCGTAGGGATGAGGGAAGACCCAGCAGATCCCCTGGGGCTCTTTCTTCAGGGTTAGCAGCCGGGGGGGGTCAAAGAATGCTCCCATCCGCGCTCCTGCTCTGTACAGTTAGTAAACTCTCCCGTATATGGTTCCCCTGGGTGTCCCTCTATGGGACCTAGCACAGGGGATATAAGAAGTGTGTCACCAACCTCAGCTGTGTCAGTTCCTCCAGGAGCCACTGGTGACAGCCCCCGGCCCGGCTTCCGGGACGATGGGGAAGAAGAGGAGCTGGAGAAGGAGGGGCACGGGACCTCCACCATTTTGCTGCACTGTAACAATGGGGACGCCTGAGTCTCGACTCCCGTTCCTCCGGGCGGCGGGGAGATGGTCCCCGGCTGTGTAGGTCGGGTAAATGTGTGCTGTAGGCTGAGTCCACCAGGGCTGGCAGACCCCGATGTCCCCACGGAGGGTCCCTCCTTCACTTGTGCGCCATCCGCCCGCTGCTCCCACTGTCCCTTAGAGAGGTATCCATCTAGGGTGCCCGGCACAGATGCCTCCGGGTCCCTGGTGGTCTTAGCTGCTTTTTTTCGGCCCATGAGAGGGGTCTATGCTGAATTAATTGTGCTTATTAAGGTCCCCGGGTCAGGAGCTCCCGCTCTGCACGTCCTCACATGTAGGCTTCCGGGCATGCCCCCTATTTGGACAATTGTATCAATGCAGATGTGGCTCCCGTGGCTCCCCTGACAGTCGTGCACATACTATATGTATAGTAAATGACGCTGTCCGAGTTTCTGTCGCCATTAACATTACATCTATGGCATTGCACTGCCCATACATGTAGTGTAAATAACTTCAGGACCCTATGCAGGGGAATATACTTACCGTACATTACGTATGGTATGTGCGCAAATGTAATGGGAGCCGCGGCTTCATTGATAAAATTGACCAAATCTGACAATAGCCGGATTAATGTAAATGGCTTTTTAAACCTGGAAATGCCCACAGTTGTGGCAATAATATGTCTAGTGGTGGTGGGCACCCCCTACAGACATGTTGTCCACAAGTAATGTTAATCAAAAATGTTTTATTAAGCAGTTAACAGTTTGTTCATCCATGGCCCATCACATATGGAAAAAATACACGTTACAGCGCATTGCTCAGAATTACAGATCCTGAGAAATGCGGTAACTGCATATACAGGTCACAGAACGGCTCAGAAAACTGCAGCCTTCATGACGTTTTGCGCAGGCTGCAGATCCGGAGCCTTTAACCATATTGCTTGTAAAACAACACACTTACCTGAATGGGCTCCTATGGGTAGGTATGTTTTTATCCTCCGTTTAACTTTTTCCCAGCTCAAAACCAGATCAGGTTTACAAAAATAAACTGCAAATGTGACCGGAGCCTTACTGCACAAGCGGGCACCTGTTCCGGATGACTAAGTGGTCCATCTTAAGCCGATGTTGATGGTGGTTAACACTTAGACCAATTGCGTCCCAATATCCACTGAATCAGAACAGATGGGTAAAGGTATATATACATATCAATAACAGTAAACAAATAAACAAGCAAACAAGTTGATTATGCAAAACAGATAGGTATACTAATACTTTCAGTGTAGGGATATTATTAAAGGGCCTAAACCTTTATTACTCCCAACTGAACGTATTGTACAATAATACTTGTGTAATCAAAATTGTATACTTAAACATAAGATAAACAAACATATTTACACCATTTCGTCCTGCCAGGCTAGACGTCCATTTTCTGAAACAAAATAGGATGCAAACATGTCCCTCATGTTGCCAACTTCAACGCTTGTCCTCAGGCTGTGTTCGTGGTATTCTTCCAAGTTGCTTGAAAGAGGTTCCTCTAGGTCAACGCGTTGTTTTTCTCTGACTTGTATAAAATTGTGAAGGACAACGCATACTTTCACAACCTGATCAATTGTGTCTGTTTTTAAATTGATGGTAGTCCCAAGAATCTGCCATTTGGAGACAAGCAATCCGAATTCACACTCCACTGTGCATCTGGCCCGTGTCCATCTGTAATTAAAAATCCTTTTGGTATGGGTTAAGTCAAGGCTAGAGTAGGGCTTGAGAAGGTTGCCACACATCTGAAATGCCTCATCAGCAACAGCAACATAAGGCATTGGTGGGCCATCACAGTTTGGTAGGGATCGTGGCGGTGGAATGTTGAAATTTTGACAATAAAGTTTTTGTCCCATGTCCGAGTCTTTGAAAGATTTGGAGTCATTACATCATCCAAATTGGCCAACATCCACAGCAATAAAACAACAGTCAGCGTCCGCAATCGCCATCAGTACAATAGAAATTTTTTTTTTATAGTTGAAGTATTCGGATCCACTTCCAGCCAGCTTCAGGATCCGAACATGTTTCCCGTCCACGGCTCCAATGCAGTTGGGAAATTGACAAATGTCCATAAATCTTGCTGCTTTCTTAAGCCATAGTTGGGTTGTGGGGTGAGGGAGGAATTCTTCGCAGAGGTCATCACATATTGCCTGGCAGGTCTCTTGAACTATCCCAGAAAGCGTAGACAATCCAATCCGGAACTGAAAATGAAGAGAAGATAAAGCCTCTCCGGTCACCAGGAATCTGAAAATAAAATGTTCAAAAAAGTGCATTATTATCTTGCGATTTGCAAACAATAAATGAGATTCACACATTTTACAGTTGCTTGGTTTTTAAAAGATACGTACCGCAGGGTGACCAAAAGACGTTCCTCTGCAGGAATGGATCGACGAAGCTGTGTGTCCTGCCTGGTGATCGATCCTTACACACGTTGCAGCAAATCATCGAAGCTGTCTGGGGACATCCTGGTAAAGTCGTAGAACTTTTCCGGGTCCTCTCGAAGTTCATGGTACAACGAGTAGTACAGTCCGCGCGTCTCCCGAAGCTCCATGATGGGGTGTTGCCAGAAACGACGACGATGACATCTTCTTCTCTGTCTTTCTCTTCGACGTTCTTCTTCACAAGCAATAGCAAACTAAACTGACATCTTCATAGATAAATCCAGATACGCATAGAAGCTCTCAAAGCCGAGATCCATCTTGCCTCTGTGAACAGCTGCATAGAAAGAGTTTTGACACAGGGCAAGCAGGGTCTATTTATACCTTGCCCTTAAAACCACTCCCCATGAGCGTGGCTGTTAAAAACAAATATGTGTGGCAGTTCAAAAATGGTAAAAAATTCTTTAATGCATGCGGACGAAAAACATATACGCATGCTGCAAAAGCAGCATTTTTATCTGTATGCGGACAAAATACACAGCGTTTGCATGCGTTTTTACATGCGTATACGCATGCGCAAGATACGCTGCGTTCACAAACGCAAATGTGAAGGCAGCCTAAGAAAGCATTGTCTCTCAGGAATCTCCTGGTACCTACAGTAGTTGCCTCAAAAATGTGAAAACCGTAGTTACACAGGTAAAACTCACAGAACAGTTTGATTCCTTTAGATGCAATAGTAAAAGATGTCTATGTTGCAGTATTATTGTTCACAAGATTAATACCTTTAGGCTGAAGGCACATGGTGCGAGGGACTCGCGTGAGTGCAATGCGAGGGAAACTCGCATTGCACTCGGACCAGTGTTGACCTATCAGGCAGGGCACACTGGTGTGAGTCCCCCGCACCTAACTCGCAATGCGAGTCAGAAGCGAGTACAGTTGCAGCATGCTGCGACTGCACGCGATTCCCTCGCGCAAGAGGGCAATAGAAGTGTATGGGGCGAGAAAAACTCGCACCCATACACTACACAGTGCGATACTCGCACCTGTGTTTACATTTCCCCTGCAGTGCCGATACATATTATCACATATTGTAGAGCTGTCCCCTCTGCATGGTGCTGAAGCCCTGTCTCGCCTTCAGCACCTGCACTGTTCAGCACCATGCAGAGGGGACAGCTCCCCATAGGCAGTAACAGAGCGCCGGCTTTCTCAGTGAAATTATAAAGCCGACAGTTCTTTTAACCCATTTTACTGAACAATTAACCCTTGCACACACATAGTGTAATGACACCATGTTTGCAGAGAGTGAGGACACTCTCAACATACATGATGCCACTACACCAGCTTCATATTAACCCCTTCATCACCGGGATTTGAGCCACATCAGCATCCTCTGCGCACACATGCGGTGCAGAGGATGCTGATGGGGTTAATAGCTAAAATAACCCCGGAATACATTATTTTACACCCATCATCATTGTATTAGCTAAACATCTTTTTACCGCTGCTGTCACAGCAGTATAAGATGATAGCTACGGTAACTGTTAGGTATAGCGGGACCATGGGACTTCAGGACCATGGACAGCATCTCTATCACACGCAGCACACGCACACTCACACCTCACACTCGCAGCATACTCACATCAATACATGCAGGCACACTTACCACACGCACCACACTCTTACCACACACCCAAAAACACGCAATACACTAGCATCACTGTTGTGCATCAAACACGCTACATGTTTGATGCAAGAAAGTGTGCCTTCAGCTTTAAATCTACCTACAACAATGAAATTTTTCCTATTAAATACCATCTTACATGTAGATCGGTATATGTCATTTACCTAATACAGTGCGGGTGTGGATTGCAATATGTGGGTAAAACCACACAGGAACTACATAATCGCATTAACTCGCATAGGTTTAATATTAAGGAGGGTTATCTCCTACATAGTCTTTCCAAGCACTGTCTAATTAAACGTGACAAAAAGATTAATTTAATTATCATCCCAATCAATCATGTGGCAGTGGATACTACCTATAGGGACGTAGTGCTTACAAGAAAAGAGATCTTTTGGATACACAGGATGCACACCTTGCAGCCCAGTGGTCTGAACGAAATCTCTAATCTCTTTAAATTTACTAAATCTCTCTACAACAATGCGTGTCACGACGAGGCTTCTGTGCTTTTTATCTTACTCCTCATGGTTGAATACATATGTAAGACTAATAGTACAACATTTTAAAGTATGAATGATACTTTACATAAAGTAAGCTCTTTGGGGTATTTGATATTTATAGCACAACAACCACCATGGTACTCGGCAATATACTGGGGGAAGGTGTATCGCAGTGCGTAGAATTAATTTGGATGCTAGCCACGCCTTGGTCTCACATACAAGAGATCTTTACGGGCTGTGTGGCCAGCTTGAGTTCTGGGCATTCATCCGGTAGACGATGTGGGAATCCTGTATTGCCAGTACTTCACTAGCACTACGGGTAAATACGCTATGGAGCCACAATGGGAATTCCTTACTTGCGACTCAAGTCAGCATCGAATACTGAGGGTACACTAAATGAAATTGACATTTTTTGACAGGATTCTATTGATGCAACTGTAAAACGGTTTTTAGTACAATTGCCATATTTTAATTCTTTTATAAGAGAGAACCACTCAAATGATTTTACCAGTATTGGGATTTTTGGGATGGCTCATGGATAAGTTCCTTTTCCATTACGGCCGCATGTTGTGCTATTTAAATTTTTATACTTGTACAGTTGACTGTGATTTTTACATTTATATACTTGATTGTAGCTTTTATTTGTATAATGTTGATTTGTGAAATGAATCTTTGTGTTGTTAGTGTTGCATTATCTTGATGATGCATCTCTTTCCTCATTTCCGGGCACATCTTGTATTTAAATTGTTCACCATGTTGTAGCACTGTACTCTCTTTCTCCTGAGGAAGGGTGTTGATGCACACGAAATGCGTTGAGATATATTGGAAATAAAGATCCTTGGATGATCAATTTTTGATTTTCAATTCTTGAACTTTGAATATTCTTCATCCGAATCACGGTTAGCAGCGCGATCCCAAGGCTGAAATCAACTCTTCTACTTGCTCCAAGTTTGGGCACAGCAGACACAATCAGACAGCATCAGATCTGACACTGTCCAATTCAAATAACATGGGGGTCTATGGAGCTCGGATCTAGGAAAAAACAGGATGGTTTCCTGGATCCGGTGTTAGTGTGCTGAGGATGCTCAGGACACTAAAACTGCTCTGCTCAGTGTAATTTCACTTTAGCAGTCTATCTACATACAGTTGTGGCCAAAAGTATTGACACCCCTGCAATTCTGTCAGATAATACTGAGTTTCTTCCTGAAAATGACAAATTCTTTGGTATTATTTTCTCCATTTAATTTGTCTTCAATGAAAAAACACAAAAGAATTGTCCTAAAGCCAAATTGGATATAATTCCACACCAAACATAAAAAGGGGGTGGACAAAAGTATTGGCACTGTTAGAAAAATCATGTGATGCTTCTCTAATTTGTGTAATTAACAGCACCTGTAACTTACCTGTGGCACCTAACAAGTGTTGGCAATAAGTAAATCACATTTGCAGCCAGTTGACATGGATTAAAGTTGACTCAACCTCTGTCCTGTGTCCTTGAGTGTTCCATATTGAGCATGGAGAAAAGAAGCAAGACCAAAGAACTGTCTGAGGACTTGAGAAACCAAATTGTGAGGAAGCATGAGCAATCTCAAGGCTAAAAGTCCATCTCCAAAGACCTGAATGTTCCTGTGTCTACCGTGCGCAGTGTCATCAAGAAGTTTAAACCCATGGCACTGTGGCTAACCTCCCTAGATGTGGATGGAAAAGAAAAATTGACGAGAGATTTCAACGCAAGATTGTGCGGATGGTGGATAAAGAACCTCAACTAACATACAAACAAGTTCAAGCTGCCCTGCAGACCGAGGGTACAACAGTGTCAACCCGTACTATCTGTCGGCGTCTGAATGAAAAGGGACTGTATGGTAGGACACCCAGGAAGACCCCACTTCTTACCCCGAGACATAAAAAAGCCAGGCAGGAGTTTGCCAAAACTTACCTGAGAAAGCCTAAAACGTTTTGGTAGATGAGACAAAAGTAGAGCTTTTTGCGCAACATAGAGTTTACAAGAGAAAAAAAGAGGCATTCAAAGAAAAGAACATGGTCCCTACAGTCCCTACATGGTGGAGGTTCCCTGATGTTTTGGGGTTGCTTTGCTGCCTCTGGCATTGGACTGCTTGACCGTGTGCATGGCATTATGAAGTCTGAAGACTACCAACTAATTTTGCAGCATAATGTAGGGCCCAGTGTGAGAAAGCTGGGTCTCCCTCAGAGGTCATGGGTCCTCCAGCAGGACATTGACCCCAAACACACTTCAAAAAGCACTAGAAAATGGTTTGAGAGAAAGCACTGGAGACTTCTAAGGTGGCCAGCAATGAGTCCAGACCTGAATCCCATAGAACACCTGTGGAGAGATCTAAAAATGGCAGTTTGGAGAAGGCACCCTTCAAATATCAGGGACCTGGAGCAGTGGAGAAGAATGGTCTAAAATTCCAGCAGAGCATTGTAAGAAACTCATTGATGGTTAACGGAAGTGGTTGATCACAGTTATTTTGGCTAAAGGTTGTGAAACCAAGTATTAGGTTGAGGGTGCCAATACTTTTGTCTGGCCCATTTTTGGAGTTTTGTGTGAAATGATCAATGTTTTGCTTTTTGCTTCATTCTCTTTTGTGTTTTTTCATTGAAGACAAATTAAATGAAGATAATACCAAAGAATTTGTGATTGCAATCATTTTCAGGAAGAAACTGAGTATTATCTGACAGAATTGCAGGGGTGTCAATACTTTTGGCCAACACTGTACACTGCTAAACTGAAATGAAATAAAACAATGTGTTGAAAAAAAAAATGCTCAACTCTCTTCAGAGTGTCCCTTTGTAACCCTGCGGCCTGTGGGGCCCCTCCCCAGGATGCAGGGGGATCGGGACCCATCCAGCCGCTGGTATCCTGCTGTGCCCGGCAGGCATACTCACCGGGTCAGCACTCCCACGGCATCCTCCCCGGCCACGGCGGCTCCTTGGCGCTTTTCCTCTGCCTCCTCACTTTCTGGTGGCAGGAGAAATGCGCGCGCCACACTTTGTAAATTTAAAGTGCCAGTACGCCCTTTTTCCTATCACCACCTCTCAGGCAATCGCTGAAGGCTGATGGGTTCTTAAGGCCCTTACTTCCTATGGGAGTGCCTGGGAAACTTTGTGGCTAGTCTAAGTTGCCAGTTCAGATCCCTAGCAGCACATTCGGTTTCCTTTCTCCTCTGAGATCCTAACATGTTTCTCTTGCTTTCAGTGCTGGATCCCTCCTGTCCATTCACCCGCAGACCCGTACCACTCTTGCTGGTCCCTGGCTAACTCCCAGACCCCTGTGGCTGCACCAAGCTCCGTCACTGCCTTCTCCTCTGGTTCCCTGGTTTCCTTGTCCTGTTCCACCTTGGGTCAGACCCACAGGTTTGACTGGTTTATTGGACCCTCTCTGGTTGCACTTGGAGGAATCCCTGAATAGGGGTAACCCTTCTTGTGCTCCCTTAGGAGGATATCGGTGCTCTGGCCCTGTGGACATCCCTTGGGGATCAATCCCTTATTGTATTCAATAAATCCTGTTCATTATCTGACTCTCTTGTCTGGCTCGTTTCTGGTATCAGCCTCCACAGTGACTCCGTGGTCTAGTGGGTCCACTAATCAGCTCTGCTTGTGGTGGCGTGACACCCGGGATGCGAGGCATCCACCTCCAATGGCTGCAGGACCTTAATCAGATGACTGGGAAAGGGGCGGCAACCCGATCAGCTGATGTGTCACATGACAGCATAAGCTGAGCTGAGGTCCGCCGATCGGCAACTGATTTAAACCGCTCAGCTGATGCTGTCATGTTACACATCAGCTGATCGAGTTGCTGCCCCCTTCACGGTCAGCTGATTAAGGTCCTGCAGCCATCGGAGGTGGACACCTCACATCACGAGACACTCAGCGGAGAGGTGAGCATTTTTATTTTTAATTTTTAACCATTCCTTTCTTTAAAGGGAAGCTAACCCCACAAACTGACCCCCCCCCCGCATCTTTCTACCTGTCCCTGCACCCCCTATTATCATTTCTAGCCATCCCTTTTGCAGAAAAAATCGATTTTGTAAAGTGGAGAAAACTTTATATTCACCTCCGTCCTGTGTGAGTTCTCTGTTTCTGAATTAGTCTCAATGGTCTGCGAGTCTGCTGCTCCCTTGTAATTATGCACGCCCCTCTCTCCTTGCTAAGAGCCTGGCCGCATCATGAAAGGGGGCGGGCTAACGGCATTACACGATTTAGCCCCGCCCCCTTCCATGACGCGGCCAGACTCTTACCAAGGCATCAAGCAGCGAGGGGCGTGCATAATAACAAGGCTGCAGCAGACAGGCCTGCCTTTGAGACTAATTCAGAAACAGAGAACCCACACAGGACAGAGGTAAATATAACTTCTTATCTACTTTACTAAATCGATTTGTTCTGCAAAAGGGATGGCTAGAAATGATAAGAGGGGGTGCAGGGACAGGTAGGAAGATGTGGGGGGGTCAGTTTGTGGGGTTAGGTTCCCTTTAAGTTCACTTTAGCAGTGTATGTAGATACACTGCTAAAGTGAAAGTAACAGTGCCGACACCACTTCAAGCTCGGCTCCTTCCAGCTCTTTCTGTGTTTGGATCCCTCAAAATCCCGGATCCTGACACAGAAATGTCATCCGGAGTTCACATCTGGACCTGTCTGTTCCTGTCCGTGTGGTCCTGCAAAAAACAGGATCCCCACAGAAAGGAAAAAAATGTGATGTGAAGGGGGCCTTAGAGTATGTTCACACAGTGCATTTTTGCTGTGGTTTTCCTGCGGTTTCTGCAGCAGAAAACCATTGGTTTTGTGGTAATGATGCTAATTTGTTCCTGCGGTTTTAATTCCCAGCAAAACCAATGTGTTTCATGGAAGTGCTGTGCACACACATTGGTTTTTGTTCTCTGGAGACAGTGTAAACACCACAGAATTTGCTGCATTTTTGTTTTCCAGCAGAACCTATGGATTCTAGGATTAGCTGTCCCAACACATTGTTTTTTGTTTGGTGAAGAAAGTGGAAACACCTCAGGTTTTGCTGTGTTTTAGAAAGAATGAGAATGTCAATTCTTTGCTGAACTTTTGCTAAAGTGGAAACACCTGTGGTATTTCCATTTTCTGTAGAGAAAAAAATAAGTGTGTGTGTGAAAGCTTTTCTCTGATCACATAGGTTTTGATGGAAACCAAAAACTCAGGATTAGATTAGCATAGATTTACATAAAACCAAGGCAAAACCTGATCTCAAACGCAGCAAAACCTGTGGGCACATACCCTTAAGGTACCGTCACACAGGGACATATCGCCGGCGATGTTGCCGGCAACTGAGGGGCGTGGCCAGGTTGCGGCGACATCGCCGGAGAGTTGCCGCGTGTGACAGGGCAATAATCAGGGGAAAAATCGCCTGAGTAACATCGCCAGGTTTCCCAACAATGTTGGGAAGCCTGGCGATGTTGCTCAGGCGATCATGCCTGATCGCCCTGTGTAACGCTGCAACCTGCAATGTTGCGGGCGAATCCGCCTATCTCCAACATTGCGAGTTATCGCTCGCTGGGTTGCTGGGCAACCCAGCGAGCGATAGCCGCGGCAACTAGCCGGCGACATCGCCGGTAAGTTGCTCAGTCTGACATCTCACCGGCGATGTTGTCAGGGATGCGCGCTCCCGCAATCGCCGGCAACATCGCCGGCGATATCTCCCTGTGTGACGGTACCTTCAGGCACACCAACTATCAGATCACTACATTATAGAACTTGCTCAGTTTTGGCTGTAGTTTTACACAGCTTATTTCTGGTCTGCAGCGCTTGACCTACATGAGCTGCTAGGCCAAGTTGTGGGAGTGCTGCTGCATTTGATTGTGAGTATCTTCACACTGTGCCTAGAATGTGTATCCCTGTGACCTTATTCACACTAGTATTTGTCATCATTGTTTGATCAGAACTTGAAGTCCACACGCCAGTGCTGTGTTCTGATTTTGGACTGTGATTTTGGACAATGAGACATTGATGACAGATACTGACATGAGACTGAGGCAGCAAAGTGTGTTTTAATGTACTTTGCATTTCAAATCACAGTTGGAAGGCCATCCCTCCCTGTGTTGCTGAACTGTCCTTGCCATGCTGACCTGCCCACCTGCAGGTGATCCACCATGTATAAAAGTGCAGATAGTAGTGGGAGCCCAGATTCCCCAGACATGTTGGTAAGTGCCTCATACCTAAAATGTATACCATTGCCTATTAGTGTATTGTACATGCAATGTGTGAATGTAGATTTTTGACTTTTGTCTCCTTAAAGACTACAGCAGCAGAAGTTAGTGAGGAGATTTGTGGTGGAGTCATGCAGGACAGTCAGGGAGGTGCCATGCCAGCTGCTGGCTCGGGGAGTGTAAGTACCTTGTCATAACATATCAGACAACGTTATGTATTCAAACTACAGTGATATCTAGGTTTTTCGTTGACATTGTTGATCGTCACTTTTCGCTTTTTCTAAATGTGTGTCGGCTTAGAGCAATGCCTTTTTTTTTTCCTTTTTTATGTATCACCTGCTGAGGAAGCCAAGTATAGAATGGCACACATTCACCTCAACAGATATTGATTCTTTTGCTGAACTGCTGAAAACTACAATCCCAAGGTACCTTGTTCCTGGCATCAATCAGGGGGAGTAGTAGAAGCAGCAGCAGACAATAGGAGGGATTGGCTGAATGTGTTGGAGAAGAAGAAAGGAGGGGATTGTACTGAGGTGTATGGTCAGCCATTATTGAGAAGTGAAAGTGATATGCAGGTGCTGAGAACTGAAGCTGCTATGATGATAAACTGGTTTCTACAGCTACAGGAGAAATTGTGGATAGCTGTCCCACTCCAGGTTTCCCACTTAGAAGAAGGATTTTGCCTATTGATCCCCTCCTTTTCAAACAACTGAAATCTGAAATTACACGCCCCTCTAGGGCCTTAGGATACTCGGAACCGGGCTTTGAGGCTTCATCACGGGGATCACAGGGACCGAGACTCAGCTCCGTGACCATGGCGGACCTGGGGATACTTGTTAATTTTACGTGATGCCACCCGCCGGTTGCAGCTATAGATGGCCGCCGCTGCACGACGGTTCCTCTGGGGGCTGATGGTAGCGTGGAAGCAGTGTTGTTAAGCCCTCTACGGGTAGGACTGACCCCCAGGGTAGCAGAAGGTACCTGAGTGAGGTGGTAGTTGTGTTTCTGGTGCTCTCAACGCGTTCAGAAAGGTCACAGACACAGCAGGTTGCAGTCTTCAGATGTTTTACTCACAGTCTTTGTGTAACAGCCTACTGAGCATTGGGTTTTTGGAGGCAGGGATACAGCTACTCCCGGGTAGGAGGATGACACTTAACCGGCACCCCTTCTCTGTCCTTTCTCTGCCGTCTCACACTGCGCTTGCTTCGCCCTCCTGCCATGCACCTCGCCACACAGAGCTCTGAGCCAGTAGCTGTTGGCTTTTCTTAAGGGAAAACCTGCAGTATCTCTCCTTAGCCCTACGGTTGCCACCTTTTCAGCAAATATGTGCGGTTGTCGACCGTGTCACCATGGAAGACCACAGAAAAAAACAGTATAACAAACGTGTGGAAGTACACTGCTATAGAAAGGTAATAATAAAAAGCAAGTGGTTAGTAAAAAACAGTATAAAAAAACAGGGTACTTAGTTAATACGTTTTTTGCAAAAAAATGTACGTTAGTCATTCCACCTTGCCACGGTGACCCTTATCAGAATGGTCCTATCTAACTAATTTACAACTTGATCCTGTATAAATATACCTCATGGATGCAGGGTGAAGACGGGCCAGAGTCCAATATGGACACAGTGCAGCAGACAGCACTTTATGTGCCTGGCTCAGAAAAGGAGGAGTGGGGCACTCCCTGTCTTGCTAAACAAGAGAATAAATAAAAAACTGCAACTGTGCCAGGGCACAATGTGAATCGGTCTGTAGGACTGCATTCACACCATCACATAACTAGACCACAGTCTGGCTCAGTTGCAGTTTTTCGTGTCACCATGGAAGTACCACACAGTCTCCGGGTTGCTAGCTGAGCCTTGTCTTGTTCTCTACTAGTCTTGTGGTCCTGGTGCTCCTTACTTCGGCCTAGTCCCTCCACCGCCTGCGCTTGACAATGGATACGAGTCCTACGAGTGGAATGGTCACTGCCCGTGCCTCTGGGACTCTCTCTTCCTTCTGGAGCCACCTGATTCTCCGTCTCTGCTCCTCAGTCTGGCCTCTGGACACTTCTCTCAAGTTCTTTTCCTTCTGCTTCACTCTCCTTTTCTTTCTCTCTGCAGCAACTCTCCTCTCTGCTGTTCAACTGTCTCTCCTTTTCTGCTGTTCTACTGTTGTCTCCTGCTTTCTAGATCTTTCCCACTCTATTTATACCCTTTGTCACGTGTCCCATGTCATCTACGTATGTGCTTCCTAACTTCACTCCTCCCTCTACTTCCTCTCCACCCATACCAACTGCAATAGTTCCTAGCGTGTGATCTGGGTGTCCTGACACCCTAAGGGTACCTTTACACGCGGCTACATTACTTGGGTGGCTACAGGTAACTTACTGGTTGCAGTGAAATCATGGAGAGATGATTCCATTTGTACACAGCAACAAGATAGAACCTTATCTCCATGATTTCACTGCAACCAGTAAGTTACCTGTAGCCACCCAAGAAATGTAGCCGCGTGTAAAGGGGCCCTAACAGAAGTGCTGTACCTGTGTGGTGACTGCATCTGCAGGGGTGCCACAGTAACTGTAGTCTGGAAATTTGGGAGAACAAAGATCTGCAGAAAAGTAGTGAGTAGCATTGCTGAGATCTGTAGTTCTACTGCTGGAGAAGTGTTCTGCAGTTATCTATAAGGGTACCTTTACACACGGCTACATTTGTAGCTTGTCACCAGGTAACTTACTGGTTGCAGTGAAATCATGGATACATGATTCCATTTGTACACAGCAACAAGATAGAACCATGTATCCATGATTTCACTGCAACCAGTAAGTTACCTGGTGACAAGCTACAAATGTAGCCTTGTGTAAAGGTACCCTAAGGGCCCCTTTACACACGGCTACATTTCTTGGTGGCTACAGGTAGCTTACTGGTTGCAGTGAAATCATGGAGACAAGGTTCTATCTTGTTGCTGTGTACAAATGGAATCACCTCTCCATGATTTCACTGCAACCAGTAAGTTACCTGTAGCCACCCTAGAAATGTAGCCGTGTGTAAAGGGGCCCTAAGGGTACCTTTACACGCCGCCACCGCGGCGAGAAATCTGACCAGCAATCTGTAGCCCGTCACCATCGCCGTGAAATTGCCTCGAAATTGCGACGTGTATTTGGGCAAATGGTTGCGCCTGGTTCCGATTTAACAGCACTGCTCCAAAATCAGAGGCAATCAGGAAGGCGAAATTCCAGGCTTTTGACGTGTGAACGGGCAATGGGGATGGAATCAGCATCGCCTATTGATTTCCCGGAGGCGTGCCACAGTGTGCTGGAGACCGCGCCCGTCAGCGATGATTGGTGGTGGCAACTGTGTTTCCCTTGGCTGTCCCTTCACAGGGCGCCACATTTGAACAGCTGTCCATTCACCACCACACAATGGCAATGACGTCATGTATTAGCCAGCCTTCCAGCGCAGGCTGGCCTATCATGACGCTATTGCAGTGTCCAATGAGCGTGTTTGGGGCGCGGTGAAAAACGCCCACATTCCTTTGGGGATTGCGGCGTCTGAAGTGGCGTCGGGAGTCTACCGGATGTTTCCCGCTGTTGGTGTGGGAACTTCCGGGACGACACATCGCCTTAGGTTGAGGGCAAAATTGTGGCGTGTAAAAGCGCCTTCGGTGTTCGGAGGCAACCTTGAAAAATGTGCACGCGCACGTTAGATTGCCTCCGATCAATGCCAAAATTTGCGGCGTGTAAAGGTACCCTAAGGGAGCATTGCTGGGACCTGTAGTTCTACTGCTTGAGAAGTGTACTGCAGTTATCTATAAGGGAGCATTGCTGGGACTTGTAGTTCTACTGCTGCAGCTATTTCTTGTCAGCTCAATACTTCTACTGATCCTACTAATGGTACCTTTACTCACCGCAACTTTTGGCGGCGAAAGCAATCTAACGTGTGTGTTCACATTTTTCATGGTTGCCTCAGAACGCCGAAGGCGCTTTTACACGCCGCAATTTCACCCTCAACCTAAGGCGATGTGTAGTCCTGGAAGTTCCCACACCAAAAGCGGGAAACATCCGGTAGACTGCAGTCACCGCTTCACACGCCGCAATTCCCAAAGGAATGTGGGCGTACCTGTTCAGTGCAGCGAAAACATAGGCGTGCCAAATTTTTCACCGCGTCCGAAACACGCTCATTAGACAACGCAATAGCGTCATGATTGGCCAGCCAGCGCTGGAAGGCTGGCTAATACATGACGCCATTGCCATTGTGTGGTGGTGAATGGACAGCTGTTCAATATGGCGCCCTGTGAAGGGACAGCCAATGGAAACACAGTAGCCACCACCAATCATCGCTGACGGGGCGCGGTCTCCAGCACGCTGTGGCACGCCTCTGGGAAATCAATAGGCGATGCTGATTCCATCCCTATCGCCCGTTCACACGCCAAAAGCCTGGAATTTAGCCTTCCTGATTGCCTCTGATTTTGGAGCAGTGCTGTGAAATCGGAACCAGGCGCAACTTTTTTTGTCGCCGCAGAATTGCCCAAACACACGTCGCAATTGCGAGGCAATTTCACGGCGATGGTGATGGGGCTACAGATTGCCAGTCAGATTTCTTGCCATGGTGGCAGGTGTAAAGGTACCCTAAAGGTGCCGTTACACCTTGTGACACCGCCGGAGATGGGCAGGAGCGCGCATGCGTTTGGCGCCCTGCCAGCGTCGCCGCCCCCCGTTTACACAGGGAGATATCTCCGGCGATGCTACGGCAAGCCGAGGTTTCTCAAAACCCCAGCGGCAATGCAGGACAATGGGAGCCTATGGCTCCCATCGCCTGTCAACTCGCCGGCGGCCATTTACATGGGTCGATGTGTGCACATTGCCCCAGATCGGCCGCCTGGTTTCACATCACTGATGTGAAACCAGGCGAGCTGTCAAAGCCGCCGACATCTCCCCTTTACATTAGGCGACGCAGGGGCGATGTCGCCGATAGTCCACGCCCCTACGTTGCCTATGTAATTGGCGGCGATGTCGCAAGGTGTAACGGCACCTTAAGAGAGTGTGCTTGGAATTTGTAGTTCTACTGCTTGAGAAGTGTACTGCACTTATCTTTAAAGGTACCTTTACACGCCGCTACAGAAGGTTAGAAACAACCAGGTGCTTCACGTGCACGAGCACGCACCAACGGTTGCAAACGGTACCCGATACCGCCTTTACACGCCGCTACAAGGTGCTCTACAGAAGGTTTAATCTATCTCTGGATGCACCGCCGGGTGCCTCAAGTTACCTTCTGCAGAGCACCTTCCCTCATTTACACTCCGTGACAGAAGGTAATATGGGAGGACCTGGTGCAGCAGGGACAACACATAGGCGTGCCAGAGTTGTGGATTACGAGACGCTCGTACGATGATTGGACAAAGCAATAGCATCATGATTGGCCAGCCAGCGCAGGAAGGCTGGCTAATACATGACGCTATAGCAAATGTGTAGTGTGACTGGTCAGCTCCTTAAATATGCCGCCCTATGCAGCGACAACCAATCGTAACGCAGAAGCTTCCACCAATGATCGCTGAAGGGGGGCGGTTTCCCGGAGGCTGTGTCACGCCCCGGGGAGTTATCTAGGTGGCAAAAAAACCTTACCCTACCGTATTTAGACGCTGTTACCATCGGGTTGAAATCAACCTGTTTTAGAGCACTGCTCTGAAACAGGTGCCGAAAGTGACGGCTGGCAACAAGCTACTTTACACACCGCTACCTCGGGTTGATTTGACGGTGCAAGATACATTTGTTGCTGTAACCCGGTTGTTTTCTACCTTCTGTAGCGGCGTGTAAAGATACCTTAAGGGAGCATTGCTAGGACCTGTAGTTTTACTGCTGGAAAAGTGTACAGAAGCTATCTATTTGAGAATGTGCCCGGGCCTTGTAGTTCTACCATTTGAGAAGTATGCTGAAACTAATAACAAGGCCATGCTAAAGGGACTTTTGATTGCACTAATTAGGAGTTTATATAAGACCAGCCTTGGAGGGAATATTGCGTGCCAACATCCACAGCACCGGGGGCCCAAATTTGATACTGTGTCATTTGCCAGGCTGCAGCCATTTGTAGGTGAATTATAATTAGTTAGGTGTGTGTGTGTGTGTGTCACACGTTAAAGTGGATGCATCACCTCTAACATTCAGATCTATGCAAAGTGCATTTTGTACTTCTGTAGAATACTGCATAACATTATCTGTTTACTTTTACTAGCTATTCCCACTGCAATTGCAATTCTCACCCTCCTGTAAATAAACCTGTTAAGATTTCTAACCTTATCTTTTGTGAGAGTGTGTACGAAGCATGGACAGGGGTTTCCCGAGTTGACCCCTAGCCAAAGACCCTTCTACATTCCTCTAGAGCTCCAAGAAAGATTTGGTTGGAGGCATTGTGCCATATCAAGGTGAAAACTACCGAGCACCCAGCCCACGGCAGCGGATTAAAGCGGTGTTACATTGACAAGCAAATATGTGTAACAGTTTTTCGCGAGACCTCGGTTTTCGTGAGACCTTGGTGACAAATTATCAAGGAAATAGAGGTATCACTTTATGTTAATACCAATTTTTGGTGGCTTTAATTTCTGTTAGGGTCCTGATGTCCATCCTAGAGTGTGTTCTGGGACCTCCTCCCAGGATCCCAGGATCGTCAGGGTCAACAGTGCGATGGTCGCAGGGTGCAAGTAGATTACATTATAATTGATACCAATTGTAATGTGTTTAAGATGTACTTCTTTGTTTTCTGCTACTTCTTTTTGAAATTTATACAAACAAAAGAAAAGATGGAGTTTATTTCTGCTTTACAAAAAGTGGTAACATTTATTACATAGTGCAGCCCTCATTAAAATAGGTGCAAAATGGCTGAACAGATACAGTGGATACAATAGTTAGCATAGCACAATATTACAATGAGCGCTACAGGATATTGCACATATTCCCATTACAGAAGTTAGTCCTTACACATAGCAGCATATACATGTCAATACAATCAAAGATCAGTATATATGGAAGGAAAAAACATCATTAAGTCTCAAAGGTTGCATTACCTAGGTGCCACTTTTTAGCTAATGCTGGGAACCGGGGGTAGGGAACCCCTCCAGTGAGGACCCCTACATACATTTTGTGTGGTGTATATTAGCCAGTGGAGTAACTTCAGGCCCAGGGGCCCCGATGCGAAGACTCCAACGGGGCCCCCAATTATTGCAAATCTTTAATAGTATTAGTCTTTTTCTATAGGCCAAAGGGACTTTTGGGGCCCCCCTAGGCTCCAGGGCCCGGGTGCAATCGCAACCCCTGCACCAATTGTAGTTACGCCCCTGATATTAGCTTTGTCAAGGGGATGTGACCCCCACAGTGTCAAGAATGCCTTTTATTCTCTTACCGGCATGATAACGTATAATGTGATCCACCCGTCGAGATGACTAATGGCGTTCATCTCCCCGCCACCCCTTTCATGTTCCGCCCCTGGAAATGCATCATCACTATGCACATCTGGATGCCCAGTAGTTGCCATAGACTGCGCAGTGATTAGAGACGCCCCGGGGAGAGCCGGAGGAGAACAGTAGGGATAGGAGCGCACATCATCCTGGTGATGAAACCAGTTGAGCAAATACTGTACATGCACAAAATCATTGTAACTGGAGTCTTCACTTCTTTCATAATGATGAGATTTCACCAATGGTAAAATGGCATAGATTTTCAGAGGCACTGTTGACACAGAGGAGACATGAAATAAAAATTTTGCACATAAGAAACCGAACTAAAAACATCATTAAATCAGACACAGTTCATCACAAACATAGGGGGGGTAAGAATAAAGGAAAAGAAATTGACAAGCAAAACTTGTCAGGGAAAGGGGACAAGAAAAAGAGAGAAAGGGAACTGGAAAATACGGAACAAGGAGAAGGCTGCATTCTGAGGAATGGAGCAAAACTAACAGTTTGACCTCGTGCACACTTTGAGTATTTGGTGAGATTTTTACCTCAGGATTTGTAGCCAAAACCAGGAGTGGATAATAAATACAGAAGTGGTGACGTGTTTGTATTATACTTTTCCTCTGACTGTTCAATTCCTGGCTTTGGCTACAAATCCTGAGGTAAAAAACTCACCAATTACTCAACGTGTGCCCGCGGCCTTTCATTCAGCCATTTTGGCACTAAGGTCTCCAGAACGGATATCCATCTAGATTCCTTTTGTGCCAAAATTTTCTTTAAATTACCCTCCGTAATCCTTCCCCCTCACCTGTGTACGATATCAATCCCAAGGATCTTAAGTGTTCTTGCATTGCTGAGGAAGACGCCGGGTTGTGGCGTTGAAACGCGTTGGAATAAGGAATAAAGAGGATGAAAGTTTGCTGGGCTCTTTGGTGAGTTTTTAATCCAGAAGCAGCGCGGACCGTGACACACCATCACTCCCATCATCTTTCTTGCATTGCTATTGTGGCACATCTGAAAGTGACGAGGCAATATTCTGAGAGTGCTCGGATCCTCACACTCCCTAGACCCCTTAATATCCCTAACATGTTCTTGTTACAAACACTTAACATGGCATAGTAAACCACGTGCGTGCTGCCACACGAGATATAGTGGTCTGTTGTATACCTGGATTTCCCGTCACTTGAATGGAATTCAGAGCCACGAGAAATATTTTAACATGCAATGCAATGTCTACATGGGAAACACCCATGGGTCGCCCTAGATCTTCCAAAAATACCAGTTGTCTTGAGGGCATAGTGGTTCCTAACTAGGAGGTCCTTTAAATTCTTTGCCCTCCTACTCGTCATCCTCAGGTAATCTGATATGGAGTCCCTCAGGGTGGCATCTGTCAGGAGAATAGACCAATGTTTCTGTAGTATTTTCCACATGTTGCCCCACTCATAATTATAAACTGAGATGACCCTTATCGGTCCATCTCTACCAACATACTTCCTCCTGAGTGGAGTGGATCATCACAAGAGGCTCTGTTGACCCTATTATACTCGGTTTTTATGGCCTGCTTACTTTAACCTCTAGCTCTAAATCGTTCACCTACATCCTTCGCTTGTCTCTGAAAGTTTGCTTCAATGGAACAGACTCGTCTCATTCAGAGATATTGGCCAACTGGGATAGCCTTTATGGTAGATACATGGTGGGCCGACGAGGCATGAAGTAGAGAATTGACAGATGTCTTCTTACGGAAGACATCGGTTTGTAAAAAGCCCCGTCCATTGACCCCCATGCATATATCAAGAAAATCAAGTGAGCTTTGGCTGCACTTGAAAGTGAGTTTGATTTTTAAGGTATTTTGATTCAAATTGTCCATAAAGACACCAAGTTGCTCCAGAGAGCCCTGCCAAAAAAATAAACAGTCATCAATATAGCGCATCCAGCACTGCACATGGGTGGCGGCCCAGGCACCCTCGCCAACAAACATGCCCCATCCCCTTACTTTCAATAACATTTTTTTTCTGTTTTAGGTTTTACAACACACCAGCAGGCCTTTGCATCAACAACAGGATGTGGACTACTGCCCTCGACTTGGCTACCCCCCTCTCATGCAACAGAACCGGCACAAATAGACAACTGGCACACCACCCTCACTAAAGACCTAGTGTCACGTATTCACTGGCTTGCTGTATGGAAGTGCTGCTGCTGTGGTTTAAATGAAGCCTTTTTTTTTTTCTGCTTTTCAGTGTGCGGCTCTACAGGTGAGGTTGCTGCAGGTGTGTGTGATGGATATGATCCATGCTTAGGTGAGCTGAGGCTGCCTGCTCCCCACCCCTAAATGGGTCTGCTGACATACACCTGATGTCGCTAATTCAGTTCACTTCTGGACTGTGACCTGTTGTGTGTGAATGCTGCTCCAGAGCTGCTACCTTACTCGCCATTGGAGGTTGTTGGGTTTCGCGGTCCGTGGGTGGAGGTAGTGCCTTATGCCTAGGGCTTCTCAGGAGTTAGGGACTTAGGCTGGTGGCTCGGACCTCCTCACCTTTAGTGGTACCTCCAAGACCAGGGCGAGTCAGGGACCCCAGTATCAGGGCCAGAGCAGGCTCCCCTGACTCCCTACGCCTAGTTCCCTCCTACTTCTGCGCACCCGGCCCCCCCAGCGTGACATAATCAGCGACCCACTATTTTTTCCCTAAAGCCGCTATGTCAACACGACCTTTTGTACACCTCGTGAAGGAACTCTCTCAGTAGATGTCTACCCTGCAAAATCAGGTGGTGCATCAGCTTCGAGAAGTGGTTGGGTATCTGGAACCCAATATCTCCCTTCCTGACCGATTTTCAGGTGGGAGAGATACATTTTTTTGTTTTTAGAGAAGCCTGCAAATTGTATTTCAGACTGCGTCCTCGTTCTTCAGGGAGTGAGGAACAGCGCATGGGGATTATACTCTCCCTTCTTAAGGGGGATCCCCAGGCCTGGGCCTTTTCTCTGCCCACTGATTCTCCATCCATGCGGTCGGTGGATGTGTTTTTTGCTGCGCATGCCCTGGTGTATGGGACCCTGATGCCGTCTCCCTTGCTGAGTCTAAACTACGTAAGCTCAGGCAGGGAGGACGACCGGTCAAGGAGTATTTCTCTGAGTTCAGGAGGTGGGCCACTGACACTTGATGGAATGACCCTGCTCTGAGGAGTCAGTTCTGTCTGGGGTTGTCAAATCGGTTACAAGACACCATGACTCAGTACGCTGCTCCAGAAACGCTGGAGGCTGCAATGGCGCTTGCTATAAGGTTGGACTTGTTTGGCAAGATGGGCACTTCATTACCGCATTTGCCCTTTCTACCATCTCGCCATTCAAGTCTGTTGTCACTTGTTTATGGTTGTGCAAGACACTGCGGCATTCCCAAACTGTCACACAGGAACGCTCCTTTGTGCACTGTTGCCAATACAATGTTTGGGTATTTGTACGTGTTGTTTTGACATATGTAAGCTACACACAACACTATGTACATATGTGTATGCGTATTACAATGCATGTATTAAGTATATGTGTGTGCATACATGTATGTATGTGTGTAGTGATGTGTACATATATTTGTACCTTCGATACTGGCAGTGTGTATGTGTGTGTACAGATACCCATGTGTAAATCCATCTATATGGAGAGGGAGAGACCGAGAGAGCATACAGTGTGGCCCAAAGGGCTTGACCTGTGTACTGTGCTGAGAATGCTGCAGGGACCCGTCATTAAAATGTTTGTGCGATAACTCTGTGCACAACATAATGCCATGTGCTACAGCCCTGATGTTACAAAAAATTACTCACACAGTTATACTGTTCAGAAATCATATTTTTAGTGTGTGCCAAACCAACACAAACAGCCGAATACACAAAAATAAATAACTCTTGTCATCACACAAATTAGAATCTACTATTTGGTTTGAATTCAATTTACCCATAACAATAAAATAAAAAGTTACAGATAAAAATTAGCAAAATTAAAAGTTAAAACAAACACACAGGAAAAAAAATATACACTAACAAACCCTACACCATGTTTTGCTGCCAGGCAACAGCCCCAGGGCCATTGAAGTAGGAGCAGTAGCGGTCTCTGCTGGACCTGGCATCCTGCTGGCTATGGCCCTGGCTCAACGGCTGGAGTGGCGCTATGGCAGGGTCGTTTGCACGCCACTCCCCTGGCATGAGTTCCCCACTTGCGGGGTCCACTGAATCCACATAACTTGCTGGTGTGTATGATGGAGCATCCCTACGACGCAGAAAGTTATGTAGCACACAACACGCCATCACTACTACATCAATAGATTCCAGTTTCATATTTAAAGGAGTGTGAAACAAGCCTTGCGTAAATTGTGTTTAACGTCACATATGTCCCCATCAAACCACAAGTAGTCATGGTAGATGTGGTATCAAACAAAGCCCAGCCTAAAGCACTCAAAAGAAATGTGTGGGTGAATTGATTGTTGGCCATGTCAAGTGTTTGAACAATATGTGTGTTTCTTTTCAGGCCCCTGAAGAACATAGCTCCAGCCAGGCATCAGCATCCCTTGAGGATTTCCCCCTTCAACATCACAGGGAGAGGTGGCAAGTGAGCCCAGTGTTGTGGAGCAGTGCCCTGGCCCAAGCTTCACACTTTGGAGGCAACACCCCCCCACTGAGCTTGGAGCTTGGGCAAGAAGGGTGCTGTTCCACCAGGAGCCACCGGAGCCACCATCTGTGTCCCAAGGCATGAGGGCTCCAATGCCTGGCCCCGGATAGACTCCTGCTGTGCGGAGGGTCCCCAGATCATCCTACCCTCTGCATAGTGCGGACCCATATTCATATGGGGAAATGGGTTCGCAAACCTCGTCAACTCCTGCAGCTGATTATGACCCTGAATAGACACGCTTCCACCACATGTAGTGTGCTTTATGTTAGGTTCTATGGCACCGCTTCCCAGCTCACCTCTTCCGGGTTGGCATCTCCTGCTCCTTTGCCGACCGGGCGTCCGGCATCCAGGCATGCTGTGGCTCGGAGCCGTCGCCATGTTCCCTTCCTGTCAGCTGACCGCCGGGTTCGCACATGAGCACATTACTATGGTCGTTTTCATGAGCCTAATCAGCGGCGCACTAGGTGCACTCCTTCCCTGTGACTCTAGGGGCTGGCAAGGTCCAACCTGACACTCCCCTTGACCAATAGCTGCTCTTCCCATGGTATATCAGGCCACCTCCTCTGATGGGAGGTGCCTGATTATTAAGTCAGTTTGCTTCTGCCTTGCTGACTGTTGGTCAGGCCTTCCTTGTGCTCTGTGTCCTGGAACCCTTGCTGTGCTCTTCCGCAGCAGCACCATTCCTGTCCTCCAGCCTTGTACTTTGTTTCCTGGAACCCTTGCTGTGCTCTTCCCCTGTAGCACCATTCCTGGTCTACTAGCCTTGTACCCTGTTACCTGGAATACTTCTCTGTTCCTTAGTATAGGCTAACCTTACGAGCCGCCCCCCTGGTACTAGCTGCTGTGGTATTTAGACCCCCTGGGCATGCCCCTGACGATTACTGTATAGGGGTTGGGTAAACTAGGATCAGCTCACCCAGGGGAGTTCGGTACCACGGCCCAGTGTGTCCACTCTAGGGCGCCTTCCCCCGGAAGCGTGACACTTTAGCATCGTTGAAAGTTTATTTTATGTCATACACAGGATGTCTTTTTTATTTGTTTTTAGCTTTCAGTAAAAACCACAAAACAAACAACGTGTGTCGTCTTCATGTTATTTTAGAACAAACTTGGCATGTAGTCTAGTAAGGGTTTAAAGCCATTTTTGGCAGGTGAAGGCCACCAGCAGGTCAGTTTTGCATTAACACATGGTGAGGGGTATTAAGGAGTTTGATTTCACACTGTGTTTCTCCTCAGTGTTGTGTTTGCATGTGTAGGAATTCAGCCTACATGTGTAGTCAAGGTATCACCCAGCCCTTTAAAAACCCCGGTCTGGAGGCCCACACACACTGCTTGTGTTTTCCCCGAACTTTGCATTTGACAGTTGGAATACCAAACACCAACTGACAAATGGAAATGTTTATTGTACAACATGCAGTGTGTGGGAACCTCGAGGCATGGAGTTTAAGACCCCTGGTGACAACACATCTATCTCGACACATAAAAGGGCACACAAAGGGCCGCTTCCCCACTTTATAAATGGCAAACCATGGTTTTGTTTTAACACGTATGTTACCTGTTGATCCTCTTCAAAGAATACTGACGCATATATGACATCTTGTTCACCTTTATTTTGCCAAATATTATGTTAGGACAACAGCAGGCTCGGTCTGGGCCGCCGGGTAACCGGTTAAAAGTCATGGTGGGCCCCAGGCATTGTGGCCCCGCCCCCTAGACCCGCCCTGTGAGGTAGCTCCTCCATAGGCCTCATACAGGCAGCTGAATGACCCCGGAAGTAGCAGCTCTTGCACTTCTGGGGTCATCTTTCAGCTTCCTGTGTCAGAGGAGCTGCAGCTTCAGCATGTGTGGAGTGAGGTGACATCATCTCACCACACTGCAGGACATCAACACAGAGTGAGGAGGAGGAGGACGATCCCGGAGCAGGAGGACACAGGAGAAGGAGCAGGTGAGTGCACTCCTCCTAGACCTGAAGATGGGTGAGATGGGGCAGTAAGGCTAATGCTGCAGGCTGGAGGGGGGATGGGGCACGAAGGCTTATGCTGGAGGTGGGGATGGGGCAGGAAGGCTAATGCTGCAGGCTGCAGGGGGATGGGGCAGGAAGGCTTATGCTGGAAGGGGAAATGGGGCAGAAAGGCTAATGCTGCAGGCTGCAGGGGGATGGGGCAGGAAGGCTTATGCTGGAAGGGGAGATGGGGCAGGAAGGCTAATGCTGCAGGATGGACGTGGGATGGGGCTAGAGGGCTAATGCTACAGGCTGGGGGGATGATTGAGAGGCTAATGCTACAGGTTGGGGGGGGGGTGATGGAGAGGCTACTGCTGCAGGCTGGGGACGTGATGAGGCAGGAGGGATAATGCTGCAGGCTAGGGGTTTGATGGGACAGGAGGCTAATGCTGCAGGCTGGGGACGTGATGGGGCAGGAGGGATAATGCTGCAGGCTGGGGACGTGATGGGGCAGGAGGGATAATGCTGCAGGCTGGGGACATGATGGAGCAGGAGGGATAATGCTACAGGCTGGGGACGTGATGGGGCAGGAGGGATAATTCTGCAGGCTGGGGTAAGTGATGGGGCAGGAGGGATAATGCTGCAGGCTGGGGACGTGATGGGGCAGGAGGGATAATGCTGCAGGCTGGGGACGTGATGGGGCAGGAGGGATAATGCTGCAGGGTGGGGACGTGATGGGGCAGGAGGGATAATGCTGCAGGCTGGGGGGATTATGGGGCAGGAGGGCTAATGCTACAGGCTGGGGGGATGATGGGGAGGCTAATTCTACAGGCTGGGGAAGATTATGGGGTTGGAGGGCTAATGCTGCTGGCTGGGGGGATTATGGGGCAGGAGGGCTAAAGCTGCTGGCTGGGGGGGATTATAGGGCAGGAGGGCTAATGCTGCAGGCTGGGGGGGATTATGGGGTAGGAGGGCTAATGCTGCAGGCTGGGGGGGATTATAGGGCAGGAGGGCTAATGCTACAGGCTGCGGAGGATTATGGGGTAGGAGGGCTAATGCTGCAGGCTGGGGGGATTATGGAGTAGAAGAGCTAATGCTGCAGGCTGGAGGGATTATAGAGTAGGAGAGCTAATGCTGCAGGCTGGGGTGGGATTATGGGAAGGAGGGCTAATGCTACAGGCTGCGGAGGATTATGGGGTAGGAGGGCTAATGCTGCAGGCTGGGGGGATTATGGAGTAGAAGAGCTAATGCTGCAGGCTGGGGGGATTATGGAGTAGGAGAGCTAATGCTGCAGGCTGGGGTGGGATTATGGGGAAGGAGGGCTAATGCTGCAGGCTGGGAGGATTATGGGGCAGGAGGGCTAATGCTGCATGCTGGGGGGATTATGGGGCAGGAAGGCTAATGCTACAGGCTGGGGGGAAATGATGGGGAGACTAATGCTGCAGGCTAGGGGGGTGTTGGGCAAGAAGGTTAATGCTACAGGGGGGAATTGGGCAGGAATATTTATGCTATTGGCTGGGGATAATGGGGGAGGCCGATGCTATAGGCTGGGGATGATGGGGGAGGCTGATGCTATAGGCTGGGGATGATGGGGAGGCCGATGCTATAGGCTGGGGATGATGGGGAGGCTGATGCTATAGGCTGGGGAAGATGGGGAGACTGATGCTATAGGCTGGGGATGATGGGGAGGCTGATGCTATAGGCTGTGGATGATGGGGAGACTGATGCTATAGGGTGGGGATGATGGGGAGGCTGATGCTATAGGCTGGGGATGATGGGGGAGGCTGATGCTATAGGCTGGGGATGATGGGGGAGGCTGATGCTATAGGCTGGGGATGATGGGGGAGGCTGATGCTATAGGCTGGGGATGATGGGGAGACTGATGCTATAGGCTGGGGATGATGGGGAGGCTGATGTTATAGACTGGGGATGATGGGGGAGGCTGATGCTATAGGCTGGGGATGATAGGGAGGACAATGCTATAGACTGGGGATGATGGAGAGACTGATGCTATAGGCTGGGGATCATGGGGAGGAAGGTTAACGCTTTAGACTGGGGATTAGGGGTCATATTACTGTAGACAGGGGGGGCTATTACTATAGAAAAGATTTTAGAGTAGCTTTTACCATATGCTGGCGTTCATGAGGTGGCTATTACTGTAGATTAGGGCT